>CM075859.1:21151088-21751088 GCA_037975125.1 Latrodectus hesperus
ACAAGGACCTACAGTTTGTTTTGTGCTTGCAGTGCATTCTGGACCACTATAAGTATTACAGCCTGATATGCGAATCGAAATTGTGAACAATTAAGATGAAAGGCTATGCTATGACTATTCAGAAAAGTAACGTCAGCACACGTAAATAGATGTATCCATAGGCTTATGCAGAGGACTCGACAGACCATATCCATAAACATTTTCTGGCAGGTGCCAAGCATTAATGCTCTCATATCAATTCATCTCAAAACTTGGATTCACGACTTCCATTAAAGAGGATGCCATTGAGTTCACACACACACACACAAAGCACAGGTGCTTTAGTTTGCAATGATATCGAGATGAAGCTACGTGTAATTAGGATTTCTATGATATAGAGCTATTAGATGAACCTTTTACCTAAATAATAGAGTCGCTGTGTATAAGATTATCAGGGGTATATTTATAACATAAATGTTTAAAATTTATGTTCAAGGGTCTAATAAAATGTTGCTTAAAATTCGGTCATGTTGAACGTTTTCTAATTTTTCTTTTAGTAATATTTTATATGGTAACTCTAGATAAAGGTATTTTAATTTCTTCGTTTCAAAATTTATCCGTAATTTTAGGAGTTGTTCATTTCTTAATTATTACAAATTTATCTAATTGTTAAAGGAGCACTCTTGTTAAAAGAATGTTTAGTGCAGTAGCTGCCAATTTTTTTGAGTCAATCATAATTATTAATGGCTGAAAGTGACACTTATTTTTTTTTTGTGATTTTTTTTTTTTTTTTTTTTTTTTTGCAAGTGAACATGTGATGACAAGGCCACAATATGCTTTTGCATGTTAAATCAAATCATAAATTAAACTTTCCTATGCAAATGGCAATCTTTTGTCATGTTTATTATTACACGATATTTTTCAGATATAATGTATTAATCATTAAAATTTACTTTGTAAATGTATTAATCATTTTTACAAGTATTTTATTCATAACCATAAAAATTATTAATCTTTATTGACATCCTAGGAAAAAAGATAACAAATGAATGCTAAAATTTTTGTCAATATTTTTGTAATTGATACAATAATTATAAGAATACAACAGTTTGAACAATATTATAATTGGTTAAAGTGGAAAACATTTAATTATAATCTAGTTCAGCAATCTCTTTAATTTTCAGTAAGCTGTAATGGTTCTTGTCTTAGCGAAGTCTTAAGAGATTTATTTATAACTTATAGAATAATCACATTCACCTCCTCTTCCAAATAAATGGAGTGAAGGTTTCTCAATGTGACTAACCCTGAACGGTTTTTTGATGGATCCCTTGGAATCCAGCAATAGATTATCCAAAACGTAAGTCCATTGTAGTGTTTTGTTATCTTTAAAAGAGGGAATTCCTTTCTATTATTTAGAGAAAGTGTATAAAAATAACTTTACTCTCATCATCATTATGCACATGAAGAATTTCAGACAAAATTTGTGTGTGTAGTTAATATCCACAATGCTTTTATAGATAAGAACAGTAAGATAACCATAATGGTCACTGATATTATTAGCATTCCTACCATCACCAACCATTTATCTACTATTCCTACACTGAATGATTTTCTGGATTATTTGTGATCCTTAAATGATTTTTATCTAAAAAACATAATTCTTTCTCACATCTAAAGAAGAACATCTGAAGGGAGAACAAAAACTTATCAGATCGCTTTTATGGAGATGGTTATCTAGCATTGTAAGGCATAGCATTTAAATACTTACTACCAGTAAGCCCTTAAACTAAATAATTTCTTCTGTTATCAAACTATTGTTCTTTTTCCACATTTCTCACGAATTAGAGCTATATTTCTTTGTCAATAATCAATCTTCTTCCTCATAGCAACAGCCTAGTCTTTTAAAATAATTTTCGTGTGTACGCATATATATATATGTACACAAAGAGAGAGAGAAAGAGATGGATGGATAGATATAAATATTGAGTGTCCCAGATGTAAAATGTGCTGCTTTCGTACAGACAATTTCACCCAAAATATAAAATGATAATTCATGTTTTAATGTTATTCAAGCTCTTTCAGTCTTTTTTATTTGAGCTAGTGATGAATAAACTATTTTAAAAATGCGCCGATACAGCATCTCGAACATTTTATGGTTCGGCGTACTCCTGTTCAGAAAACCCTCCTGATGCAATCGAAAGACTGGTTCCATTAGAAATACCCCACACCAGATATATATCTGAATTTTCATTATTGATAAAATATCATACTTTAAAAAATATCTGCAACTGACAGTTTCCAAGGGTGCATTAGATCATAGTTAGCCATGTCCATGAATAACCTTTATTCAAATACCCCAACTAATCGCAACTGCCTAACTTTAATTTTATTCAGAAATAAATAAAAAAATTCTCTCACATATTTCTTATCACTTAGCTAATATTGCTAATGATAAGAATTATATCACTACAATTTTTATCATTTATTTATAGAAATAGGAAAGAAACTTAGTCGGACATTATATCAAATCTCATATAAAATATTCCAAAGAAAAATGACCATAATCAATATGATAACCTGTTTAAACTCAGTTTCTAAAATTATGAAAATCATTTTAATACATTACAATTTATTAAATAATTATACTTTTTTAATTCTTTTTAAAATTAACATGGTACATTAAAATTGTATTTCATACTAATTATATATATAATTCCTAAATATTAAGTAAAGTTTGACAAATATTTACCGAATTATTTCTAATGCTTATTTATCATTGCTTAATTTATTTCACTTTGTATTGTAAAAGATTTTAATAATAGATTACATAACAACTTTCCCGATCATTATTAAAGGTAAGATATATGCTTTTGTAAGAGAAAAACAATAACTTTGAGCAGCAAAAAATATTATTCAAATTGCAAACACAATTTTAATTTTTATTTATTTACCATAAAATGTAGCGAACATAATTTCTATCAACATAAATTTTAAATTAAGAAAAATTAAACAAGATACAATACTTAAACTCATTTCTTTTTACTTATTTTACCACTCATAAAAGAATATCCAATGAATAGAATAATTTTTAACTAATGTGAGAAGATTAAATACGTTATTCTTCCACAACAGTAAGGTAAGATAATATATTTTTTCCATTGCATCAACTTTCACTTAAATTTCCTAAAAAACAAAGTTTCAAATTCATTTCAAACTTCAAATATATCTTTGATACTATCTCCTATACTCCTGGTATTCGCTTCATTGGGGAAACTCTGGGCTCAATTGCTCGTAGAGAGTCTTGATTTTCATCGTCTTGGCGTACGATGTTACTCTTCGGACAAATCTCTCAAAAATAATGATTTCCTTTCTCCTAAAAAATCCATTAAGCTAGAAAACTCAAAGAGGAACAAAAATCACACAACCGTGCCTTTTTTTCCATTAACGATATATCCACCAGAAAATAACATTTTGTTTGAAAGTTTCTTTTAGTCAGTTGCTTAGTTATGGTTATTTGAAGTCCTTACAAAAAACAGTAAAGCTACTCTATGCTAAATTTTAAAATAAAAATTTTAATAAATATTGTATATAAATATTCAAAGTTACTAAATTTTCTTTAGAATTTTAACAAAACGTGATGATTTTTAGAAAACGAATTTGTAAAATTTTAAAGTACTCAGGAAAAAATTTAATATCTTTTTATTTGTTATAATTTAGAGCGCATTAGCCAATATATAGCAGTGATTTTATGAATGAATTATATATATATATATATATATATATATATATATATATATATATATATATATATATATATATATATATATATATATATATATATATATATATATATATAGATAGATAGATAGATAGATAGATAGATAGATAGATAGATAGATGGATGGATTTTATTTGAATTATATACTATCTTGACAAATGGCATTTGAAAAATGTTGGCAAAATATCAGAAGATAATTCTTAAACACAATCGGAAAAGTGAATTGAGACTTCAGTTAACACAAAGCTTCTTTCGTGAAATTTGGTCAAGCAATTATGGAATTGTATCAAGAAACATGTCTTTGATTTGAATTCAATAAATGCAAGCTTGATTCTAAATGTAAAACAAAAATATTTCAAAGTTTAAAAACAATTTTTGTTATTTCAAAATGCTTCCAACTTAAAGTTTTATTTTCTTCAATATAAAACACATAGACTAAATTCAAAAGTCTTAAGTAAAAACTAAACTTTTTTCTTTTCTAAATGTTCATAAACTTAATTTTCTGAAGTTACTGAAGCATTTGAATCTTGTTAATAAAAATCATTATTTATCAGCAGCTGGTCAAATTTTTGGAATTAAGGTTATCTTATATTTTATTTTCATTAACATTTTTCCTATTATACATGCTATTTAAAAAACAACATGCCCACTTATATTTCTTAAAATATTGACCAGTTACAGTCAGAAAATTCAGTAACTTACGATCCCAGACAGTTTGAAAAGAATTATCTTTCATAAGGAGCATATTTTTATAAATGCCTCTCTTCTATGGGAAGTTTTTATGCATCTAATGTTGAAATATTGAAAATCCTCAAATATCTTCCATTCTTATGCTTAAATTGTGTTGAATGTTTAAATTTGTAATAAATGTTTAAATTTGCTCTAACTAGACGAGTTCTAATTTTTACATTATAATAGTGTTAAAGAAAATATATAGAGAAGTATGTGTGTCTTCATTTATTTTACCCTCACTATAAGTAACTGATATTTCATTTGCTTCTCAGAAGTATATACATACGAATCAAATTTTATAAATATAGTTATGTTATACACACACACACATATACATATATATATATATATATATATATATACATACACACACACACTACTGGCCATTAAAATTGCTACACCAAGAAGGAATGCAAATAACAGAATGATATTTATTGGAAACATACATTATAGTGGAAAGAACAAGTGATTAGATTTACAGGAAATTAGGATGTATAGATCTTGAGAAATCAGTACCCAGAGCAGCCACCTCTGGCTGCAATAACAGCATTTATCCGCCTAGGCATGGAGTCAAACAGAGATTGTATGGCATGTACGGGGATTTCAGTCCATGCAGCTTCAACACTATGCCATAGTTCGTTGACAGTAGTGGATGGTGAGTGATGGCGTGCCAATCGCTTGGCAACCATTGACCACACGTTCTCAATTGGTGACAGATCAGGAAAACGAGCTGGCCAGGGTAACAGTTGAACCTGTTCTGTAACAAGGAAGTTCAGAACAGTACGGGCAATATGCGGTCGTGCATTATCCTTTTGAAACAAAGCATTAGGGAGGCCTCGAAGATAGGGCAGAGCCACGGGCCTTAACACATCGGAAATGTAAGGGTTTCTGTTCAAAGTGCCGGTAATGCGAACAAGAGGTGATCGAGACGTGTATCCAATGGCACCCCATACCATCACTCCAGTAAATGGGCCAGAATGGCGAGGTCCAATGTAAGCTGGCAATGGTTCTCCACGATGCCTCCAAACATGGATGCGGCCATCAAGGTCCTGTATACAGAACTGAGATTCATCTGTAAAGATGACGTGATGCCATTCCCGCGTCCAGGGTCGTCGCTGATCACACCATTGAAGGCGCTCCTGTCTGTGACGCAGCGTCAATGGTAGCCGAAGCCATGGTCGCCGTGCAGAAAATCCATGCTGCTGCAAACGTCGTCGAACTGTTCGAGCAGAAACTTGTTGCCTTGCAAATGACTCCATTTCTCGACTCAGGGTTCGTGACGTCGCTGTACCATCCCTTGTGACCATGCGGATAAGAAGTCTGTCTTCTCTGCTGTTAGGGATGGGGGGTCGCTGAGATCCTGCATGACGTTCCGTATGATTGTCTTGAACCCATCGATTCCATATTCTGCTAACAGTCATGGGGTCTCGACCGACGCGAGCAGCAATATTGCGGTAAGATAAACCGCAATACCGGTAGGCTATAATCCTTCCTCGATCAAAGTCAGACACGTGCTGATAGGCATTTCTTCTTCTTACACGAGGCATTACAACAACTTTCTTTGCCGAAAACAACGTTGAAACGGAAATTAAATATGAGAAAACTGTTGTCAAATCTCTGGTTTTATACACGTTGTAGATGTCGCTACTGTCGCCTGCTTTGTATGAATGCACTGAAAAACTAATCATTTGCATATCACAGCAAGTTCTACCTGTCATGCAAATTTCACGTGTGTGGTGTGCCGCTTTCCTGGTGTAGCAATTTTAATGGCCAGCAGTGTATATATATATATATATATATATATATATATATATATATATATATATATATATATATATATATATATATATCACAAATAAATTTAAAAGAGAATTAATCTTCTTAAAATGATTGATAAATTTTATAAATACATGTAATAATATTCGGCTTATTAAAATTAATCAGATTAATTCTAATTAATTTAGGGTTTTCATTGGGTAGATTCTCTTGATAAGCAAATTACTGCACATTCACATCAGTTAAATAATATTTTCCAGACCTGGTGGTTAAAAACTATATTTGTCTTAATACATAAATGTTACTAATTCCGATGAAATAGAAATTTAATAATAATCGCACTAAAGAGTTTTCAGAATTACAGCAAAAAAAAAAAATTGCTCGGAATTTAATGAATATTAGTTTCAATGGAATGTATCTATGCAATATTACCAAATTTATTTCATTTGTATGTTTTTGGAATTAATTGCGTGTTATTTTCAATTATTACTGCCATTAGAATTAATATATGCATGTGTGTGTGTGTGTGTGTGTGTGTGTGTGTGTGTGTGTGTGTGTGTGTGTGTGTGTGTGTGTGTGTGTGTGTGTGTGTGTGTGTGTGTGTGTGTGTGTGTGTGTGTGTGTGTGTGTGTGTGTGTGTGTCGAACGAGATAAAGGTTTTTACTTATCATTATATTTCCCCACATCTATTAAGTTCCTTGATACAGGTAAACTAATAAGTGATCAGAAATTTTATGGTAATTTTTTGGGTTTTATGGAAATTTTTACTACCAGAACAAATATAAAATTCAGCAGTTTGACTATGCATATTAACATCAGATCACAAGTATTAAGAATTTACTTTGAGAATATTCCAGACAGTTTGAATTTTTATTTTATTTAGGTAGTTAGAGCGAGAAATTAATGCAACATATTTGGGGAACAATATAGTAATCATAATTGAACAAAATATTTTACCTTTGCGTTAATCGTATATTTATCAGAAGCTGTGAGATTGCATCTCTGAATATTATTTCTTGATGAATGTTTTATCGAAAAATATAATAGTGGCATTCTAGATGCTTTATTTTATTGTCCTAAAAGTATTTTAATCTAGAATGGTAGTCAACCCATTTGGAATCTTCATATAAATATACAGTCTTAAAAATTTCAATTCAATAAAAGAATTCAATCTAGACAGATAAACTGAAGCAAAAAAGTTCCCATATTCTTTTACATAATCAATTTATGATTAACTTCATCAATGAAAAAAGCCTTTTAATGGTAATCATTGGCAGCAGACAGCGTTATCAAGACTCATAAGTGGACACTTGAAATGTATTAAAATTTACCAAGGAAACAAGACCTTTTCCATGTGAAGAAAATTCAACATCACGCATTTTACCTGTGGTCATCTACTTTCTTGATTAAGACTTGAAAAAGAGGGCTTATTTCAAAGTCTTCTTCTTGTTTCTGACTTTTTATTAGTTCATAATTTCATGGGGATAGGAAACAATAGCACAATTCATTTCACTTTAATATTACTTTTCTAAACTTAAATTCGTTTAAGACCTCGTTTGTAACATTGAGACTCAATCTCTATTTTATGCAATAAATGTTTTGTTATGTAAACATTATGAAAATATGTGCTTACATTTCTCCTAAATTTAAGAAATGAAATTTACTAGATAAATTAAATGAAGAGAATATTAAAAAGCTATGGAAAACTTTTTCGCACAAATTTATATTTTTAATTCTTTGCTATTGCATATAGCAAAAAATTTTAAAATTTACTTTGAAGAGGTTGAAGCTAATAAGAGCTAAAGATTAAGTTTTTAGTAAGATTTTATTTTGATTATGGATATACTATTTGTTTTTATATTAGACTAATAGCTTCTTAGTTTTTATGTTTTAAAATCCTTACAAAGTGACAAATAAAAAGGATTTGTAATTCAAACTTCGGAACTCTCGCTGAGAGTTTTAATTAATTTTCAAGATTTACATTCCTAAAAGTTCAACTATTTGAGTTATTTTTAAGTAATGGATATTATCATACCATTTTGTCGTTAAATAACCCTCTGAAAAATATTCAAATCGCATCCTTTGACTTCATTATTGAAAACAATTTCTAAAAATGTTTTCAATATCGACTCTCTATAATAAAACGCTAGAACAGAAGAATAAGCGTCTCAGCGCAAAGTCTAAACTTTATGAAAGAAAGCCAATGATTACCATATTGCTTTCAAATCAACTACAACAATCGAGAGATTTCTAACATTGAAATCAACATTTAATTACTCCAAGATACTTTTAAACAGAACAGTCAAAAGCACTTCACACCAAAACTTGAAGGTAAGGAGAATATACAGTGCAACATATTTCCAATTATTTAATGTATATGAAGTAAACCAAGAGACGATGCATAATTTTCCCACATATCCTTATTTTTAAATGTATGTTAAAATCGTTAAGCTATTATTATATATTCAAGAGATATTTATTAAAAACTTTTGAATTTATCCATTTTATTTCTCTTGCGTTAATGAAAGATAACACTGAAAATTTGATTTGAACAGAACGGTCTAATGAATAATATAAACTTAAACCAATATCCGTAATTTTCAAAAAAAAAAACTAATATCGTTAAAAATCCTATAAATGGTTCTTACAGTTAAAAACAAAGCAAAGGTTTGATACAATTCATTGCTTTCATGTTTGAATTTTTTCTGATTGTGGAACGATTACTATATGCCTTTCATCAAGATACTTTGTAACAGTCTTGATAACATGGAATGAAACTCTATTTGAATAAGCATTTGTTTTATGTATAAATACTAATTTCAAACACAGATATATTTTTTCATAGCATCTTTATTTATTGGTTTCAATATATCGTATTTTCACATTGTATGGTTAACCCAACCTTTATCTGATGTACTATCTAAATTGTTACCATTTCAAAATATTTAATGTTTTGAACCCCACGTTGGGCGAAAAAAAAATCCCCACTTTAGAGTTTAAAGTTGTATTTAATTGTTTACTAAATCGAAAAGCAATTCTTTGAAATCAATTTATCATATTTAAAATTATTTTCAGAAACAATGGGCATAAACTATTATATAAAAATAATCATGTAATTTATTTCAAATGGTATAAAAACTGTGTATTTAGACATTTAATTTAAAATAATCCGTTATAATTTTTTCAATTAAATCAGAAGTTAAAGTATATTATCTCTCAGTAATTGGAAGTCATTATTTAGAATTCCTTGGCCCACTTATGTCATTTTTTCCAATACTTCAATCAATTAATCAATAGGGTTTATTGATGGGATAATTAAAGTTTGTAATGCAAATTATTTTGTTGTTAAAACAATACCTTATACTTCTAAAGGAGTGTTTAAAAGATTTCGAACATTTTTTTCTTTTTCTGTGCTAAATCATCAATTCATAATCATATCGAAATCAAGAATTAAATTTGTTTTAATATTATCCAAATCATTTTACTGAATAATCTTGAATAATATCGATATTTTTAGTTCTTGAAATTGCACTTACTAACATAGCAAATCGTTGAGCAATTTAAAATTGGGTTTAACTTAAATTTCATAAAGAACACATACTTATCCATTTTTTTCCTTTCAGCACAACCATTAAAAGTAGTAAATTTTTTAAAAAATGGAACAAAAAAGTTCCATTTTTAACAAATTTACTGCTTCTTTAATGGCTGTAATTTTATTTTATTGAATAGTAAAGCCAAATAAAAGTAAACAGAATTAAAATCAACTTTTAAATTGATTTTAATTTTCAGAAACAAAATTATTTCATTTAGAAAATAAAATTTAAATTTCTATGACTTTTCAGTAAGAATTTATAATAAAGTTCCCATATATCTTTGAAAAATTTTACATTTAATTTTTAAAAATTCCTGATTTAATTAATTAAAGTTTTATAAAAAAGTTAATTAAAATCCAATCCTAAGCAAATAAAACTATTAATTTGGTAATTAATTTGAACATTGATCCTTAATGACTGTAATTATATCTTTATAAAAACAAATTTTTTAATCCTTCTAAAACTATAACCAGAAAGAAATCAACAGATATTCTTATACGAGGGTTACTCTGAAATTTTTGAGATACGCACATACGAGAATTTACAAAATAAAAATAACAGTTTAATTTTAAAGTACAAAGTATTTTAGCACAGAAGATTTTTTACTGACTTACTTTAACTTGCTTAGCGTGAAATAAATTTTAAACAGAAGAGAAAATGGAGTTGACGCGAGAACATTTTCGCGCTATGACTTTCTACGATTTCAAAGCAGGATTAAATCAAGAAGAATATGTTCAACGGTTGCAATTAGCATTTGGTGATGAATCCCCAGCTCGTGCTACTGTATTCAGATGGTTTAGAGAATTTAGAAGAGGTCGCAATTTTCTTCAGGATGAAGAACATACAGGAAGGCCGCCGTCGGGCGTAATTCCGGATAATGTGTTTGCCATACGAAAAATGTTAATGGATGATAATCGCTGTACCTATCAAATGATACAGAAGGAACTTAACATTGGATCCGCAGCCATACACAAAATCATTCATGAAGAATTGCATATGAAAAAAGTAGTTTGCCGTTGTGTTCCCCATAATCTAACTGAGCATCAAAAAGAGGAGCGTGTCAGAATCAGTAAAGAAACTCTTAATATGTTGAATGATGGTGGCCACCGCATCATTTCTAAAATTGTAACAGGTGATGAAACGTACATACCGTTTTTTGACGTTCCAACACGTCAAGAAAGCAAAGTATGGGTCTCTTGAAGATGATCCCACGCCGACAATGGTGAAAAAACAACGCGCACTGAAAAAAGTGATGTATGCCGTTTTCTTCAGAAGAACGGCATTGGTCAAAGCCATCAAGTTGGAAGGACAGAAGACAGTAACAGCAAACTGGTATACCACTAAATGTCTTCCAGAAATTCTACAAGAACTGAATGTTAGTGGACTAATGATTCACCATGACAATGCATCTTCACATACAGCCGGATTAACAGTTGAGTTTCTTAAACAAAAACAAATTAAAATGATCGAACATCCACCGTATTCACCTGATCTAACTATGTGCGACTTTTAGTTATTTTTTAATCTAAAAAAGAACTTACGTGGACGTCGTTTTCATTCAGAAGAAGAGATTGATGTGGCTATAAATGCATTTTTTTCATCTATTCGAAGAAATGAATGGCTTGAGGCATTTAATCTGTGGAAAATTCGTCTACAAAAGTGGATTGATACTGGAGGAAACTTCTTTGAACACACCTAAAATTTTGAGATACAACTAGGTTGTTAAGTATAACTTTAACAACCTAGTTGTATCTCAAAAATTTCAGAGTGACCCTCTATAAATGGTTTTTAAACTTTCTATGAAACTTGGTTTATTTTTAGAATTCTGTTTTACTTGCAGGAAAATAAAGAAAAAATAATAAAATCATTTTTTTCTTAATCGTATTAATAAAGATTTTTTAATTAAATAATAAATTTTCAAATGAAACAATCTCATAATTTTAAAAATTACATTTAAAGAAATTTAAACATTATTAAATTATAACTAAAGCCTACATTTTTGGATATCAAGCTCAAACAAAATTTTTTTGATTATGATCATAGAATTCCTGTCATAAAGTAGCATTATTTATAGCTATGTTTTATTATTTATTGAAAAAACAAAAAAATAATGTTAAAAATACACCTAATTAAGATTGCTATCTAAACACAAATAATGTATGATTAAAAACTAGCTCAAAAAACTATTAATTAGAAAAAGAACTGCTTCTTCTTACCTTATTATATTGAAAAAAACGAAGGATCCATTAAAAAAAATATTATTTTTCTTTAAATAAAGTATGTGCACTTCTCATTCATAAATAATAAAATAACTAGAGCTTAAAGATGATACTGCCCATTAATAGTGAGCATTTGTAAATTGAATGCTAAATTTAATAGTTGGTGAAATAGCAAATCGCAGTTTTTCTATCTTGTAAAGGTCTGGATAAAGGGTGTTTAACATTTTCACACACGCGTCTTCCAATACAATGCATACTATCAGCCATTCATCAATTCTTACTCCTCATTTGCGATATCTGTTAATTTTGGTTGGATTAGGATGTACGACTCTTGGGGCCTACGATGTTGAATGCATTTTAGATTAGTGAAGAGTGGTGAACTTGCTGACCAATTAAGCGTATTAATCGTACAAAGGCAACCTATATATATAAGAACTATATGGGACTTGGTATTATATCTAATTGAAACCAAGGATGGTAAAAAGTCAGTCTACAGGTTAAAATCAACATAATTTTGCACTGTTCAAATTGCATACATGATTACTAGAGGCACCCGTTATCATCAGATGGTACCCCATACCATCTTACCAAAGGTAATAAATGTATGCCTTTGTGAAAAATGGGTTGATTGAGAATTTAGCCTTCCATACATGAATGTGATGAATGTCTAGTTCAAGAAACGTGTGTGATTTATCAATGAAAACTATGCGTTGTCAGTTATCCAGTAGCCATAACGATAGGCTACTACACTGCAGACAACTATGTCGATGTTGTGTCGATACAGACAACTATGTCGAAAAGCAGAAATCTTTAAGGTCTTTGTGCGCGTAATCAGCCTCTGCCAAAGGCGGAAAGACTCACAAGCGGTATAGAAGTATCGGTAGCCGATTACATAGAGGACTATGAAAACTTACTAGTACTTAAGGTGTAATGTATAGTCATTTGATCTTGGTTCCCGTCTGTCTACTTTGGCTTTCCAGAGACAGTTAAATTTTTGTTACCATCATTGCTTCCAACACCTGCACACAGTCATGTTCAAATAATGTAGGTTATGGTCTATTACTCGGTCTGTCTGTAGAATATTCTAACTGTGAGACTGTTAAATCATCTAGTTGGCTGTATGACCTTTGACAGCGTCGTAATAGTATTATTCTTTGTGTCTCCAATGAGGCTATGCGTTGCATTTCTAAGATATTAAAGAAAGATAAACCTTTTCAAATGTTAATGGCCTTACATCATGCCGTTGAAATGCATTCTTTAACTGAAATTATCTCATTTATTATCATCAAATATTTAATTATTTGGATGTTTCGCTTACAAAAGTTTGGTTATGAAATTTTGAAAGAAGCGAATTAGTCTAAGGACTGCTTTGTTTTTTCTACAAAAGATGATATTGTTATTATCTGACAAGCACATTAACAACCATTTGTCTAAAAGTACTTTGAAAAAAAGAAGGAAGAGTTTCCTTTTGTAAGAATAAAAGATAAGAAAAAAATAAGAAATAAGTTTTATCATTTATTATCATAATATGCATATTAGCTTCTATTTGGCCAAAAATGTTGTGAAAATATGAAGAAAAATGTCGTTTTAAAAATACATTCATCATTCACTATTCATTTAAACTATCTATACGTAATGTTTTACTAAAAACAAAAGTTTACACAACAATAAACTTATCATAAAATAAAAAAACTATCAAAATGTTAAATTTCAAAATATGAAAGATTTTGCACACTTTTTGAAAATAAATGTCAGCACTTTTTTTTTGTTAAATGAAATATTGCAATATTATTAAATTGAATAGGAAATCAATCTCTAAAAGGCATCGATAAAAATTTTAATAAAAAGTTCAAAATTTCATGCATTATCAGAATTAGCTTGAAGCAAAAGTAAAATTTCTTTTTAATAAGCAGCTAATAAATGATGATATAAAAACATTATCCTTTTCTCTCGATGTCTTAATGTTCATAACAGTGAAATTCTTAAAAATTATTTTTTATTTACAAACAATAAAATAAAATGTATACATCACACTTTATTTTATAAATTTTAAGTATTTTCTTAATAAAAGTTATACATATATCTTCAGAAAAATTATGATTTTAATTAATAATTCTACGAAAGTGCATTGTTTCAAAACTAAACATTTTCTATAAAGTAATTTCCTAAAATAGCTTTATTCAAGCGATACAAAAATGAAATATACACGTTATATAAAGTATGTATGTGAGTGTACATATTAAAAGCCCTGATAAAGTGTAATTTAAACAAAAATTAGAACTTGTTAGAAAGCTTTGCGTTGATAAATGCTTAACGCAATATCTGTGGAAAAGTAATTCATTTTTTAATTTATATGCAATTTGTTCAAGTAGGAGAATTATAAATTATTTAGGTTGTATAACACAAAGTATTCTAATATTTTTAACATTGTTTATCGACGTTTTTACTAATTAAATGTTACGTAATAATGAATAGTGTGTATTGTGTTATGCAACATAGCTTAAAAAAGTGATTATGCACATACTACAATAATGCATAAAGTACACATAATGCATTGTGCATACAGTAATATTAATATTTAAAAAATATTTATTATTTTTTTAATTCAAAAGTGGTTAAGTAAAAATAGATATTAAGCTTCCTTAAAGTAACTGTAAAACCTTCTAATTTAAAGATATAACGCTTTAAGAAGAAAAGTCTTCTTCATTAATATACTGTTACTTACACGAAGATAAATTGAGATTTTTTTGTTCAAAAGCAAACCATTTCGAGCTAAAATCAGAAATGTTTTCCCGTTATCTCTTCCTTGCAGGAATCCTGATTAATTGCTTCGGTGTCTCCGTTATTAACCATACACCGTTAGTAAGTTAGATCTTGTTTTAAAAGTCCAATGGATTGCATTTCAATCTCCATCGGTCTCTGGAAAAAGTCACTTTTCAGTAATTAAGACGAATAGATTTACGAAATAATTGCACGTGTCATGAGTCTCTTCAGAAGGAATGAGAGAGCATTTCCACGTAAAGAACATTTCGGCATACGGATGCAGTTTACATCCTCAAAATAAAATCATTTTGAGGCAGAATTGAGCTTAGTAGAGAGATTAATATTATTATATTTTCATAGGGCTGCTTAATTTATCATTTTAATGCATTATGACATTACAAATGTATTAATTGCGATGTATATTTTGGAAAATTCAAGAGCTACTTCATAAATTAGTTAACTCCGTCTAAATTTTATAAATTTTTGACATGGTTTCCTACCGCTATGTACTTTAAATTCGTCACCTTATCAGTTTGTTAAAATATTTTGAAATCGAGGGGGTCTTTAAAATGTGCATTAAATCGTAATTACCAATTATTTGCTTCCTAGTAATATTTTCATAAATCATATTTCTTTTTCCTTCTAATGAAAATATGTATCTTTTCGTAGTGTTAATGGCACCAATTTTCTATTAATTAATCAAGTTTTTAAATTTCGTAAGAGAAAGGACTATTTTTCAAATATATCAATCTAAAATACTTGAGATTTTTTGTGAGAAATTAAAGAAAATATAAACAAAACGTCCTATTTATTATAACTTAAAATATTGATTATTTTAAATATTTTATAAAAAATTATTTGAAAGCATTAGGCTTTTCAACGAAAATGTCTTAACTTATAATTCAGTACAGTATAGTTTGAATGAAAAGGGGTAACATAATTCATCCATTATTAAATGAAAAGTATTTATTAGTTAAATTTAATTTAATATTATATATATATATATATATATATATATATATATATATATATATATATATATATATATATATATATATATATATATATATATATATATATATATATATATATATATAACTTTATTTGATAAAAATGTAGTTCGAATACTATTATATCAAATACAATACTTTTTAATAATGAAGCATGCTATAATAGCAATAGATTGCTAAAAAAATTATATTGAAAAATTTCAACTGTGGAATTTCAGATAAAAAAATTTTAAATTCATGATGTTCATTAAATTCAACAATGGTGTAAAACTAATATATTTCTAATTATGAAATTTTGTATATAAGCCCAAAATTTCCTGTAGAATTGAAATTTCACCCATCTTTGAAATATTCAACATGAAACAATACATCTTTTGATAGTATGCTTCTCAGTTCTACTCAAACCTTGTTTTTTGTGCGTATGTGAATTTTATTTATTAAAAAATGTGAATTTTTGAACTGAACTTTCATTTTGAACGACATACTTCCGAACCAAAACGACATTTTTAAGGACATAACAATTTTTTGGTTTCCTTTTTCATTACTTTCTCAGTGTTTTCCAATACATTGATTTCCTTTCGAGACTTTAATAAAAGCATATGTGTCACAAGGTGTAAACGTAAAGATTACAAGGTAGTTCCTATAAGGATTTTTAGAAAATGAAAAGGAGAATAACTTCCTAGCCCTTAATACTTTCTCAGTATTTCAAATAAGCTCAATATTTGAGATCAAAGTATACGACAGCAAGATAAGTTACTTTTTTAACTGTTCTTTTATAAACTTTCAGCGAGAAAACTAAAATATTTCTTTGAATATCTTCATGGATATATCAATAAATTCACCTTTTACAAAAATAATACTTAACTGCATTCTGTAGTATATCTGAGAGAATCATAGTTTAATTATTACATTTTTTAGAGAAAAAAACCAATTTTTTTCATACATATTTTACTAGATTCACTTTAAATAACACTTTTTTTTAAATAAATGGGAAAAAACACTTCATTTTTAAAAATCATTAGGAAATAGATGGGAAAAATATTTTTAAATAATTATTGACGCATGTTTTAATGATATAATAAAGAATTAAATAAAAATATAGGAATGAAAATAAATCACAAATCATGAAGTCAATATTTCAGGAAAACTGAGTGCTTTATTTTCATGTGAATAATTTTCTCAAATTACTTTTTCAAGTTTAGCTTTTGGGTTGCATATATATCTTGAATTTAAATACCCACATACACATATATGATAAAATTACTTTTGATCTTTTGGTAGAAAGCGTCTAGATTTTTCTAGAAATATATTAGAATATATTTTAGGGCATTAGATAGCTTGTTTTTTATTATTTTTAAAAGATAATCTCTCTCTAAAAAGTTATCATCTCTTTATTTTTCATACCTAATTAAAAAGAGCACCACTTATTCTTTGTGTTCTACAAAATAAAATAAACTGATGTATAGTATTATACAAAACATTCATTAGTTTTATAAATATTAAAACGAAATATTGTTTTTATAAATGGAAATACTATGTTTTAGAAAAATATCTTCATACGCTATTAACATTTCAGTTAAAACCACCACATTCCGCTGTCTTTTAACAACTTTAACAATGTTTAATTGCTTGTAACTATATAAATCAATATTTATATGAAACATCAGATTGTTCTTTAGCCTTGAACAAAGCTGTCTAGTGTTTTGTTAAGGTGTACTTTATCACTTACTAATGCAAACCAGAGTTCTGTGAACTAATTCTAAATCGGCTTATTATGAATCAGTTTTAGTAATCAATCGATCAAACTAAATTTAAGACCAGTATATCACAAATTTACGTGATCCACCGACAAATGAATTGATATGCTAGTAATTAATTAAAAGAGGGTGCATGATCATTTAGGACCAAATACATTAGAAATTACTTTAAAGCAAACTTCTATAGTTCAGCTTCAAGTATATGTAAAACTTGAATTTCCAAAACCTTAACTAACTGGTTAAAATATTAATATATATTTTACTAAAGGACTATTCCATTTAAGTTTAAAACATTTTTAAAAAAAAAACTTTCCGATTTATGTCGTTTAACTGAAAATATGTACACGAATAATATCAGACAACCATCTTTCTAAGGTTGACTTCAAATTAATTTTAAAAAATCAAACGCAAACAGATATTAGTTTTGATTATTTGAGAATAATTAACTGCTTTTACTTTAAATTTGATGTAATACGTCTTTTATTCAAAACGTGGTGTTACCATTGATGTTTGAGTACACTAAATTAGTCTACGTTTAATTTGTTATAGATATAGACGGAGATAAATAAATATTGGTCAGAGATAGATAGACATAAATGCATGTATTTCTTCAATTATTTACCTTTAAAAGTTAAATTTTACATACAACAATTCAGATAAAATATTTTTCTAAATTGATTTTGTATTGAATACATATATTAATATTTGTGTGCTTTGTATTATATTTTGAATTTTCATGATCTGCAAAATATTGCCATTTGCAAACATTATTTAGAACACTAACGTAAAATTATATATATATATATATATATATATATATATATATATATATATATATATATATATATATATATATATATATATATATATACATACTATATACAACTATTATTAGCTATTTCATGATAACTTCATAAATTTTGAAAATGTACTTAAAGTTTCATATTTTGTAAAGAATATTCAGTAATTGGTATCAAAAGTAAACGTGAACTAATAATGTTACTCATATTGTTTTTATTAATGTTACACGTGTTTTTAAAGGTTAGTAACGCTGTAATGCATTGATATTCTATATTCTATGAATAATGACATGATATGTGCTCTTAACATTTAATGCATTATAAACTCGTATTTAAAATAACTTATTTTGTTTCTTTTCACGTTATTTATTCAATACAAAATGTCCATTGATTAAATGTATTGCCTACTTAATCAAAAGATTATCAAATCAATTCATGTATTTTTGACATATTAGCATTTAATAAATTTTTCATTATGAGTATTGAAACTTACGTTACTGAATCATTTCAAAAATATCTACAAAACCGTTAAATGATTTGAACGATTCTAAACAATCCTAAAAGAATTCATAGCACACTTTAAAAAAAATAATGCATTGAATAATGTATTTGCTTTGATATCATTTCTATCTGATCATTTTTATCAATTTTGTTATTCAAGAGTTGTAAAATTTACTGCTTATTTCCTCGCATAATTCTGTTGTTTATTTATTTATTTTTTTCTTTGCATCTATTTAAACTCAAATGAATCAAAATTCTAAAAAATTATTATTATAAGACAAATCATAAAAAAGTATATTTTTACTGACTAAGTTCCTTTTCACAATAAAATTCCAAAAATTAAAAAAAGAATATTTTTTATTTGTATCATTAAATTTTAAAGAAATTTTAAGGTTGAAAATTTTTATTTTTTATTTAGAGATTTGTTTGCTTTTATTTCCTTAAAATTTTCTTAAATATAATTTTTCTTTCTTTGGAATAAATTATAATTATTAAGAAAACAAAGGGCAAAAATTTAATTTTTTTTAATAATTTCAATAGCTAAAATTAAAATTAAAATTCTTGATTCGATATTTTATAAGCTAATACGAATAAAAATGTAGTGTTAAAATGTATAGAATATATAGTTAGAACGAAAATAATGTAGGGCTGTTTAAAAAAAATACCCACTTTTTCTAAAATGTTAATTAAGCGTCTTAAACTTCGTGAAAAACTCAGTGTACTGACTTTTAAAGTTCCGGAAGACATTAAAGTTCTTAAAATATGATTTCTTATTTTTAGTTTACTTTATAGTTTCTGCGAATTATAAATGTCTAGCTCTTATCATTTGTAGAATTGCCTTCCACTTTTGTCCAAACTAGTCCAAGATTAAAACTAGGTTGCAGAGCAAAACTCTGTCGTCTTCCCAAGTACACTCTCCCCGACCTCTTCAAGGATTCAATAATCATCTGAAGGAAACACTGTACTGAGTGTATAATATATATACTTTAAATATCAGCGTGTATAAGCATAATAAGTAAATTATAAAATTTATATTCCCTTATATATTCACTCAGATTAAGAGAATTCTTGAAATGGGATTTTTCATTCGAAACTTACTCTATACGCTTATACGTTTCGAAACTTACTCTATAAGTTTACCTTATACGTTACGAACATTAAAAAGTTTACCAACTCTTCATGAGGCTTGACAATTTCAGATAATAATATAAATAAAGCCCTTAACTGTTAAGACATTAAGATATTTTAACAGCTTTTACAAAGAGGAATGTTGGATTAGAAGTGAGATGTATTACATCGCGTATACCCGATAAATAATATATTACGTGAAAAAGAATGCAAATCATTAACTTACATTTGGCAGTCATCTAATTAATTTAAATAAATTTGATAATAATCAATGAGATACAATGAATTCTTCCGCTAATGAGGAAGCATTTTTCATACTTACGTTTCCGAAAATATCAATATTCATTTGTCTACAGTTAAAATTAGGTTATTACTTATATAATATGTATAATTAAATATTTTCTACAAAAGTTGAAAATTTTTAACTGTTTGATATTTTTGAAAAATAGAATTAAAAGCATAATATTATTTGAATTTCAGACCAAAAGGTTGAAAAATGAATTATAAATTAATTATATAATTACGTATAAATGAATGAAATTTGTAAGTAATTAAAATTTATAACACATTATCTTAAAATAAATATGTATAAAGAGAATTAATAATGTAAATGTTTTATTAGAATAAATATTTCATACGAAAATTCTAAGAAAGCTTAAATAAGAACTTCATTTTCCGAAGCATGGCTTAAGAATTTCTTTTCTCTATACATTTTCTTGCCATTCATTGGACGCATTTTTTATTAATTTGAAATTTCAATTCTTTTTTTACTTTTTTTATGTTTTATAGTTATGGAATTCCTAATTGTATTTTATTTTTCGAGTCTTGCACATATTTCTCTCCTAACCGATTATCTGAACTAAGCAATAAAAAAAATTGTCCTATTCAACTCCTAGATTATTACTTTTAGAAACTGCTTATAAATATTCAAAAACATATTTTGTACATTTTTAACCATTACATCATCACATCTAAAATTACTTCAGCTAAAATTAAATTTGTATATTTTATTCAATATTTCTTTCATTTTTATTAAACCTAAGCAATTTAGTATCACATTATTTAACATCAAATTCAAAATAATTGAAATATTGATAAACTTATTTTGCATTTTAGATAAACCATAACACTAGCTAATTTCATTTTATATCAAAATATTCCATGAACTTTTATTAATATAAAAATTCCTATGGTTATAGTAATTTTTTATGTTAATGTAAAAGAAAATCAAACATGTAATAAATCATCATTTCAACATACCTTGTATTCTTCTCATATTATTACTAAATGAGAAGTTTATAGTTTGCTGTCAATTATTTGTCAAAGTAATTTTCTTGAATTCATCTCACAAGAAATTTGTAAAAAGAAGCCTTACTATTAGTTTTTAACTTATTTGGAACAGCTAACTGCGCAATTATAGAATTTTAATTTACTTACGTTTCTGTGAGTCTTCTTTCATGCGTATAAATTCTCATTAATAAAGCTCGATAATGTTTTTGTGTATATGACATATTGTTATATTATTAATATTTGTGTAAATAATTTTTTAAAAAATGCTATTCATTTAAGAAAACTCTTCAACAGCCTAATACTTCATTAAAGAATTTAAAGCATTTTATGTACATAATATTTTGATTTCAAAATATCTTAAAATTTATTAAATTCAAATTAAAAGGTAAGAGCTTATATGAATAAATTTAATTATAAAAATTATATCTTTGAATATATTTTTGAAATTTTTTGTTGAGCTCAGAAAATATAGATTTTATTTAAACATATAGGTAATTCCAAGTCTACAATTATACTTTAAACTTTTTTATAATTAAATTCCCTGTATAATATGAAGCAAACAATGAATCAAAAGCTTACCTCTTTCAATTTATCTTAGTTTCCTAAGTTCCTTATATTATCTTAAGTTATACATCTTACTTCTTTAAGATAAATTTAGAATGAAAAACTTTCTCTTCTTAGCGTTTTTCAAATGAGTAAATTTATGAGTATATCTGAAATTGTTCTTTACTTAAACATATTATTATCATTAGTTTTTATAAATTTCATATAAATCTTTCACAATGCAATTAATTGAAAACAAATTCTATAGAATAAAATATATTGATCCATTAATATATATATGAATTGATATATATTTGAATTTTCTAAAGTAATGAGATAATAAAGGATATTTTCCCCTATATACCATTGAAATTTCTGATTACTTCAATTTATTGAGTACGGAAAATTATATGGTACAGAAATTTATTACCATGTTGTAAAATATAGTTTTCGTTTGTCCTTGGAATCTTAATAATACGTGGCATAAAAATACAATACATGCATATTAATTTCCGATATTTCAGAAAAAATATAGGTAAAAACTATTATATTTTTCTTTGGATTAAATAAATAAATTTGAATTTCAAATGAGTTAAATACTTACTTGAATTCAATAATCTGAAATAGTTAAAATAAAAATTAACTTCACATTATTAATACAAGTTTGAATTTTATATTTTGACATGCTTAAATACAACAAATAGTCATTTTTAGAGAAATTGCAGGCATTAATCACCAAATATCTGAATAATTTTGCTGCGAATTAAAAATTATAAATTTTAGCAAAATGAAATTCATGAATGATTTCATTTTATAAAGTTTAAAAATTTTTTTCTTATTACTTTCCGCCCCAATCTACAAAATTGTTGAAGAAGTCTCAAACTATTTATCAGGAAAATATTTCCATTAGGAAAAATATTTTATTATAATTCATTTTACTTAAGATTAATATTAAACCACAAAATACAGTTTCTAAAAATATGAAACTTTTGTTTATTATTTGTAGGTATATGTACTGATATTTTGAAATATTTTTAAACACACTGACATGTGTGTTAGCAATGTTAAGGACCACTATAATTTTGTAGATCCGTTTATCCCTGACAGGTTTCAAGTCTAGGATTGGATTCTCCGGAGAATGTAAAATCGATTGAGTCTTTTTTATTCTTTAAGGATAAATAAAAAGTATCCCAGCTTGCTTAAAAACTAAATTCTGAGACTTAAGGGAAGACTGTCTACCTGATTAGAGAAAAATTCTTCTCGCAGCTTCCGGAGCATGCTCTTATGAACCAAATTGTAGTCCTTACGCAGAGATATTTCCTGAATCATTTCGTCAAAAGCTTTAGTCTTTAATTATCTTTCAACAAATGTTATTTTCTTCATTCATTTGTTGCAATAAAAGGAAAATAGCACCAAGTTAAATAAGTCTTTATCAAAAGTAGAGGGACTTTTAAAATTAACTTCATTAAATAAAAATAATTTAAGCAGTTTCAAAAACTTTATAGATTTACTTAATTCAAAGTTATCACTAAATAGTAATTTAAAATTTTTAATTTAATAGGAGCTCTTAGTAATATTAAAAAAATTCTGTTGCATTGGTTTTTGTTTCACAGGATAAATAATTTAAAAATACTTCAGCTTTTTTCATTTATGAATAAACAAAATATGAGTAGTCTTAGCTAATTACTAGGCAAACTGTCTCAGCTAAAATTTATGTGACGTAGCACTAAATTTTAACTTGAAATATAAAAAACAGGGAATTTTGCATATTCTTATTTTTTCCTTAAACAAATTATCATGAAGGAAAATTTTTTGCCATAAATTATGTTGAATACATCAAATAATATTTACTGTACAATTATGCATATGTCACTTCATTGGTAACGAAAATTTACTGCAATTCAGCTTTACATTTTTAAGAAATTTATGTCTTGGACTACAAATTTACGCGTATATATTAATGAAACTGATATTCTGATAAGTCAGATCACATTTTAATCAAACACTATCCATTTTATTTAGCAATACAAGAAATAATGTTAAAACTTTTTGCGAAACTTTGACTTCTTGATTGACTTCGAGTGCAAATAAAATTCAATATATTTTGTTTAAAATTATATTTTTTTCTAATCTAATCTAGTTTCATATAAAAATATTTATAACATTTAAATAAAAGTTTTCATCTATAAATTGTACAAATAATTTATGGATTCAAAAATCTAAAGACATCATAAAATAATTAAAAATGATGTTGCTGTTGTATAATTTGGGCTTGAGGAAAAGCACAATTTTAAAAAACTGATAAATTATTATTGCCAATTAGTTTTAATTGAAAAAGAGCAGGCATAATCTAGCAATTAATTACCACAATGTTATTTCTAGTTAACTAAAGAAATATTTTTCCATCATCTATTTGAAGAATTGCTTTGTATTTAGTTTAAATAACGTTGTCGCATAATAACGCATAAGCGTCAATCAATACTTTTACACAGAGAAAATATAGATACAAATTATGGGAATACCAGCATATGTTTGGAAGAAAGTGATGCTAGCTAAAACTGCATGGAACAATTTAAATTTCATTGCTTATTTTCTCATTGTAACATTTTGAAGCATAAGTTTTCTCCGACAATAAATATTTCCTCTTTTTGTTACTATTATATATATATTTAAAAATATTGGCAACAAAGTTTGAGCAAATTGCTTTACACATTAAGTAAAGAACTAATAAATGAATAAATTTTATCTAACAAGACAAATTTATGTTCAAAAAATAATTTTCTTTCATTTTTCTGCCTAAAAGATATTTTAGGAACACTTACTGTAACATTTATAATAATAAGAGCTCCGTTTTTTTTATAAAGAACATTTAAATTAAATCAAATATACGACATGATAAATAATTTTATTGATTAAATACCACATAAAGAAAAATTTAAACATCAGAAATTTTCGAATTTAAAAAATTTGTTCTAGCTTGAAGCTTTCTATTAAGGTTTTTAAAAACGTTAAGAAATCAATGGTATCATTTGGCACTCCTTCTGCTTTATGAGCACGGAATAGCATACCAGAAAATAGATTTCTATTAAGCTCCTAAGTAATAAATTAGCAACTATTCGAAAATTAATACCAGTCAATTGTAAATTAAGAACTTTAAAAGCTTGCAAATTCACTTTATATTTTCGTTTATGAAGGACTTGAATGGAAGTTAATGATATTTTTTCAAGGATTTATACCAGAATAGGAAATTAATCCACTGTCTCATGAACAACATTCCTTAAAATCATAGTTAATTTTAGTATTTAGATCAAAGAATCTTTCAGCTGAATGTAATAAAATAGTTACCATGAAAAATGGTCTTCAATGATTTGATACCTTTATAAAAATGTTTCCTTCCACATTAAGTATACGCCTTAAAACAAAAATTTTAAAAATAAAAGCTACTCTCAGAAAGAGTGCCATCAACAAACTCAAGCTCTTGGGCTATCAGATATTGGTACTTTCAAACACTTCTTTCAAACACCTCAAAATCTTTATTTTTACTAAAAGTGAGGATGTTTAAGAAATATGGTATTTATATGATAGCTATGTACAAATATAGCTTCCACCATACCATATTCTTTCGAAAACATCATTTTTGAAAATAAAAGCTATTTTTGGAAATTGTACCACATACAGATTTAACTCCTTTGGCTATCAGAATCATTTCTAATAAAAGTGTTGAAGTTACAGAAGAAAATGTTAAAGATAGCTTTGAACAAATTCGGGTAACACATATCATTAAATATACGCTTCAACAAAGCTGTTTCAAACATAAAATTTATTTTAAAAAATGGTACCAAAATCAGACTTAACTTCTTGCTCTATCAGAGTTGAGTCCTTTGTTGCGCTTGATTTCTGAAAGTCAAACTTGCTCCCTTCAGATATTTTGTCAAAGTCTTCTATTTTCTTTTGATTTAGTTGAAATTTTCTATACTCCTTACCACTTCTTGACTAGGTTATTTGGAATGTTACAATTGCTTAACATGATTTCTTTTTGTCTTACAGAATGCTTCAAGAACTTTTTGAAATTTAAATTTCTCATTTTCTACCACGTTATTCTCATTATTATTACATTCGATCATTATATTCAAGAAAAGCTTTTAATACATGTTGAATTGCTGTTTACTTTTTTACATTAAGTTACAATAAATGTCATTAATCATGAATTCAAGTGACTGTTACTCATTTATAATTTTCTAAACTTTTAATACAGTCCATACTTAAATGTTACTTTATGCATTTCATCTCATGTCTGGATATTACTTATAAGAGCTAGAAATATCTTAGAATTATTTTCAAGTGTTCATTAGTTGCTCTTAAATTGAAATATTAACATTATCAAAGGCTAATCAACATTTACAATTTAGTAACAACAAAGCTGATAATGTATTTGTTTTATACTGATATTTTAAGTAAAAATATGTTTAGTTTATAGATTGATTTATTATATCATTGATAGTTTTCGATTTCATATCATATACGATAGTATTAATTAACCTATGCATGAATTGCACAAATTTTCCATTTAATATTTTTATATTGAATTATTATTACACTGAAATTCACATAATAATGAAAATATATGTTAAAGAAAATGAAAATGAGAAACGATTTCAAAATGGTGTTATGCATTAGAGTGACTCTAACTTTAGATCTTGGAGCTTTTGAATTTAAAGTTTCCTAAAAAATCATCATTCATTAATTGATTTATGAAACCTCTCTTGGCAATTTAATAAAATAAACTGATAACCATTTACTAAAGTAAAAAATTACCCATTCCCTGTTTCAATTAAACTGTGGTGTGTATTAACTTATTACCTAAATTTAAGTATTTTCTAAGGAAAATCTTTAGTTTGAAAAAGAATCCTACATTTTTTTAACTAATTTGTAACTATTCGTCTACTTCTGGGAGCAATTAATCATATGAAGAATTAATAGTAAAATATTGTTATTTTTCAAAACTTCATACGTGACAAAATGCTTAAGCACTAATACAGGCAGTTTATTAAATCTCGGTAAAACTTTCCCAACTCGAACATTTTAAAGATCTTTATTGTGAAAACCAATTCCAAATGCTTCACATACTTTGGAAATAATGAAGATTTCTACAACTAAACTTGTAATAACTCATACAAAATACATTTTCTAAAAGCATGGAAAGTATTTTGTTTCTCTCAAGATGAGAAATTAGAATTGGTGGCTGATGAAGAAGAAATTATTAAAGTGTTGAATGCTGGCTCATTTATAGTTTCGAATAATTAAGAAGTTGCACTGTAATTCAGCCGTGTTAAGTGCTTCTCAGTAAAGCCTCGTAATTGAATTGATTTTTACTCAAATGGCATTGATGTTGGTGTAAGGAAGTTTATGACTTTTCGAAACATTTGGCAATTACGTATTCCACTAAATTTTTGTCAGATATTTACTTTCAAACAATTTCGTTAATTTACTAATTTGTGAATGTTTCCTTGAAAATTCTTTTCCGACACTAGCTTTTCTTAGACTAGAAATTTTTTTGCCTCAATATAAAAAATACGAAAAATATTTTTCTATTAGACAAAATATTTTTTCTAATTATTTTTTTTATTTTAAATGAAGAAATAATAGATTATCTATAAAAAGAGATAGAAAACTTTACAAAAATGTCGTATTATCTTTTTTAATGGATTGAGAACTCCTTTTGAAAGAGCAATGATTATGATTTAACTTCAAATGATTATTAGTTTCTATGAAATAAATAGTTAAAATTTATCCAATTCAGAAAATATAGAAAATATCAAAATGGCATTTATGTGTTTAAAAGCAATGTAACTTTCTAACCAATCAATAACTAAAGATATCAGAAGCAGTCAGTGTTTGAATTTGATGTAAATTGTTTCAGCGCTCCTAACAAGCTCTTTACTGTTTATATACCAATAAAATAAATCATAAAGTCCATGCTTAATATGTTACTTTGATTTTATCCCGTATTAAAAAGAACTTATAAAAATTAATTAAAAAAAGCTAAAATTATATAAATATATAAAAAACATAAATGCATATCAGTTTTCTTAAGATTTTAAATTGAATTATAAGAAATTTTTATAAAAATGTTGACGAATAGTAATAAAAAATAATAATTTTTAAAAAACTCTTTCATAAATATATGTTATATATTTCTAGTTCAAGGTAGTTATATTTTCCTCAGAAAATAAATTTAGGTAAATTTTAAAACAAAACACATGATCGAAAAAAAATAATATGTTTATCTCTACTTACAATCATTGATTAATGAATGTATTAGACTTTTGCTTCTTTAAGAGTGAGCGAAAATCTACTCTAATAGGTAAATCAAATCTAACGGGAGAATTCCCATTTCATTAAAATATAATTCGCAAATTTTGCTTGCTTTATCAAATTCTCAGTTGAAATTACATTGGTAATGTTGAATCTAAATAATTACAAAATCACAAAAATATTTCGGTAGTAAAATTTTATTGAGTTTTCTTACATAATATCATATTTAATCAATCATTTGCATTAATTGAAATTTACATAAATGTATGAGATAATCAGAAAAATTTTGATAATATTTCAATAAAAATTTAAGATATGCTTTCAGTATGACAAAAATCATTTTTTGTCACATCTTCTCCAAGAGAATAACTATTAGCATAAGGAAATTTTATGTATTTTATTAGGATAAAATTCAGTCCTTTGAAATAAAACATTTGGCAATTTCAGTCCTATTATTTCATTAATAACTTCCTGTCATAATAAACTTCCAGCCACGAAACTTGCACGATAGCCTGATAAGCTAAGGTCTCGTGGCTGGAAGATTGCGAATTCTATGAAAATCACGTGGTTCATAATGGCGGCTGAGCCGCGTCCCAGTATTATCTGGAGATGGAAGCCAATAATGGGAGTCGTCTGCTTACTCCCACCTTCAAAGTTGCAATGATGGCACAGCCATTGTGAATCTTTCCTAATACAAATTACCAACAAATGCCCCTTGTAGTGTCACAAAGTTAAAATCACAGAAGTGGCCAGTCATGGAAAAGAAAAAAGTATTCGTATGATAAAATTGCTCGAATAATATTCTTATTTGTGATATTTATTGAAACTATTCTTACATTCAAAATACCAAAATCTATAATTTTACACAAAACAAACAATTTGTTATATAAAGAAGAAAGTGCTTAAAAATTCCATAAAAACACTTTGTGTGAAATTAATCTGATTACCCCTGTCGGTTATGTCGTTCAGTTTATCTATAAAGACAGGAATTTCTTTACTGGATTTGTTTCATTAATTTCTAACTTTTTCCCAAAGCATAGAAAAGCTCATGTTAGTGATAATGGGTGAAATTTTAACGCTGAAGTATCAATTTCTTTTTCATAATTTAAATTTAAAAATTTGCTTTACAAAACGTTAATGCTGAATATATATAAATTAACAACAAAGTGCCACGCTAGTTCAAAAATCTTTAATATATATATATATAATTTTTAATGTATTCAAAACTCAAGAAAAATGAAAATCATTATAATTTTTTTTGTCAGCAGTGAAGGAACAAAATGCACTCATCTGATCTGGTTTGATTTTAAGTGAAATTGCTTTTGTTTTTTTGTTTTTTTTAATCATAAGAACTCTTTTCAAGGGTTAGAAGTGTTGTATGGAAACCCTAAACACTTATTTAACTTTGTTGATCATTTACAACCGGCTTATTACATATGTTTTTACTTTTCAATGCCTATTCGTCGTACTTGTCTCGGTAATCCAAGTTAAATCAACCAGAAATCTCTGAAAGTCCACAATAAACAATAATGCTTGTATGTTATGTTTTTATGTTTTCTTTTATAGCTAAACAGTTTCGATTTTTTACTTTTACTTCAAACTGATTACATGGCTTAAGCTTTTCGTGATGTTTTTCTTTCTATTTTGTATAAAATGTATACAGAGAAATAAAATTGAATTATTTTGCATATTATTTTATACATATTTATTATTTATACAAAACGCTTTTCATGATAAAAGATATATTTATGATTTCTTTGCAAAATATAATTTCTTTTGTATTTACTTCTTTAATAAAATGTGTGCATTACTATTTTTCAAAATTAAAAATTTTGGTAAAATACATTTTTCGCAGAGATGATAATGTTTTTAGAAATAATCATTTGTATCACACTTTTACACATAGTAGCAATTTAACCCACTTTATTTTAATTTTATGTGGATGAAGTCATAAATATTCCTTGCTGTAAAAGGAGTACTAATACGAGTTCACCTTTTAAAAAAATAATAAAGCTCATAAGCGAAAATTTAATCAACACTAATCATTTGCAGGATAATGATTTTCTTCCAATAAAAAGTTTTTGAATTAGAGATATACCCTATAGTAAGTTTTAAAAAAGTTGCAAATTATAAAAGATACAATTTAATAAACTTAACCACTAAATTTGTTAACTAATTCTTTATTTTTAAGAAAACTATTCAATATTTTAAATAATTTTCTCAAGTATTATTTAAAAAAATAAAACATATTTCTTAAATATAAAAGTTTTATGAATCAAAAAGAAATGTTAAATCTGCCCTCAAATTTTTCTTTGAAACTGACATAGTCTCTTTATAATAAGACAAAGTAAAATAAGCATATATCTGACTAAGAATTTCAAAAGATTTTTATGTTTTTAATTAGATATTGTGATCAAAATTTCATGTAAAATACAAATTAAAATTGCCAAACATCAGTTATGTAACCATCAGTAAGTCATCATAAAAATTTATATGCCGATTACTAATATTGAATGTTTATTTCCTTATGATTAATTATCAGTCATAAATTTAACAAATATCTAGCAAAATAAAACCATAAATAATTTTTCAAGTAGTCTATAGTTATTTAATTTAAGAAAGTTGATACTGTTTTAAAACGATATGGCACTCCATAATGAAATATTCATTTTAATAGTACGAATGCTTCCGTTTTCGATAAAAGAAAAGTTACTCATTTAAAACCTTTCTTTATATTTTAGATAGCCAAAAGAAGCTTTTAAACTCCAATCCTTCCTTGCGGAATAGAAATTTAGAGAACATCGCTAACACATACAAGACTTTTTTTCGATGCAATTCAACGAAAACAAAATGTTTGCACATGTTAAAAAATTCGATGCTATATTTTGATTTCTCAACAATTTAAAGTAAATCTGTATACTTTCAGAGAAACTTCAATCGAGAAGATAAAAGAAAGTTTATTTGAGGTAACGTCTTTTCTGAGTAAAATGGGATAGATCGACTTTACCAATTTTCTTTTGATATTCATTTTGCAAAAAAAGTAACTCTTTATGTCTTGACACATATTTTAAGCATACGTTACTTACATATTTAAAATTTGACACTAGAAATTAAGCATATAATTCATTTAACTAAAAAGTACACTCTTTTAAAGTGATATTGATTATATAAAACCTCGTGTGTTATTATATAATCAAGCGATTACTATAAAACTCTAAATATATATATATATACATATATATATATATATATATATATATATATATATATATATATATATATATATATATATATATATATATGTATATATATGATATGTATGTATGTATATAAATACGTATGTGTATGTATGTACAATTCTTATGGTTAAATCTGGGCTGCATAAAGATGTAAGAATCATATGCGTAAAATATTCAAAAGGAATGATACTTGTTATATTTAAAATTATCTCTAAATTAATATTAAATAAATAAAAAATAAAGTTTTCGAAAAATAATTATATGAATAAAGCATATTATAGACTTTTGTTGTAATGCATGACATAGTGTTTTATGTATTTAGTATTACTGAAAAACTTTACTCAGTCAAATTATCTTCAATATGCAAATTCTTAGTGATAATTATTTAAAGTATTCATCGCATTACATTGCTGCATCAAAGAAATTTGTTAATAAAAATAATTTATAATTTTCGGAAAGATATTTATGCAGCTTTCAAACTTTCAAAACATTTCAACAGGTGTATTGCTTAAATGTGTTTCGTACTCAATGCAGAAATATCCTAAAACAGCTAGTTGGATAAAAAATCATCTCAATGAGATTTTCTCTAAAACTACCGTTAAATAAATTAATTATAAAAAGCAAAATGCATACTTGTCTGATCAGCAAATTTTTAACGTAGCAACCATTTAATTTATAGAAGTGGTTACGAAGAATATTTATTAAATGATGAATAGAATGCACCCATATATCCAATGGAAAAAGGGTAGAAATTTTACATTTACTTAAAAATAAAATAAATAATTGATGTTAACATTAGTTAACTTACTATATCACACATATATAAACATTAATGTCAAAGTTTCCATCTTTTTGTATTTAAATTTCACTTTTTACACAAATAGGAGAGGAATATTCTAACGTCAAAATTAAAGTTTATTAGGCATCAAGGCTAATGTAAATGTATACGTACAGAAATTATTTTAGGTATTATACTAACATTTTAAGTAAATTATTTAAATAATGTTATATAAGCAGTCAGCATCAAAATTGCCATATGACTCTCTCACACCCACTCACTCACACACACACACATTTATATATCAGAAACAAAAAATCATTTCAAAAAAAGACATAAATCTTAGAGAAAGACTTGTTTATAAGTGAATATAATTTTCTTACATTTCTAAATGTTTTTACTTCCATAGAAATTGTAGAAACGTTTTTTAGTGTAAGTAGGAAAAGTTTTTTATAAATATTTTAAAAAGAATGTGAATTAATGACAGTCCTTGGATTAACTTTAATGACTCGAGTCGAGAAAGTCACCAGTAGTCTCGTTACGCCACATAAAATGCTAACTATTAAATGTCCTCGATTTTAGAAACCCGATTTTAGATACTTTATCTCAACGCGGCTTTATTTATCTGCGTCTTAATAATATCAAAATCATTTCATTTACTACCTAATCTCAACATTTTCAGTGCATAAATGGTTTGTTTATACATACATATATATATATATATATGTGTGTGTGTGTATGTATGTATGTGTGTGTGTGTGTGTGTGTGTGTGTGTGTGTGTGTGTGTGTGTGTGTGTGTGTGTGTGTGTGTGTGTGTGTGTGTGTGTGTGTGTGTGTGTGTGTGTGTGTGTGTGTGTGTGTGTGTGTGTGTGTGTGTGTGTGTGTGTGTGTGTGTGTGTGTGTGTGTGTGTGTGTGTGTGTGTGTGTGTGATAATTACTTATCACCTAGTAAAATATATCAATGTGATGTATATAATAAAGAGGCCTTATACTATATGTAAAAAGAATATATATGGGATGAAGAATCTTTTCGAAAATACAGTTTGTGAAAGATAATCTTCATAAATTTACAAAAGGAAGTTAAAACATTTTACATGAATGTAGTATTTTGATTCGGTCATTTTATAAATTTGAAATTAGCTGCATTTCAAAAAACAGCTTTATGCAGAGAAAAGAAAATTGCTAATCTATATAAATCTTATCCTCTCTCTTTCGTCACTAATCTATTTAACTGATAAAGTTTACAAATTTTAAAACAATTAATACATAATGCAAATTGGAAACTATATTATTTTATTACGTCAAAAATAAAATTGAGTTGCAAGTAGTTTGTAAGGTTACGAAAAATACTTTTAAATAGGCAATTTTAATAAAAATTTAAGAATTTATGGAACATTTATTTCTAACCTGATATTATAAAAAAGATCATCTCTCAACACTATTATCAAGCACTTAAAAACATTAAATTTATAATAATTGAAGCTGTTGTGACTTAATTCGGGGAGGCCTCGTTCTTGTGTGTTTCTGAAAAATAGTAGATTCTGTATCGAGTCGTTCATAGTATTACTAATGACGGCTGTAAATCATGTGATCACAATGCTCTCTATGTAAAATAAAACCTCTGAGAGTAGGCAAGACAAGTCTTGGAGGCCTTTTGTCCCAACTTCCAAATTACTTCACACTCACTTTTAAATATCCTTGACACACCCACAAGATATCCTCAGTGGCCGTAAGATGCCTTCAATCCCACCCTTTATAATTTGAAAAGTTTAGTACATTAAAAATGACCGGAGTTTGGAAAAGCAAATAATTTATTTTTAAATAAAATGATGCAGAAGTATAAAATAGGAACGTTGAACAAAGTTTATTTTTATAAAAACATGTTTGTATAGTGTTTTAGGAAAGAAATACATCTTAAATGACTTTTTTGGAATCATATTCAATGCTTTATCTCTGAGAATAGAGGACCAAGCTAGACTGATGTACATTTATCTAATTACAAAAGAATTTATTCAATAAAGACATAGGTATGACAAATTCTTTTAAAAATTGTAAGAATATACTCTCACGTATCTTCTTTTTTCACAATAGAAGTTCAATTTATAAAGTTCATTGGTGGTATCTACAGCCATTGATAGCGAATACTGAAGCTCAGTCGAAAGAAAAAAATGAACAAAAGAACTTTGGTTCAAGGATTAAAGTAGAAATAGCCTGTTTGTTTGGGTGGAAAGCTCCCCTCCCGTGGAGATAATAGGGTCTGGTGAAGATGCCAAATATTCTACCAAGTATGTTTCTAATAAATAGGAAACATGTGCCTCTGGCACTTCACAAAAAAAGCTGAAATTATGGGAGTTAGATCTTTCAAGAAAGCCTGTGAAAGTATCCAGAATGTATCTCGTCAATAGCCTCTTATAATGTCTGATGCTCAGGGGAACATTATTTTCCCCGAAATCATTCTATTTTTCCAAATCTTTGGAAAACCATTTTTGTTTTATTTAATGGACATAATTGTTAAAAGATAAATCCCTTTAATTTCCCTATCTATTATATGTATATAAAAATCCGTTGATATCACAAACTCTTTTTTAGAATTCCTTTTAATTATAAAAGTTTGTGTTTTTCCTTTCTATTATTAAAAATATTTTTTTACAATATTTAATTTGTGGTATTAGGAAGACAACAAAAATCAAACAAATCATTTTTAAGTATAAGTTCAGTAAATAATATCATAAATTAATTTACATAAAATAAAAAAATTCTTTATATAAATAATTTATTTTTAAATTTAAGATATTTACATTATATTTTATTATATTTTCTAAATCAAAACATAGATTTAAATTTTCTTCCATCGTTCAGTTCTTCTTTCCTGAGATAGAAATCAATCTTTTCTTCCCTTTAATTATCTAATATATGCTCATCTCTATTACAGATAATTTTTATGCATGAAGAATTAATTAAATTTATAATGCAAACAATTAAATTATTATATTAAATTGTAAAAATGAGAAGTATGACTGGCAGAATTAAAATATTGTGCATAACTTTTCAGTTGTAAAAGAAAGGTAACTAAGGCGAGAAAAATAAATATTCTTAATCATTGCTTATGACAAAATATTTTTTGAATACTTAAATCCTCAAATTTCTGAAGTGGAGGTAATATAATTTTGAAAACTGAAGCATTAGTTTAATATTCATCTAAATAATTCATCTGTCTATTAATTATTCTTCCATATTTTGGATTAAAACTTTTAGTCAAAATGAATGTGCACAATTGTTCTTTCCATAATTTATTCGGTATTTCTAAGAAATAAAATACCTAAAGGAACTAAAATTGGAAAAGTATCACCTCAAGAGGAACAGAATGATTTATAAGTACATGAAATGAATATTGTCAAATGAAAACTCACATTGGAACTTGAATGTATAGTTTCTAAACAACTACTTAGTAATGTGATAATTAGATAGTTCGCCAAATGAAATTTTACATAAGAACATTTCGTTCCATTGATATAAAACATTTCATTTATAATCAGATAAGTTTTGAATTAACTATTAAAAATGTGAGAACTATGTGAAACTTATCAGGTTTATCAATGTAGCTCATCACAACTTTATCATTATATTATTCTAAAATTCTTTTTTAAAATTCAACTCCAGTAACAATGGTAATCAAAAGAATAGAGCCAATAAAAAGCAAATACACGTGAAAGGTTATTTTATAAAATTATTTTAAAATTCATTTATTTTTTCTCAACATAAATTAGTTTCTAGAAAATAACATTTTTTAACTATTTTTATTGTTTTGTATGCTTATATAATTCAGGTTAATAAATACATAAATTATTCTTCATCTATGATGCAATAAAAAAACTTACATTTGAAAATTTGGATTTTTCAATGTCAATTTTCTTTTACATATACAATTCAAATGATGTTATTTGATTCAGGCTCCTTTATGTCTCCATGATCTTAATTGGATTTTATCGGAGGATAATGAAAGGAAAAAGTATTAAAAATAATGAATTATTATGTGCACCGTTGTGTTAACAATTTATGAAGAATGGTACCTTTTTCCTTAACTACTAAAGCTACCAGAAAATAAATAGAAAGTGTGAGGACATCCCTGGTTGTGCAAAATGGCTTACAAATTGTCAAAACACGCGCTACCAAACATATCCTAATTTCGAACTGCTGCCAAATTAAAAGATTAATACCTGAACCGATACCCTTATCTTTACATTTCAGTGATAAAAGAACTTACAATTTGTGAATATTTAAGTCAAGTATACCCTTTCATCATAGCTATCATTTACCATGAATTTTCTTTATTATATGGGTTTCTGTGTGGCACCAAACAATGAGTAACATAGTAAAGATTGTGTGCGATCAATGCCCATATAAATACTGCCCGTAGCCAAACATACTTGACTTTAATGTTCTTATTTGACCTGTGATCAAGAAACTCTGTGACTAATAGCAAATCAAGCTGCATTATGGCATCATGTAGAAAACATATCTGATTTAAAGCGCTTAACAAAATTGTATTGTTTGACTAACAATGGATAATTGTAGCATTTAATGCTTTTGAAGGGGATGAAAGGAAGAATTCAAATCAAAACAGTATGAATATTTTGTTTCAAAACTTAAAGAAAATCTAGTCACATACCTATTTAGTTATTACGTAAATTATCTGCAGCCTCTTTCTGGATGAATAATAATGATTTGCAGTTGTGGCAAATTAACAATTTTATATAAACTTACAGGAGCCTCATAAGAAGTTCAAGAGAGTAAATGCTTAGTTAAATATAAGAAACTAAAATATAGCGGTGTAACAATGACTTTATTTTTCTCCATAAGAATAGAATGATTAATAAGTTAAACACACTTTTCAACCTTATTCTATATTTAGTTTTTACATCGATAATCATGTCATTAGTGAAAATGATAGATAAATGATGCACGTAGCCTGGAGCTAAGTAATGAATTCCCTTAATACATTTTCCATTTCATGTTTTTACGCATTTAAAAGAGAGTTAGGATAAAAAAATAAGGAATTTTAAAGGTATATTAAAAATTTATACTCAATTATATAAATTCATTATTTCAAGTACCTCGTAAAGTGTAGGAACGTAATCAAGCACTTTTTTTAAATGAAACAAGCCTTTTCTTCTTTTATACATATCTCTGATTTGAGTCTAGAAAAATAAAATTATGTTTATCATATTCCATTGGAATATCATCGCTCTTATATGATTAGCAGTAAAAACATACTTCTCATTAGAAGACGTCTTCTCAGAGTTAGTTTAATTTTTATATAAGGCATAAAAAATACCAAATTGAGCAATTTGTGTATGGTCCCAAATCATTACAGGGAAATTCAAAAATATTTTTTCGTACATTGACATGTAACCTTGAAAAAAATTATTATCTTGCTCATAAAATTGGCATGGAAGCTTTTTATAACTTAGCCATGGCAACAAAAAATTTTGCATCTATTAATTTGCTTTTGTCATCATTTTCTTAATGAAATGTATCTTGCAAAATTTAAAGTCTTTCATAGTCACTAATCTTTCATTTAAATTTCTTTTTGGTTTATTAGCGCCTTATAATATCTATTAAGAAAAGTTTACTCAATTTACTCGAGCTATGAGCCATGAGGTTCAAATTTTAAAAAAAGTTGCAACAAGTCTATTGTTGCAATTTTTCTCAATTAGTTGAGAAAAAGGAATTTCAGTTACCATTCTCCCTCAGATTAAAATAACTTAAGTAATTTTCTTCCATTAAACTGTGGGGACTCACTTTATATTCTTCTCATATTTTTTGTTAGAGCTATAAAAACAAATGATTCCAAACTAATGTCCAAATAGTGAGTATTCTAAGCTGAATGTACTTATGTGGGTTTGACTCATCCTAGAGCATGAGTTTTTGTATAGGATCGAATTCCATTTAAAATATAGTTCGATGAAGATTTCGATATAATTATTCCCTGTGCACAAATATTGATAATACTTCCATTAATTAACTGGTAAAAATAATATCTCGTATATTATATATTTCAAATGTACATCAAGTTCATACAGTATGAAATCTCTGAAATTAATTTAAAAAGCCGTCTCTAAAATAACAAAATATGGCAAGTATGATTGATATCTCTTACTAAATGAAAAAAATTGATATCCTGAAATTTAAAAAATAAATATAAGTAATAATTATTACATTATATTCTTAATTATTTAATGGGTCGAACGTACATTATAAAAAACTGTAAAGACATTTATAAACAATAATCATGTAACCCAACAATGCCCTCTAACGGTAAAAAAAATGCGCGAATTGACACAGTATCAGATAAGTTCTAACCCTAGTGACTGCTGACTCTTAAAGGTGAAGAAGATGAGAATTGTTTTGTTATAACTTTTTCGTTTTGTGGTGTGTGTGAGCTTTCTCTTAGTGACATAAATGATGTTAAATAAAAAGAAATATTTAAAAAAAAGCTAACTTGTGTATTATTCCTCATGCCTATGACACAATCATTACTTAATTATAATACTAATACATATTAAATGCTAAAGAACATTTTTTGAATTTCAAATCATTTCAAAACTTAATTTATATGTACAATCCTAAATACATTAAAAGCTTAATATTTTAAAATTTTGGCTTTAAACAAAACAATAGTAAATTACATCAAGTGAATATTAAAAAATCATTTACTTTGACATCCAGTAAGTTGGATAACATAAATGCATGAAATTAACTTTAACATCTGAATTTAACATGAAAAACTGTGATTAATTTATAAAGAGTGTGAAGCTTCAGTTATTCCAACTGCCACAATGGAAAACTTTACATTTCTATATCAAACAAGTATTTTTTTCTTCGAAACCACATTTTATATTTATTCTCAAATATGAGCTTTTTGATAACCAAATTATCATTCTGATTGGTAAATTATTTTAGAGTTATTAATAAATTAGGATCATTCCTGCATTTAGTAAGTAATATTTAGTGTTAAAAACCTCCTTGAGAATTTTAAACAATTTCAAAATTCAACTTCTGTATATATTTCCTAAGCCTTCAAAATTCATTTAAAATTTTAAACTGCTACAACTTAATATTAGACAATTATTTACTTGATATATATATGAAGATATTGTCAAATATATATTACAGATGATAGTAGAAAAATATTAAATGAAAGGAGCCTCAATTATATGTGAAAAAGGAACAAATGTTGTAATACTTAAATAATGAGATTTATTCATAAATAATTGCTTATAATTTTTATTAATACGTAATTTTAAATGTTAAAATTAAACTTTTATTTATGTTTATTATAATTTCACTTAAAATGAATGTTTATGAACAAAAGAATCTAAAGAAACCTTTCCAGTAAAGAGAAATTTTAAGAAATCTCTCTTCTTAAACATTGTTTTTCCTTTAAAAATTTTGTGGGATAATATTCTTTATTTAGTACGAGAGATATAAGAAACTATTTATCATGTTATATTATAGAAGATTGTTATTTGAAGTTGATTATAACTAAATAACTATAATTTCTTTGAAAAATCACTTATAATACTAATTACTTTTTTAATCATAAATCATATAACAAAGTGATAGAAGTAATTTTAAAATTTATTCATTTTGATTAATATAATACGTTAAGCAATAATGAGTAATAGAGAAAACGATTTCATGAATATTGAATTAAAATGCCCGGAAAATATTTATAATTAAAATATTATTATATATTTTCATTGCCTTTTTATTGTCTTATGCATAAAATAAATTAGTGCATTTTTTATTTCCTTAAAAGCGTTTCGCTTCAGAAATTGATATCAAGATGTTCTGTACACATTTTAAACAATAATAAAAAATAAAATTTTAAATTTCCAGTTATTTTTTAAGTTTTTGAAAATGTTAATCGAGCTATCTTTCCTTAAAAATTGACCCTATGTTTAGTGTAGGTATAACTTACTAAGTTTTAATTTAATATTTCTTATTTCTCCCTTTTCTCACACTATGTGATATATTAACTAATTATTCTTGTCTATTTATTCTTCATGAATCTGCATTAATGACGATTAGTAATGCACAATGAACTTTTGTTAAATTTTTCATACAAGTTTGTCATAAGAGGTAATCGAAATCGCTAACTCCTAATTATGAGCTACAACATATTTCATCCAACAATAAAGAAAAGTGAAATAAATTCCAAATAATATATAAAGATCTTTAAAAATTATGAAAAAGATTATGCTGCTTTAAAATATTGATGCTAACTTACCATATTTAAGATTTCTTAATTCCTCATAAATAGTACTATCTAATTATTTACATATAGTCATTGCATTCAAAGGCATATAAAATGATTCTGAATTTAAACAACATATGTGACAAATTTATTAAGCATTTCAGAGTTCTTTAATTCTTCTTGAACTATTTGCATTAATGACTTATTAAAACTACGCAATGAATTATTGTTGATACAAATTTGCATTCGTCTGAAGATGTAGCAGGCAATTTTAAGCTGCATATAAATGATAATATGAATGCCTGAGTAAGCATTCACCTCTAAAGATAGCACTGCGTCTGTGTCTAATTTCGATGGCGATTACCATCCTTACAACTATCGAATGTCTTTACATCTTACAAACACACTAAAAATGCATTCGGGAAGTATGTAAAATCTAACTGACCTCCCAAATCCCCATAACAACCGATCGGTCATGGTTGCCTTTAGTGGTTTCACATGAACTGGTGATAAAGCTTCTGAACATCTCGTGATACTTAATAGGAATTTAAGACTATTAAAATAAAACAATAATTTTATTCAAATGTAAAGAGTGTCAAATAAAAATATTATTTCAAACCGTTTCTTACTCACCAGTTTGACATTTTATGATTCCCATCAGTCATAAATACTAAATTTCTATAAACTGTGTTTTATTTAAATATAAATTTTTAATTTCCACCATGAGTGCGATACGCGATTCTTATGAACTATTGAAAAATAAGATAACTAGATTATATGAGAACTTTTGAAATGAGAATTAAAGTTTTTTCCTAATTAAAAATCGCATTTTCATTAATAGAGAATCATATTTTTTAATTTTATTATTAAAGTGTTGTTCTTAATCTAAATAAATAGTAAGTAGTGTTAGAAATCAGTATAAAAATCTGAAAACATTTTAACTATTTCAAATTATTGCATCATTTTCACTTATCATGATATTTATTTTTGATTTATCTAATTTCTAAGAATTGTTTTCCTTAAAATTAGAATTAATTCACATATCTGAATAAGTTTCTATAATTGAATATAGGATAAATAATGTAAATTTTTCTTATAAATATTTTACTGTTTACATATTGTTTTCATGTAGGATATAAAATTTACTCTTTTATTTCATACAGTAAGTTATACTAGGAAATTCATTTTATATTTGGCACTCTTTTATTCATTCGTATTCCTTTATTTTCTAAGAATTTACATAAATAAATCAAGATTAATTACTTTTTGCCATTGATTTTGTAAGCATTATTAAAAAATTCCACAATATTTGACATACTATGTTCAAAAAATAAAAAGGTTCTTCTATATTCCAATAATACTTTACATAACTAAATAAATTATGTGAACTTTTAAAATATTTTTAAGAAATTATTGTTAAAAAATTTTACTGATTGTTTAAAAAACTAATTTTAAAATAACTATTAATTTAAATAGTGATGTAAACTTTTGAAAAAATTAAATACGATCAATTCATACATTTAAAAGATCAATTAATAAAAACCGTAAATATATATTCATACCGAACACAAGTAATGAAAACACAAACTGTTCATAGATCCAATAATACTTTACATATAAAAGTGTTTCAAAATAGTTTACATACAATTCATTTAGACTGACATTTATTACAATGTATAAATCTTTTCATTCTCAGTGGAATTCAAATGGTATTAATAAATTCAAAATATGTCATAGAAAAGTCTTTCAGAACTTAAGTAAATTTCCCGCCTTTTTTAAATGTTTCCATATCATGCGCATATTTTTTAAATAATTGAACATATCGCAACTATAAAATGTCTATAATTCTGATTACGGTTTATGTACATATGCATGGGAAGCCTATTAATATACTTATATATACCTCAGAATAGTTTTATAAGTTTTATTCAAATAGTTTTTCGTCATATATTTAAATAAAAAATTGGAGTAAAACTAATGGGCAAAAAAATTTACACAAAAAAAAAATTTATTATTGTTGGAAAAATTAAAAGTAATTTCTATCATGTTTTTTTCTTGTTTTTTCCAGTCGAAGTTAAAAATTAAAACTTTATTTATTAATAAGTTTTCAGTATTTTGAAAAAAAATTGGAAATAAAAATGCTACAATTAATACTGACAACAAACACAAAACTTACCTAGTCGCAGAGTTTTCTGTATGTTTCTTTCTAACGTAAGCAACAAGCAGTCGAAGAAATTAATACACATATAAGAAGAAAAAAAAACGCTAAAACTTTGACTAAGTTTGATCGGGAAATAAAAGATGAAAAAAAGTTATTTCATTTGAGAAAAAGTTGCAAAAAGTTCTGATGACCACCCTGTGCAAGGGGGTGAAGTGCAATTGTGGAAAGAAGGATGAGAACCGTGAGAGAGAGTGCGAAGGTGTGCGCTAAATTCATCCCTTGCGTGTGGATGAAAGAAGCGCAAGAGCGGGAATGGAGATTTCATTGATGCGGGGAGGCGACGGTTGGAAGATGGGATCCTGCAGTCACGTGACTGGTAGCCGTCCGATACGCAAGGAAGGCTGCAAAGTTTTGAGCCGCCCTCATTCGCCCATGGCCCGCAACTAACTTCCCTTCCAATAAATGGATTTCCTGCCCACCCCCTCCTTCACCTGGATGTTATCCAGAGTTGTGCACCTGAGGGAGCACAGCATTGTGAGGGGGAAGAATAGTCTTCTTTTTAAAAGCTTCATTTGGAGTGCAACTCTTTTATGATAACCTAAGTACTTTAGATATCCTCAACAAGGTGAAGCAGAGTTTAATTCCTTTTTTCACCCTCTTTGCATATTCTTTTTTCTTTTAAACATCTTGACTTTCGCCTCAACTTAACTTACAACAAAATGCTTACTGCCCTATAAAAATTTTCAATGAAAAATGAATTTATAATGTATTTAATAAATAAGCCATTGTTAATAATAATTTAATATTACAGAGGGTATTAACACATTTTTAGTACGATTTCGGGGCCATTTAATTAATATTTAAAATTTAAAGACTATTTTTTTAAATGTTCGATCTGATAGCCTTTTTTTGGACTATAAGTCTGAATCGTGATTTCCATGATAGAAGAGCTTTTCGCAAAATTTCCTGGGGTATTGCTTTCCATTCCTCTTCCACTACTTTCCAGAGTCTGTCCATCGTGGTGGGTAAATAGACCTTTTTTTGTTGCACTCATTTAGGTTAACCCATGCTTCATCAAGGGTCACAATGAATTTCCATTTATCTCCTGCTAAATGGTTTTCATACAGGATTTTACAAAATGTTTTGCGTTGAGCCACATGCCTCTAAAAGCTGGTGAACATTATGTTTTTTAACTTTTTTAAGTTGTAAATCTTGATTTATTATTTTATTTATTGTTGCTACAGATGTATCTAAAGACTTGGCAATTGATTTCTGTGTAGGCGGATTTTCTCTTGTTACCAGAGATTCCACTTTTGAAACGTTTGAAACAGTACGTACTTTTTTCGGATATTCGTTTGGAGTCTTCTTTCCTTGTAGAAATTTTGATTGACGGTTTTTACCTGTCCGATTAATAATGTTGCTTATTTTGAACTTAGAAATTTTAATACCATGCATTTCACAACTTTTTTGAATCCTGGAATAAGAATATTTCTCTTCGGAAAGCGTAAAAACATATACTTCCATCCACAGCTTGTTTACATGCGACATTTTGAAAGAAGAATAAATTTAAAAATAGCAGACGATATTTCTCATTTCAAATAATAAGCTATTGAAAAACATTTTTGTTCCAAAACATTTACTTTCTTAAAATTCTTAATCGAAATTGTTCTAAAAATGTGATTTGTGTAATTTTTTGATTTTTCTGTAGTTTTTTGTTATTCTCTGTAGTTTTTTGTGTAATTTTATTCGACTTCAAAAGTATTTCAATTTTAGTGTTTAAGTGATTATGTAAAATGTCGTCGGCAGTAACTTTCTGTCAACATCTCTTACATTTCCTCACGTGTTTTTAAAAGACTCTAGTAGCATTCTTTTTCAAATCTTTTTTGATTTTGTTGCTGTAGAGTTAAGAGTTTAACAGTTTAAAAGTAGTAGGTAGTTTGCTTATTATTCCCTTTGTGAATATTTGAGAGTAGTATTGTATATCCAAACTAATGAAATAACTAAGCACATAAGAAACTAAAACTAAGCATACTGCATGAGAGATAAATGAAATAATTTAAATTTTAACTAATTCTATGTAATTGAACTTCAGAATCCTCTTCATCAACTAAAACTGTAATACAGAAAAAGCTGTAATACAAGCTTACAGAAAGGAATTTTTACTATAAAGTACTCTCGTGAAAGTGTATCGTTTTTTAGTTTAAGCTATTTGTTACTTTGAACAAAAATAATTCTATAATTTTAAATAATTTTACTCGTATTTTTTTGTATTCAATACATTGAATATATTTCTGCAAAACTTTGAGCAAACCACTCTTTCATTTGAGCATCAAATAAATGCTTTACATTGAATTAAAATATTTTATAGCTTTCTATGAGTCTTTTAAAATGTTCTATTTTCATGTAAATAAATAAGTGGTAAATATTCTTCAGATAATGAAAGGGTAACATTGAATCTTCACAAATCCTTAGCTCAAACCATTATTCAGATCTACGCAGGGGGGGGGGAACTACTGTTTCCCTAACATTGTGGTGAGAATTAAAATAAAGAGTATGTCAGCTTAAATAACGCGACCAACAAAACTAAATTCATTAACTTAATTTAACCAAAGATTCAGAATTGCGAGTCATTGTTTTCAAGTGAATTTTAATGCATACCCTAAAAAACATCACCATCATCTACATCATCAAAAACAAAAAAAAACATCATCTAAAAAAAAGAAGTCATCGAATAAAGAGAATGTGCATTATGTAAATAATTGTGTTTATTTGAATTAGTTTCTTGTAACTGTCCTATTATGAGCAGATGTTTTGAGATATTATATAAATTAAAATAAAACTTTTTACCCTGTATCGAATTAAAGAAAAGAAGGAGAATTGGTATTAAATAAGATTACAATCAATACTTCGTACAATTTTTTTATGTTTATATTTATATCTTTCAACATATGCCGACCCATGGTGGAGTGGTTAGCGTCCCTAACTTTAAAGCAGTAGGTCCCGGGATCGAATTCTGGTTCGGGCATGCATGTTCCCTTTGCTCTCTGTGAATGTGTTTCTCCATCCCTTCACTTTCAAGGCGAAGATGGTACACCCACTGAGCGCCCCTCTATATAAGATGCCATCATTCACCCCTTGTATTGCTGAATAGGTATATCCGAAGTGCAGCCGGGTACTAGAGATCTACATATGTAAAAAATCTACTTGTATTAAAATCTTTCTACTTACACTGAAGAGCCAAAAAAACTTGTACACCTGTCTAATATCGTGTAGGGGCCTCCTCCAGCACGCAGAAGTGCCGCAACATGACGTGGCATGCACTGCACTAAAGTTTTGGGGGCAATTGGCACCATGAATCCTGCAGGGCAGCTCATAAATCCATAAGAGTAAGAGTAGGCAGAAATCTCTTTTGAACAGCACGTTGCAAGCTATCCCATATATGATCAGTAATGTTCATATCTGGGGGTTTCGGTGGCCAGCAAAAGTGTATAAAATCAGAAGAATGCTCTTGGAGCCACTCTGTAGCAATTCTGGGTGTGTGTGGGTGTCGCATTGTCCTGCTGGAATTCTCCAAGTCCATTGGGATGCACAATAGGCATGAATGGGAGTAGATAATCAGGCAGGATGTTTTGTAAATGTCACTTGTCAGAGTCGTATCTAGACGTACCAGGGGCTTCATATCACTCTAACTGCATACGCCCTATACCATCACAGAGCCTCCACCAGCTGAAACAGTTCCCTGTTGACATGCAGGATCCATGGATTCATGAGGTTTTCTACATACCCGTTCACGTTCATCCGCTCGATGCAATTTAAAACGAGACTCATCAGACCAGGCACAATGCGTTTCAAATCATTAACAGTCCTAATTCGGTGTTGACGAGCCCAGGTGAGGCTTAACACCTTGTGTGTGCAGTCATCAAGGGTACGCGAGTGGGCCTTCGGCTCAGAAAGGCCATATCGAGTATATTTCTTTGAATCGCTCGCGTGCTGACACTTGTTGATGGCCCATCATTGAAATCTGCAACAATTTGCGGAAGGGTTGCACTTCTATCACATTGGATAATTCTCCTCAGTCGTCACTGATCCCTCTCTTGCACTGTCTTTTTCTCCCCCCAGCGATGTCGGAAATTCAATATCTTACTGGATTCCCAATATTCACGGTACACTCGTGAAATGGTCGCGTACGAGAAAATCCAAATTTTATCTCTACTTAAAAAATTATATGTCCCATCACTCGTGAGCCGACTATAAAGCCAAACTCAAGTTCAAACTCACTTAAATCTTGAAAACCTGCAATTTTTTCATCAATAACCTATCTAACAACGATGCCAGACACTAATCACTTTATATAAGTATTGCTGACTGCTAGCGCCACCTTCTGATTGGTTCCACATCTTTTTCGTTGCATACGCACAAGTGTATATATTTTTAAAAAAAATAATAGGAAAAGTATGCATGTTTTCACTGATTTCTTCAGAAATTGTAAAGTCTTTTTATCTTTTTTTTGAATGTCTTGAAAATTCGTTATATATTCGCTATATATTGTTTACTCTTTTATAAAATACATAAATTTACTATATTAATTGCTGTATTACGAAATCTAAAATTCATAGAAATATCTTGACCTTTTATAATGAAAAATAAAAAGTATTTTGAAGAAAAGAATCATATTTTTTAATTTAAAAGAAAATCTATCCTTTTTATTTCGAAGATAATTAATAATTTTTTATTTAGAAGAAAGTGCATCATTCTTTATTTTAATTCATCCGGTTATTCTTGGTATTGGACAACCAAAATACTTTGGTGCTAAATTCGGATTGTTGTGCAATGTGTTTTGCAAAAATTGGCATAAAGACCTTTCTCAACTTCTGATTATATGAATATGATCCTTTTTAATATGATTTTTAAATTAAATATAATTTCTCTGTGTGCAATTGTGTTTTCATGTTTTCCTTTATTAGAATACTGAAAACATTACAATATTAATTTTTTTTCTTCGAAGCATCTACCTTATATGAGAATACGTTACTCTAAATAGATATTACACAGCTGACCATTTAAGTTTCTATACCAAAAAGAAATGGTCTTACGAATGTCAAAATCACATGAAATGAAGATGGGATTGAAATATGCAAATAATTAGCATTTCACCACATTTGGACAATGCAAAAAGAGCAAACAACATCTGAAATGTTGGCTTTTTCAGTGGATTTCTCCTTAAGAAATAGTTTCGCAAGCGCTGAATAAAAAAGAAATTTTCTCAGAATAAGAAAACATCGGAATTCAATGCAGGCACTCTCGATCGTTGCTAATCGAGAGTGTGATTTATCGAACCTCGATATTGCCATACGCAATTAGTTGAAGTCCAACTAGTAAAAATATAGAATACAGTTAGTCAAAATATAGAATCAATAACTGCTGGGAGATCTTACTGAATGATATGCAGAATCTCGACCCGTGAATAACATCTGTGAGGGCAGATGTATTGTGAAGGTGGCTTTGAAAAACTGTGCAACCGCATAACATGCCATTAATCAGAAAATGGATTTGCTTACAGTTCTTGCAATATCTGTTCGTACAGTGCGACAAAGATTTGACACCACATTGGGTACAGTCTAACGCCCCAAGACCATTGTAAGGTACTCTTAATATCCACCGCATTAATTGCCTTCCGGAAGCACTTTTCGTAAATAGTAAGCCCTATTCAAGAGTCGCAAGGGATGAAACACAGAAAACTCCCAAGTACCTACCCCGACAAACGAACATGTAGAGGCGCAACTTCCATCTTCAGTTGTTCAGCAGTAGCTTGTATCGAACCAGGGATCTTACGCCCTGAAGTGCATTGTGCTACCAATAAGTCACCAGTGCTTATTGCACCACGTAATGGATAGCCTAAAGACCGAAAGCCATTGTAAGGAATTTTAACTTCCATCACATAAATCACCCTTAGGGATTACTTTTTCATATTTTGCTATTTTCACGTGTCACAAAAAAGAAAACCCGGAAAACTGCTATGCACCTAACCCGACAGACGTGCTAGCAGAAAGAGAAAATGCAACATCGAACTCCTGTTGTTCAACAACAACAGATATTGAACACGGGACATTTTGCTCTGAAGAGCAGTGTCTTGCCACGTCGAGAACCTCTGCATGCGACAAGGTTTGGAGAAATATGGACAGTCAATGGGGTGACCAGCAATCCAGCCATCCTCCCCTGACAATGGAACAAAGAGATAGACGATGACTTCAATGGCGAAACTAGGTACAAATGTTGCTCATTGTCCTCTTTCCAAAGGATTCTGATGGCCATATATGCGTCCAGAGTCACTTGTTGCCAAATTATATTCGATAGCATCATAGCAACCCTGAACCTAATTTAAAAGTATGGGTAGCCAATTGATACAGGATAAACACATTTTAAGTTCATTTCGATTGTAAATTGAATGGAGATTGATACATAGCTTACGTGGCCGCGGTGGCCTGGTTGGTTAGGGCGTCGCGTTCACTAACGGTGGCTGGGACACGTTAAAACTGGGCGTGATCGCAATGTCCTCCAAGTGAAATGATATCTCTAGGGTGGCAGACCGAGTACTGGGGATCATCTGCTTGGCCCCGGCTTCAAAATCAAGAAGACTCCACTCGGCTGTATTTGGAGCCCAACTCAGAGCTAAGTACAGGGAAGCATGCTGGTGCAGCAACATATCCAAGCTAGGCCACGGTGGTCTGGTTGGTTAGGGCGTTGTTCTCATTATCGGAAGGTAATGAGCTCGAATCCCAACTTAACCGAAGATCCGTCGGTTCCGCTAATGGCGGCTTGGGCGCGTTAAAACTGGGCATGGTTTCAATGTCCTCCAAGTCAAATAATACCTCTAGGGGCGGCAGGCTTGGTCTCGTGCTTGGTTCCTGCTTCAAAACCCCGAAGACTCCACATGGCTACTTCTATCTAACTGTTAGAAACCAATTCAGGGATAGATACAGGGATGCATGCAGGAGCAGCAACAACATAGAAATTAAGATAAAGAAAGAGCACAATTTATGCGTCTTGTTCTGACTTTCCTCAATACAGAGAGCATTCGATTGTTGTCCTGGCCTGCACGGTCTCATCTCATCAATTGAAAACTTCTGCCGAGAAACTAGTCCGCCACTCCCCTCCAGTTACTATGGCTAATGAAGTGGGTATAGACATGCCTATGGAATGAATAATCATTTTCTGCCAAGCCCAGTTAGACACCATGCGTAACTGAGTAAGGGGCGTTTTAGCTGCCAAAGGCAGCAACTGTTTCTCCTAGTTTCACACCCTGTAAATTCTCAAATTGCATGAAAATTTTATCATTTTATCTTCGAGTAATACTGCTTAACTACAGTAAATAACTTTCTTTTATTTACTTTTCCTTCACGGAAACTCAATTTTAATAGCCAACCGTGTATTACGAAATTGTATCACGATCTCATCCTTGAATAATACTAACTCAATTTTGTTCCTTCTATACAAATTTTGTGGTTTCACTACAAATCTTTATATAAATAAATATCTACTATAGTTATTGATTTTTCACTGCTCGAATTTAAATACGTACCTGAATTTATAGTCATTCATCTGATTTAAAAGTCGGATACTCGTTTAAAGGTTTCTACATCACTTTCTTTCCTTTTGCTCAACAAAAACGTGAATCATTTTAGAAAAATCAATTTAATTCAAATAAATTTTGAAAATCAAATTTAAAAAAATCAATTTTTTTAAAAAAAATTGCAGGCATTTTTTATTCATCTATTGAAAAATATATCAAATAATAGAAAATTTTTGTGGAAAAAATATTCCTCGAGAGTAACTTTGTTTTCAAATTTTACCAGCCATTTCTGTGTCCAGAGGCAAACAAAAAATTTTTTTAAATAGTTTTTACTCATACTCTTATAATATGGAAAAAACGTCCTATTTTCTTTTTCCACAAGCTGCGTATTTTATTATAACAAATGTGTTATCTATTCATTATAGAAAATTATTTAGTAAAAAATTCTACTAAAGTTTTTATATTCATTAAGGTTCTCTTGTTTCTAATGCATTTATCAAACTAGAACATCTTTAATTTCCTAATTCGTTTTATGATTGATTTTAACTATATTAGCAAGAATATTTAAATAGCTCTTATAATTTCCATGCTGGTAGAATTTTCAATGATGAAAATAAATCTTATATTTTCCTAAGCAATATGTATAAATATAAGTTTTATTATTAAATAAATTTTTGCATTATAACGTTAATTTATTATCAATAGGACCACAAGTAAATGAATAATTGTAAACATAATGATTTATCTATATTCCGAAATCATGCTGCAATAATAATCCAAACAAATAAACTAAACAGCATAGGTACTGACATAAAATATTTCTTTTTACTCCAATTGATATTTCACTTTCTTTCATCCTTTATGTTCAGTTCCTAAGTTATCATTTTGTTCGCAAAAATTTATTTCGGATAAAGGAAATATTCTTGCATGAATATATTGATTTCAGATTTTACTTAGATGAATACTGAGATCTTTTATTTTTATCATTTCATAGATATATCGTTTAGGTTATGGCTTTATTTCTAAAATCAAAATTGATTTTTCTAAAACTAAATTTACTATTTTACGTAGAATTATCATTCTACTATTTTCTGCAAGAATATATAGACTTTTCTACAACAAAAAAGTTTTTCCTTCTTCATACAGCTCTTTCATTAGTGTTTGTCTTCAAGGTAATTAATGAATGAATAGTTTAATTTTTTAGGAAAAGTTTGGAATACATGTTATATGTCGAGAGAGCGTAGGTCCAAGCTAATAATATCCTATTTACATAAAAATTGCTACGTCTGTTAAAAACACTCGCACTCTTTCTTGAACTCTTATGGAAAGCGGTATTTTATCTTTTCTAATATTACCTTCATAATGCTCTTTAGTTTTTAATTTTATATTCTGCTTGTATTGGTAAATTTTTGACGAAAACAAAAGAAATGCTTGTGCTACTTTTCGTGAATCTCGTAGTCTAAAACACCATTATCAGCTAAAGGGATTACTTGATTTGAATAAAATAGCACATTTAAAAAGTTCACTCTAAGGGAAGTTAAATATTCATTTAACTCTGAGGATAATTAAGGGTCCAAACGCAGATATCTAATCTATTTATTACATGGATTTTTCTCTGATTCTGGAGACAGTAATGATCTGGAAATATTTCTTAACAAAGATTCCTTATTGTATAAGTCCGGAAGGTACACCGGAAGAAATCACATTTTTTCCCATCAAAATCTCTCTGCCATTCCAATACATGACAAACGCAGGTTTCATTCATCAACGATTACGATTAACATTTCTCAAAAGAATGAATGTTTAATCTGTATGGGCAAAAAAAATATTCTGTCTGTATGTTCAACAACACTAAATGAGACATTTAACATTTAGAAGAGACACGTTTTGGTAATGATAAATCCGTGGGTACAGTACAAAATTCCTTTACTTTCTCAGAAGTGAATGTCTAGTTTTGACTTACGGTGATTTGAATTTGCAAAATTTTTTTCAAGAAATAATTGCTATAGGTCCACTCACTTCTTCTAATACGGATCCTCTGTACAAAGAAATAATACGGACATGTATTGAATTACAACCATGTGAAATGCATGGTTTATGAGAATCATTTTTATTAAAAATGGCTCAACTCTACATGCATGACTTTCAGTAAAGGAACTTTTGCTCATCTACTTTAAGGATGATCGAGTTATTAGTATCTTCTTTGATGGACAATTGCCAAGATGCACAACGGATTTGACATCATGTAATTTCTAGTTATTGGGTCACTTGAAAAATCTTGTTAATCGTAGAAGGACGATAACGTTGTAAAATTGTAAAATTTCACAGCCAAGTTATAGTATTCTATAATACTTCATTTGCAAAAATCACTACAGATTGTTTGGTTTGTCACTCAACGGTCAATTTCTCCACACGAGGGACAAGTGGTACGAGACCTACAGCTTAAAGTGGTTTCTGAAACATTACAAAACTTTATGTACCAGATGGGATTCGAACTCACGATCTGTTGAATCGAAGGTAAGAAAGCTAACTGTTCGGTTGCCAGCATGGCTGGCTAACAACAGTCTGCTATAGATACACTGCTCAATACCTTGAAATGTTACAGGTACATGATATAAAAGTAAAATAGTAAAAAGATGACAGCCACAATTTTTATTACACAGCGCTGAACATATTGCTCACTAATCCCACTTTCAATAATTATTTAAAATTTGTTTCAATTTATGCAAACTGAACTACACTCGTGTCCATAAATTAAGGATAATGCAAGTTCAGGCAAAAAAAGAAAAGAAGCAAAACAAATGTGACTCATTTGTAAAGTCTGTTTGATAAACAAAAGGTAAAGAGCAAAAAGGATGCTATATGTTAGACATCATTAATAAAAATTGAAATTTTTATTCCCTGGAGCAAATTTCAAAAAAGAACCTATTTACAAAAACCAATATAACATGGTTGGTATGATGGTTAATTCATAGTATGCCCTCCAGATGATGCAATACAGGCCGTATATCTAGGCATGCCGAGTATCAAATTATCGATCTGATCTTGGGGGAATATTACACTACTCATTAAGCAATGCTCTCCGAAGTTCCTGTAGACATGTGGGAGAGGGTTGATGGGCTGCAATTTGTCGGCCAAGCATGTCCCACACATGCTCTATTGGATTCAAGTCCAGTGAGTAAGCTGACCAGTTTATACGGGTGATATCCTCCGATTGAAGGCATTCATCTACAATGTTTGCATGGTGAGGACGGGCGTTGTCATCATAAACAGAAATTCTGCACCCATGGCGCCCCGAAACAAACGTACATTTTGTTTCGGAATATGTACAAATTGTTCACGATAGATGTGGGCAGTTATGGTTACATTCTGAAAATGCAGTTTAGTTCTGGAACCCAGAATAATTCCTCCTCAAACGAGCAATCCTGCACCACCGTAACGGTGTCGTTCAATGGTGTTCTCTTGGTGGTAACGGCTACGTGGTCCTCTCCGTAGAAGTGTCCGGTGAGAATCAGATTGAAAGCTAGACTTGGACTCGTAGGAAAACATCAAGCAAGACCACTGTTGCGGGGTCCACAATGAATGCTCTCTACTCCTGGCTAATCGCAAGTGACAGTAAATTACAATAAGTGGAACGCATCTGACAGGCCTGCGAGCATATAGACCAATGTGCCCTAAGCGTCTGTACACGGCCTGCTTTGAAACTGTTTTACCGGTAGCTGAAGAAAACTGACAAGACAGGTCTGATGCTAGTCTCTGTCTGCTTCTTTTGGCAGTAACTGCCAAATACCAGTCCTCATTCGGCGTGGTAACTTGGGGGTGACCTGTGCTGTAACGTCTACTCACATTACTATAATCTTGGAACCGTTGTCAAAGGCTAGAGATGACACTCTTGGCGTTTCCAAGTTCCTCAGATACTTCCAGCTGGGTACGTCCACATTCCAGACGGCCGATAATTCTACCACGTAAAACGTCATCCAAATGTTTTCTTTGTGGCATAATTACGCGGTTATTGTACTGAAAGGCTTTTAAAGAGCTTGTGAACAATTTAACTTCTTTGCAACCATTCCTTATATACCCCTCTCTTACACTCTCGTCATTGTGATGTACTATCCGTGCCATTTGGTGGTTTCTTGTAATTTGTATATTATTCTTCAAGATGTGTGTGATAATTCTACATGTGAAATTTTTGTTTTAGAGTTTAATTTCTGTGTGACTCTGATTCATCCTTAATTAATGGACATGAGTGTATTCTTTATTCATTTATATTTTTATCAGGTATATTTTTACCGTTTTCAATCCCTTTTGCTTCGGTCCTGACTAATAAATGTTCAAATTGTTTAAATATTCCAGGTCAATTACTTCCTATGTAAGATTGCCGTTTCTTCATGTAAAGAACTACTTTATACTTTTAAGAGAATATTTATATCTAAATTTTCCGTATTTTGCTTGACCCCGCATCGTATACGTAGTCCATGTAACAGATTTAATTGCAGTTTGCTCATTCATTGTTGCTACGGAATGCTGTTTATAAACATGTTCAATTATAACCATCCCTTAGAATAAAAAAAAAACTAAATTTATAAAATTTTTCAAGTTAAAACGTTTGCAGAGTTGTCTTTTTCACTCATAAGACAACAAAGTGAATGTAAATTCAATATGAATTTTGAGAGTAAAGTAATTTTTGAATCATTCAAATCCATTTCAATCGAATTTCTAGATATTCCAAATTTTAAAAAACAACATCTGTTATTTCATAATTTAGAATTATTTTCACAAATATATGAAGATTAGACTAAACAAATATTCTGTTAATCTTATAAAATTAGAAACAGCATCTCATAATTTTTTAATAAAGGTCATTCGTTGTTTAATTCACTTGTTGCTCTACTATCACTGAGTCTTCTTGAGAGTTAATTAGTGTGGGATTTACAGATTTCAATGGATTTTTAGCCACGCTAAAAACTTCAGTGCCCATGGTGGAAGCAGAGATGATGAACGGTTGAAATGATGATCAGAGAGCTAATCATATTCAGGTTAGCTCGGCATACCTGCTCAGCCCGAACGCAGTCAACTGGCAGCTGAACGGTTCGTATTTTGGCTTTCGGTTCAACAGTACGACGGTTGGAATATCGGCTCGAATGTTGTTAGAGGTTCCAAATCCATTTAAAACTGTAGGTCCCAGTCTAATAAGCCTTCGTGTACAGACAACGACCTCTGAACCACAAGCAAACAAGCTTGAAAATAAGGTTGATCAGTGAAAATACTCCCATTTAAAGAGAATTTTCACAAAGAAAAACTTTAATTATAATTTAAAATTGCCTTTTCTACAATGAAATTTCTTGCTGTTATCTCTACTGGTCAAGAATATTTTTAAAAAATTTACAATTTCTAGTAAAGACATTATTTTTCTCCAATTATGGACATTAAGTAAAAAATCTTTCTTTAAATAAATTTATTCAAGTTGATTAGCCTAAGTCATGGTAAAAGACATTTAAATGAAAGATTTTTAAGTAATAAAAATCATTTATCTACTTAATTAAACGTTACATTTTTTATCAAACAATTTCTTAAAAACAAACTCAGATTACATAGAAGAATCCTCTTGCTTTTTACTCAAAAGTTAATAATTTAGGAATTAAAAATTAAAGAAATATTTGATACAAAGATATAATCCAAAAACAAAAATTTATTTTTAACATCTAAATTTTGAATGTTATATTTTCTTTGATGAAATTATATTAAAATGCTCATGAATAGGAATAGAAACCATAGCGAGAATATTTTTCATGCATGAAATCTGCGTATCAAAATTAGTACATTCAACCAAATTAAATCTAATTTTCCATGAAATGCTTAAGTGGCAGGGCGATATTATGAATAAATAATAGAACAGATATAGGCAATTATATAGAAAAATAAAATACTTATTAATTGAAAAATTATCTATATAAAAAATAAAAAATAAAATAAAAAACTCTTACTGAAAATTTTTCTTCCAAATGTTTGACTTTCGTTTTTTAATAAAATAACAAGTATGCAAATAAGCGATAAAAATTTCAATTGCTTCTGCTGTTAAAAATTAATTATAGCATATATAAGATCAGATTTTACGAATATTTTTGTGTGAGGGTTAATCTGTTACATACTGTTCTGCTTTTTATTTGACTCAAAATATATTATTAAATAAACAATCAAAATATTTCTTTCCCGTTTAAAATATACTGCCTATTTAATGATTGTTGAAAATATATATTTCAGTAATCTTATTTATTTTAAAGATTCAACTGATATCTCCTTTTGTTCACATATTAATATAGGTTTAAATTTATATTACATATTTTGCATATTATATTAACAGAAGCCAAAAAACTGCTTTGATGTCTAATTATGTATTTTATATGTATGTTCAATTTTAATCATATGTTCCGATTTTTAAAATTTCATTAAAATATGATGTAGTTTACTATTTCAAAATAAATTTTTCTAAACAGAAACACATAATTATATCGAACAAAAACTGATATCATGGGAAATAAATAATTGAGTCAAATGAAAGTATTGTAATATACAAATGAAAAATCAAATTAGGAAATATGAAAAACAAGTTTAGCCATAACTGATCACAAATTTAGTTTTTAATAGGATGAATTAAAATTGCTTCTCCTTATACTTTACTGAACATTAATAATCTATATTAACGCATCTTAATTTGTTTTTATATTAACATAAGTAAAATAATAATAAATAACAAAGCTTTAAAGTGATTATACACAAACTTGGAATTTAATAACTAAATATTAAAGTTTTTCTAATATTTTCTTTATTAGTACTTGAATAGTTCAAGGTTATTTTCATTTTCATATAATCCGATGCGAGACGGAATTCGAAATTTAAAACCACTTTATTTGCGATTATTAGAAAATATAATCATGTCGCTCCAATGCATCCCACACATGTTCTATGGGATTTGAATTTACGGAGTACACTGACTAATACCTTTGAAAATATATACCCCTTCTAGTAGCTGCTGAGCAACATGAATCCACAGTGTGGCTGTGCAATCTCATCCATAAAAACGAAGTCTGCTCCAATGGCACCTCGGAACAGACGCACAGGAGAAAGGATCAGTTCCTTACAATAAAACTTTTGTCAAAATTGTGAAGATCAGTCCACCCGTTTAGCATATTACTTACTTATACATAAACTTCCGAACCATCGTAATGACCTCCTTCTATGATGTTACTGGAATGTAAAATCACGGACAAAGACCGTTTTATCGACTTCTCCAAATCAACTGGCAATGGAAATCACTTGTGATACTGAAAATACTCTCATGGGTAAAGAAGACGTGACTATTGATGAGATGTTCAGGTTTTGTTCTCCTTGCACCACTTTAAACTGTGGTGCTCATGGCCAGCTTACAAAGGGATGCAGAATACAAAGGGACAGAAGACGGACGAATAGGCCACCTTTGTGAAGGCGTCTGGAAATAGTAAACCACTACAATGCCAACCCATTGCTGTACCTAGTTACTGAGCAATGGCACTTGCTGACAGGTTTCGGGCTCTTTTCGCTTGCAGAGCTATGTATTGGTCATCCACTGCAGTTGTATTTCTAAAGTGGCCACCACCAATCACTCTAATTGCTGTACCTATGGTTTGGAAGATTTTCTAAGAATGCGAAACGACACTTTTGTTGATTTTGAACACTTCAACTACACTGGTCATACTACACCTGTGTGATCCAGCTCTCGATCATTCTTTCACAAGTGAAGTCACCTAGGTAATTTCATTTAGCCACATTTCACAAAAGAACTCACTAGCAGATAATGTTTTTAATTAGGTTTCAGTCTTGAGCTACGTGCGCTCACGCGCCTGTGCATTTTGTACCTGACATTTGCATATGCATGACTTTACTACTGAATGACTTGTCCATTATACTGGTAGCACAAGAGCTCCTTTTTTACGAATTCCTGTTTACTTGCTTAAAATTTACATTTCTGCTTACGTTTCGCATACTTGTGAACATACCTCCAAATGCTAAAATTGTTCCAGTTAAAACTCCCACTTTATAATATACATAGACTAATTTCTGTAAAAAAGCTACCCTGATTTTATAAGAGGAGAATATATCAATAGTTTCTAATTCTATTGATATAAAACATTTTCATATTGAAACTTCATTTTACATAAGAATATTCTACGGTACTTTTTGAAATACATTGTTCATTATGTGTTTTGATTCATTAATGAACCTTGATTTTTAGGAAAATTTATCCAAATATTGAAGTTAAATATGTCTATCTATTTTTAACTTAGGTAAATGTTTTGTGTAATATTTGTAAGAATGAATCCAAATTTTTAAGAAATTGATTATTTATTGAACAGAGCTTTGTATAAAATTTTTGATTTCGTGGTTCTTTGTTGAAATACAATAATATTATTAAACGTTTTATATATTTTTTCAATTAAAGTTATATGTATTTACAACACATAGTCAAGAAAATGAAAATCGGCAATGAATTCACTTTCTATCCCATAGATATGTGATATAATTATATTTCGACTTCATATAATTTTAAAGCAATTGTGTGATTATTTGACGTGTTAATACATCTGGTTAGTGTGCTAAATAATAGAATAATAATGATAATTTATAAATTAATCTACATATTTACATGAATATCTAAAACTGCGAAAAAACTGGGTATGAATTATTCGGTGTAAGTTATATAGTATATATTATTCATAAATATTTTACTACATATATAACACAACACACACTCATATACATGTGTGTGTGGTTTGAACACGCAAAAGCATTTTCAAAATGCTTGATTTAAAAAAACGTTTATAATTTTTAAGAAGCTAGCTACTTATTCAAAGTTGATTTTAATATTTGTATTTCCAATGTAAGTCTACTTATACTTCAAAACCTTGTTGCATACTTTTACTAAAATATTTTTCACACATGTCATCTTTCTTTACTTTTAACCGAAACTTGAATGTTTACTGAAATATCATTGAATTATGAAATAAATACTAAATTACGCAATAGAAAAATTACTAGAAGTAATGAGTACTGTTTTCCAGGTAGAAATAAATTACATTAATTTTGAGAAGAAGTATACTAACCAAAAGTTTCTCTACACAATTTACTACTACACTGCTGGACAATTGCTAAGGACGGATAACACTATCATCCATAGCAACCACAAAATGAAAGGAAGCAAAATGTGGAAAATTAGAATAAGAGCGGGATATAGTAAGAAGAAGTATGCGTATGTAATTTTTTTTCCACGTCTGCTCATCACGTGATAGCGTTCATAAGAGCTTTAAAGGTTTTGACGCATATGGACAGTTGTTGTTTCAAGTCAAAGTTTAATAGGAAAGATTTAATAGACGAACTTGAAATTTTTGGCATGTCTTCCCGACATCATTTAGATGATTTTATGCGTGGCCGAATTATTTGAAGGATCGAAGAAGGGCGAAAAATAACAGAAGTTGCCAGGGAGTTCGACATCGCTCACAGCATTGTTTCACAGCTGTGGAAGTCATTTAAAACTACTGGAATGTGTAGTAGGCGGCACGGGGGAGGTCGTGTTAGAAGTACGACGCCTGCAGAAGACAGATATATCGTCCTATCAGCAAAAAGGAACAGGCGCACCACAGCTCAGCAGGTGGTAAATCAGTTTCTTGCTGCCTCAGGAAAGCAGATCTCCCGAAAAAACTGTTGCCAGATATTTGAGGGGAGGAGGACTATACGCCCACAGACCTGTTGTGTGTGTCACATTGACCAGACAGTACCTTACTGCCCGTTTGCAATGGTGTCGTGAGCATCGCAATTGGACTGAACAGCACTGGGCATGCGTACTATTCTCAGATGAGAGTAGGTTCAGTCTGTTATCGGATTGTAGACGCCAACTGATCTGACGCGAGAAAGGTACTGCTTATCGTCCAGAAAATATCCAGGAAAGGGACCGATATCCGACATGCAGTGTCATGGTGTGGGCTGGCATCATGATCAATGGCCGCACGCCCCTACATGTGGATGCGAATGGGACTATGACGGGCCAACGATACATTAATGAAGTTATACTTCCTCATGTTCGTCTTTTCCGTGGTGCTGTCGGTGATAAATTGGTTTTTAGGGACGACAACGCAATATGTCATCGAACACTCGCTGTTCAGGATTGTCTAGACAGCGAGGGTATTCAACGCCTCGTATGGCCATCACGTTCTCCAAATCTAAACCCCATTGAAAATGTGTGGGATGATTTGGGGAGGCAAGTTGCTGGTCGAAACTATCCTCCGACAAACAAGAACACCCTCATCCATGCACTCCCAGAGGGATGGGATAAATTGCCTCAGCAGTTGCTGGATAATGTTGTGCAAAGTATGATACGACGTGTGGAATGTTGCATCACACTCCACGGTGGACATATCCCGTACTGATACCTTTCTTCAAGATGCCTGCTGATTTTTAGATGCATTTTTCCATTTTTCCGTATGCAGCATCAAATGAACATTTTTTTTTCAGATGTTTCACAGCTTTTGTACTTTCCAGAACAATAAATATTCTTTATTCTAATGTCTGAACACTGTGACAACTATATTTTATCCTACTAGGCCTCATGTCTCTCTTAATGTTATGCTACATTGCAATTTGTGATCCGTCCTTAGCAATTGTCCAAAAGTGTATTTACATCCGCTACTTTCTGTACCAAAAGAACTTCATTTGTAGTGATTGTTATATATATGTATATATATATATATATATATATATATATATATATATATATATATATATATATGTATATATATACTATACACCTTGTGTATATAAAAATTTTGCTTAATCTTGAACATAATGATGTTTCGAGAGGAGAGTGATACTTCAGTCTACATAGTTCGAGTAACCGTAAAAGATCCGTCATTTAGGTAGCCAAATTCAGAGATTTTATTCTGCCAGATAGAAAGTCAATTCTTGCTGGAAACAACAAAATCGAACTCATCTTGAACCGGATGATAACTAAAGGTGAAAAGTGTATTACCCACGAAAACATCGTAAAAAAAGGGTATATTGAGCGGAAAACCTTGCCCTTACAACTTTAAAACCAATTGGGCCCTGAATAAGAGAATTTTGTTTATGGTGAGACATTGGAGGACCAATATGTTATGAGCATTAAAAATTGAACGAAAAGCTCAATTCGGAAAAGTATTGTCAGTAACTGGAGGATTTAAAGAGAGCAGTCCAAGAAAAGAGTTCGTCAAAAAATTGCAGAACTAAGCTGGGAAATTCTGTCCCATACACCGTATTCCTAAGACTTATCACCCTCCAACTATTACTTGATTTTGTCTTTACAGAATAGTTTGAACGGTAAAAAATTCAAAACTGAAAATGATATCAATCAAGCACTGTTTTAATTTTTTGCATGAAAAGATGAAACATTTTTCAAAAATTTGGCATGCAAATTGCCCTCACGCTGGCAGGAAGTCATTAATAATAATGGCAATCATACTGCTTAATAAAGTATATAGACGTTATGAAAAGTTTGTATTTTGTTTTATTCCCAAAAACAAAGTTTTCGGTAGAACTAATACATTTATTTCAAAATAAGTGTTAACGAATCGATTATATATGAATCACATTGTAAACATTTATCTTTTTTAAATAAAAATGTGTAAATTTAAATGTTTTCATAATTTGTATTTGGGCCGCACTTTAGACAAGCTTGCTTTATAGCTTCTAGTATTTTTTATCTCTAGCGATTTTTAACGACGATTTTTTAGGTGCATAGTTTAAATTTTCTAGTTTTTTTTTTTTTTTTTTTTTTTTGCTATACTTCTTGTTTTTAGACTATAATTAGGATCTCCATGATTTTAGAAGAAAAATACAAAACATGTTTTTGAAAATTATTATTACTGAAAAAATATTTAATGGAAGATATGTTTTCAAAATCTCTTGTGGGTTGCTTTGCTCGGAATTTTTATTACATTAGATTCATTTCTAATTTAAAACATTTATAATACTCTGAGATTAATTTTTTCATTTATTTAGCAAAAGAAGCTTTACAATAGGGGAGGGGGAAGAAGCCAAGAGAAAAAAATTGTTATTTGGTATTTAATGAATACGTTTTCGAATCAAAATAATGTGAACAAGAAAATGGAGTAGAATAAATTAACTCTTTGTTGTGTATCTTAGACTATATCATGCTCCTTGAAAATTATTTATATTTTACCTATAAATGATGCACGCAACAATGAAACAACCATTAGTGATACCCAACTTTCACCGCATTGAAATTAAAAAAATAATTTATGAAAGAAAATATGGTCAAAGATCAATATCTTTGAATAAAAGAAAGAAAAATTTTAATTACTTTTGTAACAAATCAGTATTTTTGTAATAAATTAGTACCTTATTATTCCAATTCTTTTCCTAATTACACATTTTACTTGTTTTGATACTGAGACATTGTAATTATAGATAAAACTTTCTATTATTTGTATTTGACATTGTTTATGGTATCTTTCAAATTTATTAAAATAGTAAACTTTATTTTTAATTTATTAAAATAGTGAACTAAGATTCTGATTTGACATTATATTAACGCCCTTAAATTTTTTATAGTTGAATATAATTTTAAGAGCTGGAAACAACAATATTTTGTGTTCAATTACTGTTAAATATTTTATTTGTCGTTAAATAGATTAGGTTAATAATATCCTGAAATCAAATATCATAATAAATTGATATATGTACATAATCGCCTGGATTCTAAAGTAAAAACGTGAATGTTCAATGGAGCAGCTATATAATAGCAGTTAAACTAAAACAGCTCTTACTACTATGGCTGTATGGCAAATGGCATTGTCGTCTTGAAATAATTTTTGACATTGCGAAACAGACAAAATTTTAAGTCTCTATTGTGCATTTTCAATATATTTAAGTCTATGGCGCATTTTCAATATACTGCCCCTTGATGCTTTCCAGAAGGACACTTTTGTGATAGGTAGTGGGATCGTTTTCAAGTTCCAGATTCTTAAGCACAAAACCTTGGCGGACGCGCATGCAGAAACTCTCCTTGTTCGGAGCATGTTCAAACCTGCAACCTTAAATTCCAAAGAATCCTATCTTACATTAAGCCACAGTTGTCTCTAAATAGTGGTCTAAAATAATAGATAAATAGTTAATTTTTCATCCAAAGCAGATCGTGTCTATTCAATTCAATAAATTATAATCAGAGTAATAAATCTATATATTATATATCTTGTGGGCTAGTAATAATTTACCTATATCGCAATTGCTTGTAGATTATAATCAGCATGAGTATTTTAGAATACTGTTAAGCTCTAGTGACATGTGCACAAATTTAGCAAATAAAATTATAACCCCTCCAGAGAAACTATCAACGATAATATCTTTCCAGGCAGAGTTACATTCCGAAATATTGTAATTGTTTTGGAATGTTTCACTAATGCTTATACCGTAAAATATTATGTGTGGGGTAATTGTGATGAATGAGATTTTTTTTACTCATTGAATTTCAATAAAAACCTAACCAAAAAAACCTGCAAGAAAACCAATCGATTCACTTTTAATATAATGATTTTAAGAAATAAACAATCCAATTTTAAATGGGAAGATTTGCTGAAGTTTCTAAGCTCACGCTTTGACATCAATATCTTCATCGATAGAGGCTACGAAGCGAGATTTACCTTCTATATCTATTTTGCCTTTTTAAAACAGGTGTCACACATCTTGAGAGTTATCTCTTTTTTTATTTTCAAGTCTTTTTTTCCCTTTAAAAAATATTTTTTTTAATCTTTATAGGTTTTGTGAATTTTTTCTGCCTGATTTGATTTTCTGGTTTTCCTGTTCTATTTTTTTTTTGTTTTATTGATTTCTGATGAGTTAGTTCATTTGATAAATCATTGCTGAGATGCCTTATAGAGCTCTGGTAACAGTTTTTTTTTAATTACTATTGCATTGAAATCGTATACATTAGGTTAAGACAGTAAAATTTTGTAGACTTTAAAATATGACAAGTTAAATCTCTTATGAAAGAAGCATTGTAAGGAATTCGATGTCTGGGTGTACAAAGTAACGAGTACATACTGAATGACAACGTACAAGAATGACAAAAATATATAGCCAGATTTAATAATTTTATTATTTCTTGTAAACAAAATGTTAATATTAGGTGAGTATGCATTATAATTGCATACATTATTTTTGGTTTGTATGCATTGTTTTTTTTTTTACTTCCTTTTATAGTAAATTTTTCAACTCTATTGGCATTTTAATTGGTTAATTAATTTATACTGTGCTTATTTTGTTGATGCAAAGTACAATCCAGATTCAGATATTAAACCGTCACAAAGGTTTTTTGACCTAAGGTTGTATACTTCGAAAAATGCTTCCCAATCAAAGCTAATTAAAAAAGTTTCGACTATAAGTTAACATTTATTTCAGTTGATCCCTAGATTTTATGTATATATAATTTTTTAACACAGATATTGGATCATTACCAGCAGTATAATTTAATCTCTTTTTGATTAAAAGGGTGAAAAAACTTATATTTTGAAAATTTTCCTCTGATCTATCAGGCAATAGTATGATAAGTTTGATTTCTGCTAGATTTTGTAACTGTCTTAAAATTTTGAAAATTTTAAAACTTTGTTTTAAAATTTCCCTTTAGTTAATGAAAGTTTTAAAATTTTGAAAATGTCTGGAAAGCACATAAAATCATTGAACCGAATTCTTGAGCTGTTGTCATCAAATGCTGAAAAGCACGAATCCCTTTCAGTTCGAGTAGGGTTTCTGTTAGATCCTATCAATCCACAAAAGTGTTAGATGGGACTAGGTTGCAACTTTATCAAAGAGTTAAATGGCATAATCTCTCGGATAGTATTGAGCATTTTCTATTATGCCATGTTATACCTCATACATCTAATGTAATAAAAGGGTCATGTTTAGGAACGTCTTGAAATGAAATGTTCTTTAAAACCATGACCAATTAAGTTTGTTATAATTAAATTGTGAAACACAGTGCACCCTGTGTGCTACTTTTCGGTGTAAATGGCAGCAATGGTTAAAGAAAAGAGTTTTGTCATCGACTGGATTGCGCATTCCTTCAATGAGATGCAAATTTTATTCTCTATTGCCAGTAAATGCACAAAATGAGATCTTTTTATTAATAGGATAAGATGGAAGAGGCTTTTAAAAGAAAACTTGTATCTATCTTTCGGAGAAATATCGTGATTCAGAAAAATAATATTTACTATGTTCAAAATTCTGCATCCATGAAATGAGATTTCACATTTTTACAGATTCACATCTGCTAAAAACGGATTCGATGAGGCCTGGAACGTTCAAAAATTCCCTTTAGTTAAGAAGTTATTTAATATTGAAATTTTGTTACTTCATATCATTCGTTTCAATGCGTTTTCGAGCCACGGCGTGTTGGGAAAATAGAAAACACGTTCGCTGCGGTGTGTAAAAGAAATAATTTCTCAAACATCAAAAAAAAAAAATAGTAAATACCATTGCTTTCGTTTCTGTTAAAATATTTATATTGTAGGAATCCAGAAAGGGAGAATATCCATTGTCTTACATCTTTTTCTACCTCCAGAATTTGCGCGAACGCATAGCAATTTTAATTAATGGTAAGGAATCGCATGCTGTCATTCCTAAAGCTAGCCGAGTTCTGTAATGGTGTGCATCGTAACATAAGCAACTTTCCAGTGAATTCAAATAAGCGTTAATTACGGCTTAAATTAATTATAAACGCTATAATAACGCTGAATGAACAATATTTATTAAGTTGACCAAAGACCAACAATTTGGTATACGTTTTATTCCTTTCTTTGATGCAGTTTTCGAATCCAGCACAGATAAAAATTAGTAGACGTTCAGAATAAGAATATATATATATACTGCTAGACAATTGCTAAGGACGGATAACATTATCATCCATAGCAACCACAAAATGAATGAAAGGAAAATATGGAAAATTAGAATAAGTGCGGGATATAGTAAGTAGTATGCGTATGCAATTTTTTTTCCGTCTGCTCATCACGTGATAGCGTTCATAAGAGCTTTAAAGATTTTGACGCGTGTGGACAGTTGTTGTTTCAAGTCAGTTTTACAGGAAAGATTTAAAAGACTAACTTGAAATTTTTGGCATGTCTTCCCGACATCACTTAGATGATTTTATGCGTGGCCAAATTATTGGAAAGATTGAAGGGCGAAAAATAACAGATGTTGCCAGGGAGTTCGACATCATTCACAGCGTTGTTTCACGGCTGTGGAAGTTATTTAAAATTACTGGAATGTGTAGTAGGCGGCACGGGGGAGGTCGTGTTAGAAGTACGACGCCTGCAGAAGACAGATATATCGTCCTATCAGCAAAAAGGAACAGGCGCACCACAGCTCAGCAGGTGGCAAATCAGTTTCTTGCTGCCTCAGGAAAGCAGATCTTCCGAAAAACTGTTGCCAGACGTTTGAGGGGAGGAGGTCTATACGCCCGCAGACCTGTTGTGTGTGTCCCATAGACCAGACAGCACCGTACTGCCCGTTTGCAATGGTTTCGTGAGCATCGCAATTGGACTGAACAGCACTGGGCATGCGTACTATTCTCAGATGAGAGTAGTTTCAGTCTGTCATCGGATTGTAGAGGCCAACTGATCTGGCGCGAGAGTGGTACTGCTTATAGTCCAGAAAATATCCAGGAAAGGGACCGACATCCGACAAGAAGTGTCATGGCTGCACGCCCCTACATGTGGTTGCCAATGGGACTATGACGGAACAACGATACATTAATGAAGTTCTACTTCCTCATGATCGTCTTTTTCGTGGTGCTGTCGGTGATAAATTGGATTTTATGGACGACAACGCAACATATCCTCGATCACTCGCTGTTCAGGATTGCCAAGACAGCGAGGGTATTCAACGCCTCGTATGGCCATCACGTTCTCCAGATCTAAAACCCATTGAAAATGTGTGGGATGCTTTGGGGAGGCAAGTTGCTGGTCGATACTATACTCCGACAAACTAGAACAACCTCATCCATGCACTCCCAGAGGAATAGGATAAATTGCCTCAACACCTGCTGGATAATGTTGTGTAAAGTATGATACGACGTGTGAAATGTTGCATCACACTCCACGGTGGACATATACCATATTGATACCTTTCTTCAAGGTGCCTGCTAACTTTTAGATGCATTGTTCCATTTTTCCGTATGCAGCATTAAATGAACATTTTTTTCTTTCAGACGTTTCACAGCTTTTGTACTTTCCACAGAACAATATTCTTTATTCTAATATCTGAACAGTGTGGCAACAATATTTTATCCTACTAGGCCTCCTGTCTCGCTTAATGTTATGCTACGTTGCAATCAGTGATCCGAACTTGGCAATTGCCCAGCAGTGTAGCTTGAAACTGACGTGTTCCTAGTCCACGGGTCACCACTTTGGCAATCGACGAATAAAAACACATCCTGATGAATAATTAAATTAGAAATTTTAATTAAACAATAATCAGAAACAATACATTAACATCTTTAAATACCGAGGTACTCTTTATATATTCTTTCTGGATCTACAACAACGCCACCTAGCATAAGGTTACTTGCTTAACACAAGTTCATATTCCCAACGCTACATGACCATATTTTTCGATTCTTTTTGATGCTAAATGTGCAGGCACAAGGAAGAATGATGTTGGGGACCGCAGCTGTATATTTTATTGAAGTACTAAACTAATTTTGCTTCTCTAATAAGTGTCTGTAAAATGGTCTCGAACGGAGTCATACTAAAAGGGCATCTATTATTTCAGTGTGGATAAATACCATAATTTATATACAAAATGTTCCTCCTATATACAGTGAAAATGATGAATCTCTATTTTGAAAATGACTGAATTATCAGATGGATATTGTTGAACTTGAGATGAGTTGCCACTTTCCATTAGCCTGGTAGTGTTGATGATCTTCTTTGAACTCGGGATCACAAAATGTTATGTACAAAAAGTTTATATATTGTGTAATAACTAAGCTCATTAGAATTTTGTGTATTAACTAAAGGGATAGCACACATACTCACAATATCACTAACAGAGTCAAGTTTGCTATGAAACATGGTGTTGTGCGCTAACAGCTTAAATGAGAAAATAGTATAAGCATAGTGAAAAATCTTTACGTAATTCAAAAATTTTTTCTTTGTTTCATCACTATTTTTGCGATTTCTCTCTTTCTAAGGTTTAATTAAAAACCAAGTTTCCCCTCCCCCAATCTGAAATGGCACCATCATTTAATGGATTCACAGTGGCATGCCATGTTTAACAAGCATTTTATGACAAGCACAACCACATCTTTGACAATTTTTAAACTATTTTCTATAAGCAATGCAAATTTCCCATGTTTCACGCATATTCAGATCATTCTAACAAGTACTTTTTATTTTAGCCATTTGAAAGTATATCCCTTTATAGTCACCATAAATGATAAGTATGAAATAATTCATATAAAATTTATTTTGTGTTAGTTACTAAATATTAAAAAACTTATTAGTGTTGTAAAAGATCATTTTATGGTTCAATTTCTCAAAACCTGAACAAGCCAACAAAATAAATTTTCTTACAACTATAATTTCAATAAAGTATGATACATATTTTACTAGAGTATCATGTAAATTCATTAAATTCAAATATTCTGATTTACTGCAATATATGAAATGCATTTTCAAATGTTATTCATTACAAACTTCTTTGCTGAATATTTTAACAAACCATTCAACTAGAATAGCTTTATAAAATTTCATTACTTAATAGATCATTTTTCTAATTACATACAAAACTAAAAATATTCATAAGCAACAAATTTAGAATGGACAACAAAAATCACCGCATGATAAATAATGTAATTTTCATATAGAACCATGGTTCTCTAATTTTAATTTAGTAGTACATTTTTGAGATACTTGTCTTTAAAATTAAATTTATTACAGTTCCCACATATGTTGTGATTATTACAATTAAAACACAATAACATGTTAATATACTAAGACATCATATTCAACTCTTTATTTAACCAAATACAAACCAGAAAGAAAATTTACAATTTTACAAATATTTTTTTAAAGGCGAAATAAATAAAACTCCAATTTTTATTTCACAAAAATATTTTCTATTATTTCTTTATTATGTACTTAATAATTTAAATATTATAATTAAAAACAAGAAATTTTTCATAACTTACTTTTTCAAACAAAATATGATAGTAATCTCACTCAAAAATTTCATAAATATGATTTAATCGCAAGTGTTTAGAAGTTTTATTATAAGAAATACTTTCACATGCATAATTATGCGATATACTTAAAAAAAACACCGAAAATAAACTTTCCTTAGATGTTAAAAGTCGGATTTTCCTTTATATCAAAATCAAATTTATTTATTTAACTTATATTAACTTAATATTTCAGTCATTACAATTATGAAAAGTATTTTATCATACAATATTTACTTGAAAATAATGATCCCACAATGAGATACTTTTCACGTCAAATAAAAAATTAAAAAGGCAAAATAAATTTCAACTGTAAAGTTTTTACATAATTAAATTAAAATTGCACAATTTCATCTTAAATTTTTACATATTTTACCTATTTCATTTATTCAGATATTCAAAATTTTCGTTCATTTTTAAAGTAAATCGAATAGCAAATTTTTAAAATTGATGCAAATTTAAATATACATAACTCAGAAAAAAGAAGCCATGAAAATATCTAAGTGTTTGCTTTATAGTATTTTGATTATTCTATCAATATTTCTACAATAAAAAATGTGTGCTGGGCTAATTAAAAAGCATGTACAAAAAAAGAAAAAAACTAGCACATATATTTATATTATGATGAAAAAACCAAGAAATAAATTTTTGTATTCTGTTCAAGAAAATTTTTTAAATGTTTAGCTTCCAAGATGAAAAAAATCAGATTTTTAAATATTAAATAATTATAATTTGAATAATGAATTATGGGAAAAAATATTAAAATGCATATGGAACTTAAGAAACTATATTTATCATGCTAAAAGGTTGTCTTCTTACTTACAATTTACATTTGATTATATAAATATAAAAGCATGTATTTGTGGTAAAAACATAAGCTTTCAATGTAAATCTGGAAGTGTTGTGTATCTATAAAGTGAGGTGATGTCGATGAACAAATCAATCAAAGCAAATGTGAGATCAGTCTAATAAATCATAAATCTGAATTGTAAAGTGTACATACTTAACAGAACATATTTTCCATAACATCATGAAATAAATATTCACGGCTTTGGAATGAATGATCTTATGAGTTTTTAAATTTTTTATTTGCTAGTATTATATATTGCTTAAAAAATGCCCAAAATACAATGAAGATGATTATGAGAAAAATAATACATTATACAGGGCATAAAAATGAGGCATAAAAATACTTTTCATATAAAAGTAATAAAAAAACGAAAGTTTTATTTGCATAGATTTCTTTCCCATTTACCTTTACAGCTAATGTGCTTCTTACATTTTCCATAAAAAGGAGACCATTGTATGCATTAGGAAAAATGGGAAATACTTATTGGCAAGGAGTACAATATTAAGAGACAAACTGCTTTGAAAAAATATTTTTTATACATTCACAAAGCAGCAGTTAACAGCAAAATATAATATTCTATAAGAAGTACCTATAAACTATACATCTAAACATGTGATAAATAAATATAAATTAATAGTTGAAAATTACATTTGCCTCGTCTCATTACCGAAGCAAATTATTTAAAAATGATTTATTACCTCAAATCATTTTTAAGGGGATAGAATATTTTCAAATTACATATAAATTAGTACAATATGTACTTAATCATTGAAGTATTCGGAACGAATACTAATGATCAACTTATTCTCACCATAAAATAATTAAACATACACAAACACATTAAAATCTGTCACATCAATTACAGTAGACGCTTGCTTTTATGAACACATAAGATACTGGAAAAATAGGTTGTAAGATAGAGAAAGTATGTATTAAATTATTAAAATCTTTTTTTTTTTTACCAAACTACTTTTTTCTCATACATATAAAGTTCTATTAGAAAAAGATATTTGTAGTGTACTATGAGAAATATATGCAAAATAGGATTCATACTTAAAAATATTTATTTTCCTTTTCATGATGAAAAATCACGCAAATTACTTATCTTTTGCTATAAGAAAATTTCTTTCCTTTTTTTTCAATGTACAGCATCTTGAAGTTTTTCCCTCATGAAGGTAGCTTCATCCTATTAGGCATTCAGATGCTTATTTTGCAGACTGTCTTCGCAATGTGCCATTTTCTTACTGTCAATATCTGAAAACTCTTTCTCATTATACTCAAAATAATTTCATCCTTCGATATTTTTCCTAAACATATCACATGTAAGTCTCACAGCAAAGGGGTTCTGTGTCAGTTCATGCATATGTGACTCATCTTAGCTAAACTCATTAGGAAAATTATTTTGGTTTTCTTCAGTTACAGTAGTTTCTTTAATAAAGCCTGAATGTTGAAATGCTTATGATATAGTCTTTCTATCAACGTCATTCCAATCATTGACAAATACATTGTTCACTAAGGTCAATTTCATAAGTTCGCCTCAATTCCAATCCTAAAATCACTCTTCGTACAAGTATTCTATGATATTCACTCTTGAAGTTGTTGATTACACCAATCCATAGATTGTAAGACACAAGTTACACTAGATGAGATAAAATCCAGATGGATCAGTTTAAGATCAGGGACTTCAACGTAAGCAGTTCAGTAATCCACAAGTAGAAATTTACGATTTTCAAATCAAAAACGTCGATCTAAGTCTCTCAGCCAACTATTATAAATGTTTTTAGTCATCCAAGCTTAATATTAGCAAGATATGCAATATTAAACTTGAATGACTTCTCTTTAATGAACATTTTATTAAATAACTACCAGATGTAGTTATTATACATTTTTATTAAATATCTAGGCTTTAAATATTTTCTTCTGAAAAGCAGAAGCAGCTTTTATGTTTCATTCATGTTTGCTGCAAGTAATGTAATTATTTACTTCGCTTTTTTAACTCCATTATATTTATCGCCTTTACCGCTAAGTATTTCTTCAGGTAAAGTATTAAAATCAAACCTGTCTTATCTGTGCTCAAAAGACATTTTGGGTCATACCAAGAAAGTAATGACTCCAATGCTGCTTCTTTCCATTCAGTTTTCAAAATTTTATTCGCAGTTTCTCACTTTTACCACACAATTTTCTAAAATTTAATAGTGTCTGGTTTTAAATTTTTGGTGCCAACCATCTGAAGCTTTAAAATCTTTTATGTTAAAATTTATAACAAAGCAGTTGCATTTCTCTTTAATATAAACATTACTAACAACAAGAATGTGTTCATCCCTCTTTTTCTATCAGCCAAGCAAGCAAATTAATCTAATTTAGGATGCTTTGCTTCTCTACAAAATCTTTAAGAGAGCACTTTTGCTGTTTCCTTTTTCAAGGATTTGTTCCAAGTTTTAAAAATTGTCAAGGTGTTGTTAGGAATTCAATATTGCTTTGTCAAGTTTTATCCAATTGAACATTTTTCGGATAATTCTTGAAGAATTTTCTTTTACTTCAACTGATAAACACATTCTTTTCTTCTAGCACAACAAACCTTCAATGGAATCAGCTCAATTTCCTTCTCAACAAATGAAGCTTCATAAATTAAATTTTCCAAATGAAACAAAACCAACTACAAACAACGCATCTCAAACTTTAAAAAATATTTTCCCCTTTCCAAGCTCTTACATATGGGGAGAAAGACTGCTATACTCCAAGTTTTAAAATTACTACTGAGAACTTATTCTTGAATAATGAAGCAACACATGCTGGCATTCCAGACATTGTGGAACAGATATTTAATATGATGTCAAGTTAAAATATCTGTTCCACAATGTATGGAATGCCAGCATGTGTTGCTTCATTATTCAAGAATGAATTTTCTCAGTAGTTATATATACATACAAATCAAATAAGAAACTATAAAAAAAAACATCTGATCATAAATAAAATGGAAAAGTATTTGTCAAAAAAAAGTTTGCAAAAAAAATTTTTTTTCATTTTAGTTTGTAAATGGAAATTAAAATTATCACTATGCCTACAGTGCCAAGATATGGACTAGCAGCTAGTTAATAAAAATGTGAGTATTCATATACTAGAGATATGTAAAAACGAGTGTCTACTGTATATTGACTTTAATATAATAAATATAAAATTAAAATCTTTAAACTGCCAAATAAAATCTGCCAGATAAAATGATATTTAAAAATTTTAAAATGTGCTCATACAAAAATGTCTTTATTTCTATCAAAATAATGTAAGATTTAACTTTTATCACTATAGTGAGAGAAAATTTTTAAAACATTTTTGATCAGTGTCTTTTAAATATATAATTTCATCTTGAGACATACATAAAACATCTATGTACATAGCATATACAATTTTGCATTCAAATATAAATACATAAACACATTTATAATATAAACAAAGAAAACAATTATTTACATAGAACACTTTTATATAATAAAAAATCACAGGCACATAATTCTTAGTTATTCTAAAACACCAAAGCATGAGTATAATATGACAGCCTTGTTAGATAGACCGTTAAAAACATATTCTATTGAGTCAGCAATAAAAATTTAATAATTTTATAGAAATGTAAATTCAGAACTTTAAAACAAATACATTAGGATTACAATAAATAAAAATATGAATGATTTCACAGATCAGACAAATATGTAACATAGGTATTTGTACATGATTTATACAGGTAAATTCACACACAGTACAAAATTATTTATTTCATGCAAGTATCACAACTACTTTGTACCAATCAGACTGCTATAAAAGCAGTAAACCTTTATTCCTGAGCAAGAAAAATAGGAGCGATATTTAAGCACTATCTTCCAGGAACTAAGTTTGTGGAATTCAATCCTAATTTAACTTGCAGAATAAACAGAAACATTCTGATACATATTGAATTCTCCATTGCATATTAATTGAACATTTCATAAGTGCATTTTAAAAATATGACTTAGCATTTAAGTGTCAACATAAACTAGGAAAGGAAACATGAACACATAAACCACACCTGTAACTGTACAATTATTCACAATTCTTCAAACTGAATTTTCACTCAGATGAGAAAACACACACTGTTCAGGAAAGACTCTTGACATGCGCAACTGCATGAACCTCAAAAAATAAACAATGCAACCACACTTTATCACCAATTTCATTCTTAAATTAAGTACCAGAATTCTATATACATGTACTAGAATTCGAACTAGTTTTCCAAGACTCAAGCTTACAAGATTCTTTAATTACATCATTATTTCCTTTACATAACGTTCCTAATGAGACTAATGCACTTGCAATTCCAAGACCTGATTGGCCAGCTGGAGTGTATTCCTCTTCACCTGGAGGTAATCTAACAATTAGTGAAAGCACAGCTGCTTTTCCTCCAGAGCAAGGCTCAAGAGCAATAGGAGTAGGATGGCACTAAAAATAAATAAGAAAATAGTATAACAGTCAAAACAATATTGTTTAGAAAAAATTTAATGGAAATATTAACAGAACAAAACAGTTAATGATATTTGGATGAAACAGATACACACAAAATAGTAAATAATAAATCAAAGATGATTAAAACAAAGCATTAAAAAATGAAATTAGTTAAAATTTCAAAACAAATATCAAATCTAAAGATACAAGCTTTGAAAACTCTACATTCTATTTAATAACAAAATAAAATAATTAAATTAATAAATGCAAGAAACAACAAAATAAAAATATGCTAAATATGCCATTAAACTACAATTTACAATTAAATAAAAGTTCACACAAAAAAGTTTTATAAATTAATAATAATCAATGTTAAAAGCAAAAATTGCACATCCATTCATAAAGAAAATTCTATGAAAATATTCAAGAAATATATGTAGAATTTTTATACACATCAGAGAGCACTTGTGTTGTCAACAAAAGCTCTATTTTACAAATATGAATGTTAAGTAACAATATGTAAAAATAATTCAAACTGATAAAAATGGTTGTTCTAAGCATTTATATCATGCATTTTAGTGTATAAATGTAAATAAGTATTACAAACATTACTTTCCTATCAAAGAATTAAACTTGCATACATACATACATACTTGGAAAAATTTCAAGAAAATATAATTCAAATGATTTAAACCCACAATGTAAAATTGAAGAATTGATAACTGACAATATTTCTTACTAGTGTATATACTTGCTAGGCATGAAATGCATATACACTACAAATTATGCTTATAATATTTAAAATAAGAACACAAATCAAGCACAACAAATAGTTAAATATTTAATTTCTGTTTGGTTTAAAAAGAAAAAAACAAGTGTCTTGATGCAATCATTTGAATTAATAAATTATTCATACTACAAAACTATAATTTGCCCAAAATAGTAAACTAAATGTATATAAACTGCTAAAGAAAAATAATAAAAAATCTGAGTATTAAAATTTTCAAGACAAAAAACATGTTAATAAATGATCATATTAAAGTTTACACAAATCAATAATATTTGTGAAATCTATAATAACTGAAATTTTAATCCCCATTTTATCTTTTATTACCTTCTTTCGGCGATCCTCATTCCCATTTTGAGCTGATATGGCAACAAGTTGAGCATCTAATTCTACAGCAACACCAGCAAATGGCCTACTTGCCATTTGTTCCATTTCAACAAATAATCTCTGTTAAGAAAATTTTTGTCAGATGTAATACCAAGAAAATAAAGAATTGCACATTACTGACTTTTTAAAGCAACATATCTCTGTAATTTTTTTTATCTAACACAGAAATTTCAGATATTTCTTAACATGGAATGGGTTTGAATAAATACATTAAATTGGTTGAAACTGATCAACATAGAAAAGTTGTCAAACTTAAATGATTAACTTTCTTTACATTATTACTAAGGAAAGTTAATCATTTAAGTTAAATCGTTTTAGTATCACATGAAGCCCAGAAAAATTAGAAAAACCTAAAACACCATAATTAAGTTAGTTTGGGCAGTTTGTCCCTCAACAGTCATTTTTTATACAAGTTGGCTAATTAAAGACTTAAATTTTAAAATGGATTCTAAGCCTTATAAATATCCAAACCCTAAGTTAGAGATTCAAAGTTACCAACAATGAAATCAAAAGTCAGTGTTAACCATTTGGTTGTCAGTTTAAAGTGGATTACATATAGTTAATTTAAAGAGATCATTATGTAATAGCAATTTCATTGAAATCTTGTTCATAAAAAATCCTGCAGTAATTTGGGAATATATTGCTATTATTTTAAATCCAGGTTGTTTAATCTTATTTTACAATAGCAAAAATAGAATTTAGTAGTCAATAAGAGAAGATTGATCTATTAATTTAATACTGAAATTTACCAATATTACCTCTATTAAGAGAAATAGACATTCATTCAATATGTGAAAATTACTTGTTATAATTTAAAATTCTTCCTAAAAGTTATATGCTGTTATAGATGTTAAAATACAGATTTTATAACAAATTCATATATTTAATTTCAACAAAAAAATAAATTAACTTAATGAACTGTTAAAAAACTGTTCAGAACTGTTATATATACAATATTCATAGCTGTCTTAAAAATATAGATTACAATAACCTAATATAAAATTATCGAAAATTGTTGCTATTTTTTATTAATGTATTATTAATTTTAGCTAAGGTAGAATAAATTTCATGCTAGTTTTAAAATTCCATACGCATGTATGCATGTAAGTACATACAAACTTATGTATGTATACTCATCTGTAACACTTAAATGATTGTTGAATGCATGTAATCTGATTCTAATATTTATAATAAGTTTTAGGTGTTAAAATACCATGCTACTAATTATACCACAGAATAGTAAGTGTTGAATTATATCTTTACACCTGTAAAGTAAATTTATGACAGCAATTGCAATAGAATAAATCATTCAATGTTGCAATTGATAGCTATTATAATAATAAAACACTTAATATCAATTCAGAAATATAAATTGAATAAGAAATTTTAAATTTGACACAGACAAAGGCTCAAATATCTTTTATGAAGGTAAATATATTAACTCCTGAATGTAATTCACACATTGCAAAACATGATATGTACATTAGCAATTTCAATACTGCGATAAAATAGATTTTTGCTGATCCAATTAAAATTGCTTAGTTAATAATTATGGGAATCCTTCCTCAAAATGAATCTAGAAATGAGCTTCAGCGCCATCTAGCGCAGTTGTTTGGGGGCAGTCCTTCTTACAAAGACTGAAAGAACTGATTGGTGAATTTAAACTCATAAGCCACGCCAAAGCACCTGTTTACAAAGAAAAAAATAGTTCCTAACTCAATGGGGGGCGGGCGAATTTTAAAGTGGGGGATGAGAAGATCACTTAACTTCAATAGGGATAAAGTGGACAATATAATCCCCCCGCATCCTTATTTCCTTCAGCATGTTCCAATGCAGATTTTCTCCCCATATGTGGTCAATTTGTCTTGAAGATCGCTTGTCCCCTCTCGACTGCCCTCAACACAGCCTCAGGGTATTCCTTCCGGGAACTGAATGTCTGTAAATCTCATGGGCGAGGAAAAAGTAGGGCTGGCTCAAATGCTTCTCAAATTTAACACCGGAAATATCCGTTGTGAGCTTAGTCAAGCAATGAGAGAAAAAACTCTGCTCAGAGATTTTGGGAAGAAATATTATTCTATTTACTGTTCAGCAGAAAAGTATACAGATGCATAAAAAAATTGATCAATTTTGTTGTTATTATTCATTAAATGATCAAAACTTAATATCAATGTTCAAATCAAAATAGAAATATAAAATACACTTTTTTATTTTTTTTGATATAATTTCAATTTGCTTTCATTTTATGAGATTTTATTCTTTTTTAATGGGCCCTATGAGAAAGCAAAACAGTTGCGCTTCTCTCTAAGTACTTCACTTGTATAAATATTTTCAAATAGACAAAAATGCCGAATTTCTTATCTCTCTTTAAAAAAAGAAAATAATGTAGTTTGTTTATTAACTTTGGAATAACTTTTCTTGCTTTGTAAAATATTTCGATACAAAATTTACGGAAAATTCCGTATATTTCGCTTATTATTTCTATCAATGACTTTTGTAGGAATGGAAAGTCTACCTCTCTATTTGGATTGATCAGGCATCTCGACATTGTTTCTTGATATATTTCTAAGCAAACTTTAAAAACAATATAACCTATTACATAATCCGCACTTTTGAGTTCAAATATGGCGATATCATCATTCGTATCTGAAGAAGTGAATTCACTTCAAGAAAAATGGAGTCTTTAATTTAAGAATTAAATAATCTTCACTTTGGGAATAAGCAAATGATCTTTTTTGTGTGTATGTGTGTTGAGTTTAGCCTCTCAACAAATTAAAATAGAATGTCTTTCTCTATAAAATCATAAACATTACAAAATACTCTAAATTCCTTGAAATGTCGTAAAATAGATTAGGGTCTCACATTTCATATAAATTCAATGCATATACCATTTTCAAATTTCTTAAATTTTCTTCATCTGTAACAACGATATTATCTACAAAAAAATCTATTTTTTAAGCTTTATGAAGAATATATGTCAACCAGTATGTAATAAACTAGTGAAAGCATGAAAATTTGTATTCTATTTATTTTAAAGACTATTGAAAATTGAAATACATAAAATAATAACATATAACTACATTTTCATAGCTACACAATCATTCAATAATATATATATATAATATCCTATATTTAAAGATAGGAAATTTATATTTACAATATGTACATATCTGGAAAAAATATTAATATTTTAAGAAGTTTTTTGGTATTTATTAATACAAAAAATGTTTGAGATTTTTTTCTTTTTAAAATTATTTTAACTTTAATACTGCAAATTAATTCAATACTTCAAAATTGCAAATTCAATAAAATCTAAGAAAAATTTATGCATTGCAATAGATGGTAGAATTTCAAATGTCTATTACGAATGAGATAGAATAAATGATAGTTCATAGAATGAATGACAGTTTTATATATCAGTCAAGTAGTTTTGCTGAACTACATAGAATAATTTTGCTTAACATTAAAATGTTAACTGTAAATTAATAATCATTTTATTTAAATAATTAATATTTTAAAAGCAAAAAAATTCACACATACACACATATATCAGAATTTTGCTTCTGCAACCACAACACTAAAAAAATTCATACAAATTACATACATTTATTCACACAAATTTTGAAAGTTTTTGGCCAACATTAGAAATTACAGGTGAAAACTTATTATTTTATTCTTTTTACAGAAAAACAATACTTAAAAATAAGATTTCAACTTACAAGCCTTAAAAACGTCAAAATTTAAACCAGTGACTATAAAAATTACTGCTTTACAAACCTGAATTATTAAGAATTGAACATTCAAATCCACAATATACTTGATATATTCAGTTATAAATATTACAAAAGTGAATAGTTAACAAATAAAATCAATTTGTAAAAATAAATTTGAAATTGTCAAAAGTATTAAAATAAAAATATTTCAATTTAAACTGTGCAATTAAGTCCTGTACTTAAGTTTTTAGCTTATAAAAATATTTAAATTATAAAATTTTAATAATAATTTCATTAGTGTTCAATAAAGTTAGTCTATTTAACTACCTTAGCAAACTCCTAAACACTTGCAAGTCTCTTGTTTATATAAATGAAATAAATTAATATGTAATATTAAAGCAATTATACTTTGGTACAAATTAAAGTATTTATTCAATAGTGCTTTACAAAACAATCTTAAACCTGAATTAAATTGACAATTTTTAAGTTCTTCGTTAAGAACTTATTAAGAGAAAAAGAATATGAATGACCATTAGATTCACAAGCTTTCAATTATCATATTCAGATATAAAAAAATTCAAGAGATACTCCACAAAGAAATTATTTAGGAGGAATAGTCAAATCCAATCTTATTTACATCAAGAATTATTATTAAAAAATCAAGCAATATAAAATGAATTTTTAAAATAACAAATACCTTAATTACATTTTTCATTTATTATTTTGAGATTAAAAAATGAATTTTAAAATCCAATGAAAAACTTATTAAAAAGTGTTTCTTAAAATAAAATATTCTAATTTGCTCATCAAGCTTTGGTTGGCTTGATTTGATTTAGCTTGTCTTTCAACAGTTGTTTTTAGTACACGACAGCTAGTAAGACAAGTTCAGTTTTGATGCTAAACAATTTTTTGCTCAAAGGAAACAAGATCTAAAATTTAAATTCCAAACTACAGCAAAAGTCCTTACTTAATGTGGGGTATGAACCTAAGAATTAGTAAACCAAATTCCAGATTGCTAATCATTCCATTGTCAGTTTCAGAAATTGATGAAATTGCAGAATTTTACAAGAAAAATTTTTCTCATTTACAAACCAAATAAATTTATGTCTAAAAATACTACAGTGCAAAGGAAATACTGCAATTATTGAAACAAATAAATGTTTGATAGATAAAATTATATAAATCAAAAAGAATTCACTAACTTAAAATCTTAATGAGAATAAATAATCAATTAGATCGTTTTTAAACTTACTTGTCTACGCCTATAAAGGTCGTATCTTTGCTTGATTTTCCACATCACAGCAGCCATTATTAGAAGTGTTAGGAAACAGCTAAGGGAATAAAATTAGATTCAATTAACAATAAAAAAATCAAAACTAGGTCTTTTCAACATTTTAACTATTTTACAAATATATTAAACATAATTAATAACATTTATGCTCATCAAATGACAGATTTAAACAATGAAGCTAAGACTCTCAAACTACATTACTAGACTCTGAAATAATTTAAACTGTAAACTAAAATCCATTTGTAAAGTATAGTAAAAGAAATGTCATGTTGGTAATTGAAATATCCCAAAGTTCAAATAATTAAAATTGACTCTCAATTTACTTAGTCACTAGTAGTTACTCTCATTTGACCTTTTAGGCATTCTATTTCAATATATACTTTCATGTTTCACATATTAAAGAGATTACATTTAAAGCTGATGTGAAAACAACTATTCTTCAAAATAGTCAATTTATTTCTAAACACAAAACTCTTTACATTTTAAAAGTAATTTTAAGTAATACAAGCATTCTTAACAAATGAAAGTCTTTTGAAATCATTGCAAAATATTTACTTAAAATTACATTTAATCTGCTACATTATATTGAATCTAAAATCAAATGGTGATATAAAAGAAAAGACAATACAGCAAAGGTAGTTTGATGCATGGCAATAAAGAACTTACTTTAAAACTGCAAGAATCTAAACATAAATAGAGCATCTGTCAATTCTGATCAAACTGGAATATTTTCTGGATAACTATTTAATAGTAAATTGTAACTAAAATTATAAATGATTTTGGTTTACTACACTAAATAATCAGTTTTTTCATACAAAGGCTATTTTGAAGGGGACATACGTTTTAAAATGGATTCTGAGTGACATCGAACATGCACTACTTAGGTAAGAACCAAACTAATAAACTATTGAACAGAAAGTCAAGGTGCTAACCATTCAACTACCAGTTTTCTTGATATTTAATAGAAAACATGGCCATTTCACACATTTAATGGAAAACTAATTGTTTAAATACAAGGGAGCAGCAATAAAATTGAAACTTGTATGATTTACTGTTCATTTGCAATTATTAATATTTAAAAAGTCAGAAAGCATGATCAAAAATAGGAGAATCACAATTTTAATTTAGTATTGTGGGAGCAGAAAAAACTAAATTCTTCGAACTGTAGATAGATTTGTAGTAAATTTTTATATTGGAATTCTAGTTACAGAAAACTTTTCTAGATATTTTTATGATTTAAATTTTCAAAGATAAATATTTAAACATAAAAAAATCAAAATTTCTAAACTTGTTTAACATTATGAAATATTTATTTAAACATGTGTAATGTACATCTGAAATTAATATTTTTCAATAAATGATAACTTTCAAATTTAGGAATTACTTCGGTGTCGCAGTTCTTTTAGTAAGAAATTTACTACAGAAATCATTATCCACAATCAATTTTCACAAGCTGCTTATTTACGACTTTAAGAAAATTAAATTCAAAAAAGAAAAAATAATTATTAATTTTCACCATGTATGTATTGCATAAGTTTTCCTCTCTTTCATTACTTTTATTATAAATTACTTTGAAAGATTTACAATTTAAATAAAACTCCATTATACAATAATTTAATAATATATATAAGCGAAATATGAGAAATTAATAGTTTTATCTTACATAATTCTTTTAAATGAATAAAGATTATCTGTACATACATGACATTTTTCATCAAACAGAAAAATCTGAAGAAAAACAGTTGTACTATTTTTAGGTCAGTATGTATATTTTAAAAACAAACTTTAAAAGCAGAAAAGGATTTATAAAATAAAGTTAAATTTTGAAAAATCGCTCTTTTTATCTTTTTATATAAAATAATTAAATTTATATTTATTGCTTTAAAAAAATCTAATAATTTTTAAATTATCGGTGTTCAAAATCTTCAACTGAAGAGATGCAAATCACTTGAAAATTTTCATTCTTTTTTGAAACTATACAAATTATATATAACCTTACTTAATCACAAATTGAAGCAAAAATCTCTAAAAACTTTTATATTTATATTTCATAATTAATCAGAAAATAACTTAGATTCAATTTTAATGCACCTGTTTAGCTTGATCTTGGAAACATATTTTTGTTACATACAACATTTGACATGTGTGCTTAAATTAATATATTTCATATATACATATTTTACACATACATTTACATGTATATAAACATATCACACACAACATACATCCTTCATACTAAACATTCATTCAAACCCTTTAGTAATCTATATATATATAACTTTAAAGAAAACTCATATTCCTTAACAAACAAAAATGAAAGGTGCAATTTGTTAGTATATTTAAACCTTTATTATGATCTTAGCCAACTAAATATTAATCTAAATATCCCCCCAATCAAAATTCTTTAGCTTTTTTTAAATTACTTTCATAATGAACAGACCATAGCTATACTAAACTTTCTAAATAAGAAATGGATTTAACCATATTGAGAGAAAGATATATATATATATATACACACACACACACACACATATACATATATATATATATATATATATATATATATATATATATATATATATATATATATATATAATAGAAAGTAAATACACCTTAAATATACTGCATATTTTGATTTCACCTAGACAGTTCAAATTTACTGGAAGCATAATTTAAGACTCACCTAGAAAAAGTAATGAAAAACTGCAAGAGATCAAGTTGCCTGTGCTGGGAAAATGATATTTGTAGCACAAATGGAGTATTGAAATTGAATACATAAACATAGAAAGTTGAATTGTCAGCACCAAATATGTGGTCATCATGAGAAAAACGGAGTTTAAAGGTTCCACATTTTTGATTTTCTTCAAGAAACTTCTCAGCAGATGATGCTGTAAACAAATGATACAGATGTAACAACCATTCCTAATGCTAAGTTATTTGGAAGATTTATATTTAAATCAAATAATTAAATTATGTGAATATAAAATGCAATGAGTAAATCGAAATGATACATACAAGAAGCAACAGAAATGTTAACCAATGCAGAATCAGAGCAAGAAATAGTAAAGTCAACATCCACATCTGGTTTCACAGGAATATTCATGAAATTGATGTTTGTATAATGACGATCCTCAGGTTTAGACATGTTGAAAGTGTATTGAAAATCAATTGATAAATTGTCTGAAATTAAAAATGTTCTAGCATTATTTTCCATATATTTTATAAAGAAAAATTACTTGAATGTACTCATTCCTTAAAATTCTAATAGGAAAAAATTATAAAGAAACAATTAACCAATAACAGAAATTATTAGATAAAAAAAATTCTATCCATCTATATAAATGGGTAAAATATTTACTACAAAAAAGATGGAAATAGAGAGTTTCCATAAGATTTAAATAATTTAAATAAATTCAAGCCTTGCTTGCATAACTAAGATTATTGCCCTAATTTGAATTATTTCACTGAAAAAAATTTATCTAAATCTTACAACATTAAGAAAAACCCTTAGTAAAAGATACTTTAAATGCATTTTAAAAGTGCTGCATTCCAAATTTAAGCCTTCAAATATACACATTTTAGAAAAAATTATTCCTATATTCCTAAAATGCTAAAAAATTATTTACTACAAGATATAAAATGAAATAATAATTTTAAAAATTAAAATGCTAAATCTAAGATATATACAAAACATGAAGAAATTCCTCTTGTGAAATTACAAATAAAAGTATAAGATTTAGATTCTAATTCTTGATTTCAATTATTACATTTTAAAAATATACATATTTAAATTTTTATGATTTAACTAGTTATTAAAACTAAGTATTAATTATAACATAAAAAAATTCTGAGATAGAAGTCTAAAACTAGCTAACTGTTTTACTTACAAGAAATTTTCCATTTGCTGCCATAAAAAATTGCTTTCTGTTAATAAGTTGTCGATAAACTACTTATTAACAGAAAGCAATTTTTTAAACAGTTGTTTAAAACTAGTGGCATGGGCACAATATGGGTAAAACTATATATAACTAGTTTATGAGAATGTTAATATCCAGACATGAATCAACACAATTCACACTAATTATTAAGTTGTTAAGACTTAGAGTAAAGATGTATTTAAATGACAAAATATGTTTTAGTACATTAATTAAGGTAGAAGAATCTCCTTATCAAGTTAAAAGATAATTAAAATCGATGATCAGATGAAATCACAAGAGGTTAAATGGGTCACAATATGAAAACTAAATTACAGATTTCACATTACTGCACCAAAACAAAAAAGCAGCAACAGCACATAGAATCATCACCTCATTACTTGATATAGATGACATTATCCCACAAGCATATCACTGCAGATTACATATCATAATGATCAATAATTACATAGATAAAAATAACCAACACAAGCCCTAGAAACATCAATAAATGTTATCTAGATAGAAAAACTCGTACATGAAAAGCAGAATAAAAATCCAGAATTTTGACTCAGCAGATAACTAGAAAACAAATATGATTATGTAGGCAAAATAAATATAAATTGCAATAAACATTCAAGAACAAATGACAACAATCATTTCAAGAAAAAATAATAAAAAAATCTTAACAGCACTGTAGAAATGATTGTATAATGGCAGCATTTCACTGATGACCTAACACTTGTAACTAAAATGCCACCAATTTTAAATTATGTATATTGAGGTCAGTATTTATTGGCTAAGTCAAGCATTATCAATGTAAAATTAACACCTTTGCCAATTTGCAAAATACTTATCATGAGAAAATATATTTTTTACATTTATAAACAAACAATTAAAATACAGTAGAACCTCATTATTCCAGACTAATAAGGGATCCAGTCGCCTGAATTAACGAATGTGTGAATTAAAAAATAAACTATAAACTGAGCCAAGGTATATACTATATACTTACCATCACCAACCTCAACAAGTGATATGTACATACATCTAAATGGCTGTCCATGGATTAAGCAAAGTTCAATTTAGTAGCATCTGGATTAATAAGGGTTTACTGTACAATTGTACACAATATACTCAGTTAGGTAATTTGAGAATACAGGAATAACTATAAAACTGATACATTTCTAAAATTAGCATCAAGAACAAGCATAATATTTGAAAATTTCTTACAAAAACAAGATCCATTTTCTTCCTCTGGATTACCAACATAATGATTTGATTCATCACACCTATTTCCAAAAAATACCCAACTTAATATCTAAGCAACTTGCAATCATTTAAATTTTGAAATGTTTACATAGTAAGAATATTAATTGTAAATGAAGTTTGAAAATAACTTATAAACATGTAAATTAATAGATCAGATAATTTTATCAATCCTGTACATGCAAAAACAAATTGTAGAAATAAACTAAGAAAAGGTCATAATACATACTTCGAATTACCAAGTTTAAGGGTTTAATTATTAAGAAATACCGTTAATAAAGTAAACAAACCTGAATAAGCAGCATTCAATTAAAATTTATATTAATTTAAATAACAGTTCTACATATATTCAAACAGTTCAGAAATTATTCTGAAAACAATTCAATTAAATAGTTTTTTAGAGCAATAAGATAAAATACAAATTATAGACCTCTTCAGTTATGTAAGTACTTTGATAATGTATTCAAGAATAAATGTTTATAATATTAAAAAATTTAGCTGAAATTTGTCATACTTCATTATGATGTTAATAAGTAGAAATTCAAGACTGAATGAGAACTATACACAGAAGAGTTTAAGGGTAGGAGAAAAATTTGTTTTACATTTATTCAATGAAGAGTTTCTCGAAATACACACAAAAAGCTTGCATATTTTCCACTTTTGGGAAAAATAAATAGATAACAAATACATTTTAATTCATCATTTTAAAAGTAAAAAAAACACTTTTATCATAAAATATTTGTTTACTTTTGCTCACTACTCTATCATATTTAACACCTTATATTTAACAAATATAAAAAAAAGCACAAATAACATTGCTAACATACAGGGTGTCCAGAAAAGGACTCCCTGATTTCAAAATTAAATATCTCGAAAACAAAGATCGATAGAGGAATGCAGGAAACGGTATGTTTATAGTGAAAGATGTAAGAATTTTATACAGCAGTTTGAAATAATAGTTACAAAAGCTGCAAATAGATGGCCCTGTAACCGCATACGTAATGCCTAGTATAAATAGTGATCCGAAGCACAGAGTGATCAGTTCCACTATTGAAGCGTGAAAGGAGGTTAGCGTACTGAAGGAAGAGATTAAAACCAGGTACTCCATTGAACAACGAGTTTTTCTGGTGCTAGAGTACCACAGGTTAAAAGAGAGTCCTACTGCAACAAAGCGCAGTTTTCAAGCACGATTTAATGTTCCAAAAGGACCCAATGCGAAACCCATTTGTACGCTCTTCGCCAAATTTCAACGAACAGGCACCGTAACTGATGATCTAGTGGGGAATGTTGGCCGCAAGAAAACTGCAGTTACGCCTGAAAATGCCGCCACACTTTCTGGAATTATTCAGCAAAATCCAATGTTATCCGTCCGTAGAATTGCAACTGAGATTGGTTTAAAGCGTTCCAGCACGCAAAAAATACTGAGAAAGAGTCTACACATGTTTCCATTAATATTCAAACCCACCAGGCCATACCCGTACGAGCTGTGCAACAAAGGGTTGACTTTGCTAATGAGATGCTCACAATGATTGATAGTGAAGGATTTGATGTTGACTACATTTGGTTTATAGATGAAGCACACTTCCACCTGAATGGATTCGTGAATAAACAGAACTGGCGATTTCGGGGTTCCGAAAATCCATATTGGTGTGAAACAAAACTCCTAAAGTTACTGTGTGTATTCTCCTAAAGTTACTGTGTGGGCTGCAGTATGCAGCAGAGGCATTATTGGCCCTTTTTCATTCAAGAAACGGTTACTAGTGAACGTTACGTTGTAATTTTGGAACAATTTATCACCACACAGCAAATGTTAGAGGATCGACACCGTACTGAATGGTTTATGCAAGATGGAGCCCAACCACATCGTACCGAACAAGTGTTTCGCTTTCTTGATGAATACTTCGGGAATCGAGTCATTGCTTTGGAATATCCCAAATTTACTGGTGCAGGCATGGATTGGCCTCCATATTCACCGGATTTGACTACCTGTGACTATTTTTTGTGGGGCACATTGAAAGACATTGTCTACCCGAAGCATCCCGCCACGCTGCTTGAATCGGTGATCTGTGTGGCATGTGAATCCATTTCTGTTGAGACACGAAATGTGTTGGGAAATTTCATTCTTCGTTTGCGCTACCTCTGTAGTGCCATTGGTGAACATTTTTAAAACATTGTAATGTGATTTTTTGCAAAGAATGTTTTCATACCATTATTTCATTTATGTATGCTGATATGAGCTGTACAGCGTACAGTGCCATCTGTTAGCAACTTTTATAACTATTATTTCAAACTGTTGTATAAAATTCTTACAGCTTTCACAATAAACATACCGTTTACTGCATTCCTTTATCGCTCTTTGCTTCTGAGATATTTAATTTTGAAATCAGGGAGTCCTTTTCTGGACACCCTGTATAATACTTAATACCAATTATTACTTTGTAGCTATTGGGATATTTCATTTGAATTAATATCTAAATATATTGAAAAAAATAAGGTTAACAAATCTTAACTTTTCGCAAAAAAATTTTCTCCACAGCAAAAAATTAACATACAATGGAAAATTTATCAAATATATATATATATATTATCAAATTATATAACATCAAATAAATATATATATAACATCAAAATTATATATTTCATCAAAATTTAAATTGTTTTTTATTTTTTGTGAGATGAATTACTATTTATTTTTTGTAGATGTTATTTTTTATATATTTTTTATTTATTTATTTTTTTTGCATAGTTTCTCACAATTTATCTCAAAGCATATTCAAAGTCTTTAAATATTTAGATGAGATCTTTAGAATCTCAAATTACATCTAAAATGAAGAAACACCAGTATAGAAATGATCTAGTTACAGTTTTACGCTTTTCAGAGTGACAGATCCAATGTTTAAATCTAACCATTGGTGAATGGGAGATGGCTGTGCTTTTGCTTTCTGCATGAGTAATTGGGAATTTTTCTAGATTTCTCCCCAAGTAACACTTGGATATGGCCCACTACTTAGTGCAATGTCTCCTAGAAGGCAAATACTTAGAGGTCTCATAAAAGTCTAACAATAATCGAGATATGAGGTGGTTTTGGATTTAAGACCCTAATAACCCCCCAACACACACTATTGTGTACCAGTACATTTATCAGCTTCTAGCTCTTAGCTGCCCACAATGAACTCTCAAAGTAAACAAAATGTAACTCTGAAACATTTTAGAAAATATTTATAATCTTTTCCTTCAATATACAGGAATATCAAGTATAGAAAAGAAATTCAAAATACATAACTTTTCTTTCATCTAACAAAATTCCATAATTATAAAAATAGGCAAATCATCTAAATAATAGAAAATTATTAAAACAATTGTAAATAACTCTAAAAGAAAGGAATCTGAAAAAAAACCTGTAACATGCAAAATCATAGAAAATCTCATCAACATGTGAAAATATACTAATAAAAATTTACTTTTATACACCTGTGATTTTTTATACCCTTTACTAAATTATACAGTTAGATATGCCATTAAATTCTACAAATTCTTAAATTATATTTTTACTTAAAGCAGCTTATAAGTTTTATTTTATTTAAAAACTGTTCAATTTAAAGAAAAGTTTCTCTATTTTTTTATTGTTTTGATATGTAATGTTTGAAAAATTAAAGAATTAAAATTTCTGTAAGGGTAAAAAATATGAAATTCACTCCATCATTTACAATATGCAACTAGGGTTAAAAGTTGAACCAAGAGATCATCTATAAAAGAACATCAAAAACAAACGCATTTAATACCTATTGCAATGAGGACCATTTATTCCTTTAGTTGTGCAATAACACCTTCCTGTTTCTCTATGACACAAATCTCCATGATTATTACAGAAACATGGGGTACAATTTCCTCCATTTACTGGATCTCCATGATAACCAGCCATACATTGTTGACAGTGACTACCTGAAAAATATTGATCTTAACATGAATCTTTTTTGAATACAAATTTTTTATTATCATGTACAGTTATTCTTTAAAAATTAAGATATAACATATGTAAAACACAATTGTCCAAGATGTTGAAGATAAATTATGGAAAATTATTTTAGGTAAACTGCATTCAAAAATTAAATGTTAGCTATATATTACATAAAATATGAAAATCAAATATTTGTGATAATCTAAAATGACACATAAAGATGTAAAATAAGCCTATTACAAACATCATTTGAATACAGGTAAGCAGAATATAAAGTAATATTGAAAATTATATCTTTATAATAAATAGAATAATTTGAAAATTTTATTTATAGAAATATTCTTTAAAAATTTCAGTAAACAATTTTATGAATTCCACTTATTTTTGTAGTTAATACCAGTACTTATTTAAATGTAAATAAGCTTAATTTAGTTGCAAAAATGTAGAATCCAGAACTCAGGATCCAAAAATCATCAGCATCAGCCTCTAAAGCAAGATCTAGCACCTCTAATAACAATAAGCTCAGTGTGAAAAATTGAACTGATCAGGAATTCTAAAACAATATACATGTTCTCCCATAGTTGTGTGGAGATTTAGGTGTTGAGAGCCTTAAATACCAACTTTGACAAAATACTGTACATTATTAAATATTACTTTATAAAACTGAACAATCTTTAATAAGAAGTAAGGGCTGAAGTAAGGACAGGAATACCTGTACATGTTACAGAAGATCATATTGTCACGAAAATCCAGTTACAATTAGTTTCCAAACAAGTCTTAATTTACATTAGTGTGTTAAATAAAATTACTTTTTTCGTGCCACCAGATTGGGAGTTGCGGTGATGCATGGCATATCCACCGAACTTGTTTTCATAAGAACACCATTTTCTGTGTTTCCCCGAGTTAGATTTGCTTCCATCAGTATTCAAGACTAGCTTGGGAGGGAATATTGTTTATGACTTCAAGGGCATAGCAGTTATGTGTTCATTTTGTTTGATAAAATCTATAATGATGTCTTCCTTAAAAGTTACCTCACTAAGAGTAGTAGTGGATGTCAATAAATTAAAAGGAATAAAGAGCTCAATTTCAAAATTCCTAAAGCCTGTTTCTATATAAATCCAAGGGAGCTAGCTATCCTTCTTCAGCATTTGATTATCTGTAAATTCTGATAAAAAAAATGACTTTCTGTTATAAGGTCTAAAACTTATAAGTTTTGCAATGCATTTTGCACAATTTGCTTTTCTCAATGACAAGGGCTTGAGTAGCTTCAGAGAACAATATCTTTGGGACAACAATACCCGAGACCAGTGATAATTCTGGTTGCACTAACTTACACTCTAATTTTTCCAGGTTAGAAGCTGCAGCAACCTGGTAGAACTAGTAGCCATATTCAAGAACTCGTAAGATAAAAGTAGTAAACATAGTTTCAAGAGTCTTAGCATTCACATCCCAATCTCTGTCAGAAATATATTTAAGGGGGGGAACTGAAGTCTCTACCTCTTTCACATAAATTATTAATGTGCTCATTGCAGTTAATTTCAGTATCTAAAGTAAACACCAAATAAGTTGAAGTCATGGTAGATTTGAGCATTTTTTCCCCATAGATAAATCTCAGGTTGATGATTAAATTCATGCTTTTCACAACTAATTAGGTGTCTTAGTTGTGAAAAGGCAAGATAGAGATTTTAAAGTATTAATATTCATTTTGTGATCCTCAGCAAAACACTGTATTTTAACCAAGGCGAATTTTATTTTAACAATTTAGGGAATTTTCCAGTTTAGTTACGTCTGTATCGTGTTGGCAGAGCATATCATCAGCAAAACTGCCTATTTAGCTAGAGGGTGCCACCTTTTCTATCTCAGCAATAAAAAGTGAGAACAAGGTGTGGCTCAAAACTGACATGAGGAATTTAATGAAAAGTTTTATATATTGCGGATGGACTATCTTGATATTTACTCTGAAAGAGTGATTGTTCATGAAGTCAGATAACCATGGGAGGGCACGCCCTCTGATATTAAAAAATCAGAGTAGCATTTCATTAACAGCTTGTTTTTCCAAACTTTGTCAAAATCATTACTGAGATCAAGAAATACTGCCACTGTGTGCCAGGTAGGTTTTATATTATGCACATTTCTGACTCTTGAAAAAATTAAATTTTTGGTGAATTGTACTATGACCCTTAGAGAACCTATATTGTTCTGAAGGCAGAAGGTTATGCTCTAAAAGTTGAAATGTAATTCTTTTTAAGATGATTCTTTCAAAGAGTTTACACAATCACGAATTATCCTTTATTTGTGGATACAAGGATAGAAGGTAAATTAAAAACTAATTCAACATAAATTGCACCAAATACCAAACTTTCAATTTAACTTAAGAGTAAAATATTTCTCATTTTGCAAGCTTAAGAACTGTGATAAAGATGTTAATGTCTCTGTTTGAAATTTTTGTGACTCCTGACAAAGTAAGCTTTTATTAAGTGCTTACATATTCCTTCTTTAAAATAAAATAGGTGGAAAATTTGTAAAAGTTATAAAAATGAATATTAATAAATACATACTAATCCTAAGTTGTTTGTGATAAAAATTTTATAAACTTGATCATTAAAGCAATAAAAGATTTATAAATACCTTCAGTTAAGTGCTGGCATGGTACTATGCATTTATCAGTTCCATTAACACAAGTGCTATGACCATTGCATTGGCATGCTAAAAAAAATAAATATTATCAACTAAAGAAAACTAAAACTGATAAAAGATTGAATTTATATTTTTAGATATGAAGACTAAATAATCGATTTTAAAATATCAAATTTATAATACTACTTAAACAATATTCACAAATTACATAGTAAACAGTTATGCGATCAATGACAATACAATAATCACAAATAAATATTATCCACATGCAAAGTTACCCACACATTTCTTGAGAAACATTCATTCTTATTTGAGGAACCTTAAAGAGAGAATAGTATTATTTCTATAATGTAAAAACACTAACTTAGATTTTTTAAAGCAGGTATTTTTTTAGTAATGTGGGAAATAAGCTCTCAATTTAATTTAACCATACTGACTAAAAAAATTGTAGGTAACAAAACATTAATGATAGACCATGATAAATTACTTCGTTTTCTCGAATAAAATTTTTCCTTTGTTTTTATTGTAAATAAGAAAAACAATTGCATTTTCTTATTGAATTGGAAGATATCAAAATTACATCTATCATACTTCAAGAAAAACTTTTAATCACTTTATGTGTATAATCTGAAAGAGTAATCACTTATATTTTATTAAATTAATAAAGTTTTGTTATAAAATTCAATAGAATATTCTAATAAAATTTGCAAAAAGAAATGTACATAAAGTTCCAAACCAAACATTTGCCAATGTTTATTCAATAGATATTTATTTCTTATAAACAATAGCACTTCAGGCTGAAAAATCTAAAACAAAAATAGATAATCTTCAAGCATAACAGTAATGTTCAAGAAATAAATTTCTTTGTTCCCTGTTCAATTTAAAAATTAATATATTATTCTGTTGTTACCTTACTTTCTCTGAGAAAAGTATTTCCTACTTATTTCAGATTAACAATATATCCTAAAAATTACAATTATATAATTTCAATAAATATAATCTGAAATGAATGTAATGTCCAATATTAAGACAAAATCAGCACTTCTGCTTAAGTATTGGGCACAAACTGACAGCAAAGCTATTTTTTCATTTAAGTTACATTAATGTTACTAGATTTAATTGAGCTCTTAGTTTTAATATATAATAGGATAACATCAGACATGTCAAAAGTCTACTTTTTCAAACTTGATTTTTGATTTCATTAATTTCAATATTTTGGCTGCTTCCAACATCAAAATTGTAAATTTATTTAAATTAAAACTGAAGCATTGATGAATAGAAGTTCAACAAAATAAGATTTTGCAGTTATCAAAAATCTATTTTTAATCAAGAACATGAGCATTTATCATTAATCTTACACATTTTTTTTATTTACACATTTCAGATTTCACAAAATCATGCTACTATATAATGAGTAAAGTATTAAACAAAAAATATTAGAAAGCATTGCCTCATTATAAACATTGAAATGAATAAATGTCAGCATTTGTTTTCAAAACAATTTGAGTCACTGATACTCTCTTGTGGCTATACTGAAATGAAACTAAGTATACAAAACATCATAGCATTTTAAGCTTAAAGTACCCCAATTTTAGGACTACTCTTCAGTTGGAATTGAAGAGTTCATGTAAGACAAAATCTTCAGTTCCAATCTTTATTCTTGCAAAGTTGAAAAATAAGACATGGTCCTTCTGCAAATACATTAAAAGGAGTTGATCAGTTTGTCATTCAAAGCTCACATTTTGCACAGGAAGGCTAATTAGACCAGAACCTACAGTTTAAAATGGATTCTGAACCGTAACACTCAAGACCAAGGTAGGAATGGATCCTACAAACTGCTGAACTGAAGGTCAGTGCTAAGCATTCAGCTACCAATCAGGCATTAATATATACAATTAATACTAGGATATGCAGTTAAAGTGGATTTCGAACCACTAAAAAGTTCATGTCCAAGGTGGAATTTAAACCCACAATCTATTGAACCAGACAAAAGTGTTAACAATTTGAAAGCCAGCTTGGAACACATTTGTAGAGGACCATGAAAATTTTGCAACTTTACTCTTCCAAAAAATAAGTAAAATCTAATATCTAAGAAAAATACTCCTAGAAAGCAAATAAAGATCTGCAGTGGACATTAAAAAAACACATAACAATCGCTATTCTATGTTTCGTTATATCAATATTAAAATATTTATCACAAAATGCATCATACATTTTTAAGAACTGCATGCTAAGGGCTCCCCATTTCTACACTAGACTGGTTTATCAATAGATCTTTTGGAGTAGTACTATTAAATAATTTCTGCATTTAAAATTTAAAAAAAATTGCAGGAATTTATAAAATTCTCATTTCCCAAGATTCAAAACTGAATATTTATTGTTTAATATATGAATATTATGACTATGATGTATAGTAACATTATGATTATACCATAATACAGTAAATTTTATAGTTTACATATTTCTCTAATGCATGTCTTTTCCATTTTTAAGATAATTTAAAATTGTAGCTTTCAAAATTTGATTCACTGCAAAAATTAATTTTACTAAAATGATATCATAGTAAAAACGTGTGTCAAACTACACAAATTTTTTAACATTTACAGACCAACACTCAACAAATTAAATTTTACATTAATGTATTACCAGAAGAATAATATTTATTTTTGTACAAAAATTTCAGATAAAGTTTCATTACTCTTTTCTTTAGTTTCATAAATTTGTTATTTAAAACTAGTTTTAATTTATAAAACACTGTCTATTGGAGTAGAAATTAACTTTATAAAATGAAATTTAATAAAAAAATAGAAGCACAAATATAAAGTTTGCAAGATAAATGTCTTCATGCAAAACCTTTACATGTATGGAAATTTCTAATTTAATATATTGAACTTGAAAGTAATATGATGTAAACATTGTATAGTTTAAAATGACAACGTTTCTGCATAGTATAACAGTGCATTTTCAAAACTGTTCTTCCTTAGCCTTTAATATTTTAATATCAAAGAATTAAAAAATAGCATAATATTTATGGTAATTCTTAAATCAAAAAAGAATTTATTATTATTTAGCCTATTTGCTATATATAAAATATTAGAACATTTAAGTATATACATAATTAGCTTTTATTATGAATGGCATTAAAATATTTTACCAAGTAATTATGCATTTTAGTTTTGCTTAAAGAATAAAAATTTTAAAAAATCATAAAAAGTTATAAAACAATGGAGAAAATTTCTGATATAAAGAGCAATATTTGTATATTTTAAACAATTCATACAGATTTCCAAGAACTCAATTGTTTACTGAGTATTTCAAAATATGTATAAAAACCTCTTTTCAAATAAATATATTTATTCAAAACATACAAAAATTAGATAAAGTTTGCAGACTGACTTTTTTCCCTACTTATTATTAATAATTGAACGGGGGGATAATCATGAAGCTATTGTGGCTGAACTGAATTCTTTATTTTAATCAACAGTTATGAATACGATAACAATCTAATATTGTTTGTGCTGCCCTTCAGTGGTAACATTAAGATACTCAATTTTGTTTTCGGACAATTTGACTGGAAATTTTAAGATATTAAAGAAAAACTGAAAAATATATAATATTTTTCAATAAAAAAAATGAATCAAAGTAAATAAAAACTTCAAGAGTAATTTGCAATTTTCCAGGAGTTAAGTCAAAACTCCAGGAGTTTCAAGAGCCCTTAAAAAATTTCATAGTCCAGGAGTTTCCAGGTGTTGCACAAACACTGTTTTAGTTTGCTTGATTACTTATAAAAGAACATAAAAGCATCATGCAAACAAGAAATCACACACAAAAGCACTGATATTTTAAATGTAATTAATGTTTTCAGTTTTCTACAACTACTGAAAATAGATACTGTTTTTTGAAAGAGTACCAATATTTTTAACATTTCAAAATCAATCATTTTGTTGAAAATAAAACATTTTTATGCCATTATACCTGGGCAAGATGTAAAATACCATTGTCCAACAGGACAAATAGTATTATTCAATAAATAAGCTGAATGACCAAACACAACTGGACCAGATGCTGAGCCTTCTAAGCAAACGCCTAAACCAGTTCCGGTACCATCATCACACCATCCACAACGAGGATTTTTTTGACACTGATCACATGTTTGAATATCTCTGCAATTCAAACCTAATAAAATAATTCAAAATTATTTGTAATAATAAATATCACATACAAATTAACAAGGAAAATGTCGCAAAACCAATTAATATAACACTGGAAAACCCTTAATAATTAAATCATTCCTCGCATAAAATTTTGAATTTATAAAACAAAATTTTGATGATTTCACTTGGATTGCAAATTTTACAATCAAAGTAAAATTATAAATTATTTACATTGTAACAATCAATGCATTACAACATTATATGAATAATTTATTTCTAGTTGGAAAATTTATCAGGCTCACCATTCTCGTAAGAAATTACTTTCATTAAATATGTGACTGCTCATCTTTTGTTTTTTCATGAAGACATTAAATGTCACAATTATATCTTAAATACTTATAATATAAATTTAATTTTAAGATTATTTAAAAACAGAACATGCTGCAGCTTATTTTAAAGTATTAATAGCAAAAATGATGAAAATAATACTTTTTAAATTTTTTAATGCATCATTTTATCAAAAGTAAAGCTTATTAGAAATATTTATGCAAATGATATAATTTAAAATAAAATACAAGTTATTCTTACTTAATCTTTATAATAACAAAATAAGTATGTGAATCAAAATCTTTTTATTCAATAATTATTTCTTATTGTATACTATATATATACAGAAATAAGATTTCCCGAGATAATATTGTAACTCAAAAATTCATAAATGCTTATAAATGTAAATACATAAAATATTTTTACATCCAAGCTTAATAAGTAATTTATATACAATGCTTTAAAATATCTGAAAACCAATTGAATTAAATGTTTTATTGTTTTCACAACTTAAAAACATATGCAAAAATAATCAGTTAGAAGCATCATGATTTACAATTAAAATAGATTTTTAGAAATTTATTAAAGCTTTCGATCGAAAATTCACATATTCAGTTAAAGAGCATTACAATAAAAATGTCTACAACAATAAATACATTACTTTTAAAACTAGTTTCCTAAAATCATATTTCTTAAAGATAATTATACAAATTTACAAACATAACTTAGTGAGTAATACTATAACCATTTCCAACATAAAACACTTCAGGCTGATTTTACTTTCCTTAAGATAGTTTTCATTTCATATGCATTTACTATGATACATACATATTTACTAGAATACAATTTGCTTTCAAATAAAATTAATTATAACATTATTTAATATCTATTACAAAATAAACAATGTGTCATGTTTCTAAAAAATAATAGCTAAGAGGGAGGTTTTAAAATCAATCACTATTTAATAAGAAACAGAACATAAGGAATCTGAATCAAGTTATCAAGAGCAATAGTTTCAAAAAATCTACTAATAGTCAATTTTTTCTTCCATTCATCGCTTTTCAATGGAAAAATTTAAAACTTAATTGCTTCAATTAAATAAATTACAGATATTTTAAAGTAGATATTTAATATATAAAATACTAAAGTCAACAAATATACAAACATGAAATGCACAAGTTTGTTTCTCAATAATTGACAAATTATATTGCTATCAACTTTTAACATCCATAACTTACTAAAATAAATATTAAATAATTATCTGTAAAGAAAAAAATATGAAAAATATATTACATTGAAATAACGTTGAACAATCAAACAAAAAAGAAAAATTTCAAATATAACAGTTCTTAAGCAGGGATATAATAAAATTAAAAATTTTAAGGTTTCTGACAACCACTACACAAAAAATCAGTTTCATGAACAAAATGTTTTCTTAACTGATCAGAATTTGAATATTAATTTTATTTCAGAATTAATTTTTTGATAACTATTAAGAAAATATTTTATATTAAGTACATAACAATTATGCTTAATATAGAATATATATTTAGCAATTACAACTTTTTCTGTAATTAAAAATCATAAAAAACTAGATGGTTTTATAAATGTATGGAAAATGTACGCAGCTTTTATTTATAAAATCAGTATTCAAACTAAAATATATAGTTAATTGTTTTACATCTTAAATTTTCAACCATACAAATTTTGCTTTTAAGTTAACTTTCAAATAATAATCTCCATTGATTGTAGTTCTTTTAATGAAGATCCCATGTATAGTTTAATTTCTGTTAAAAAATCAGGGTTTGTACAGTTTTCCAAGAATTAAATTAATGGAGTTTTAAGAAGTTCTACAGGAATCAAATCAAAAATTTACAGAAGATAACTACTTTCATATTTAAATAATTTTTATTTTAAAAATTGTTCTTAACAAAATATGCATATAGTTTATTTTTCAATTATATTTCTAAATAGAAATAAATAATTGCAAAAATTAATGAAAATATTTAAGTTTGAATTATAATTAATGATTCCTTAAAAAGCCTTCAATGAATTTAAAGCTATAAAAGTAAAGATTTTATTTTAATAATTAATATTTTTATATAAATAAATACATTGTATAAAATAAACTGTAATTTTAGAGTTTTTAAACATCTTCAATAGATTCCTATATATTAATTTATTGAGTATTTCAAGAGGTGTGCAACGCACACACACAGCCTCTTTTCCAATATAAATATACTTACTTATAACAAAAATAACGATTAGATAAAGTTTCCAGGTTGACTTTTTTCCTCAATTATTTAATAAAAGCAATTATAAAATTTTCTTCTGTTTACTAGCAAACACTTTTAAAACCATATGATTTCACATCCATATCCTAGCCTTTTTAATTTCTTTTATCATACAATTGATTTTCATAGTTCTTGCTTACTTATAAATAAAAATATAGGAAATATATATATATATATATATATATATATATACATATCACACATATACCAGTTGTATGCTAATGAAATGAGACGATTTTTTTAAAATCACAATAGATTTGCGAAAACTGTTAATATTTCTTTATTCGAAATAATATCCATTGCTAGCTACACAGTTTTTCCAATCTTTTGGGCAATTTGTGAATACCACGACAAAAAAATTATCGGTCTTTTGAGGCCAGCCAGTCATCAAGCCAAGATTTGACATTTTTGTAAGAAGTGGAGCGCTGGTCAGCCCATACGTTTCCCAATGATGCAAATAGGTGGTAACTGAAAGGAGCCAAGTCTGCCGAATAAGCCGCATGCACAAAAGGTTTTTAGCCAAGCGCCTTAACGATGTCATTGGTCGGTTTAGCACAGTGGCTAAGTGCGTGGTTATCAAGGAAAATCACTTTGTGCTGCCATTTCTTGTACTGCTCGCATTTCTCAAGTATAGCATCATTCAAATCAAGTAATTGTTGCTTATAGCAAACAGTATTAAGGGTTTAGCCAGGTTTAAGAAGCTCATAATAGATTGGCCACTTCTGATCTCAGAAAATACACACTGCCTGAGGTCAACATATCGATTACGCTTGGTATTCTCAAAATAAATCCATTTTTCCATGGATATATGACTTGCGTTTGTAACAGGCAAGCAACATTTTGCGCACCATTTTTCGGTTTTCCAGCTGACGGTCCATTAGCTCGTGTGGTATTCATCTACCGACCCTTATTATCTTGCCCATGACTGTGAGACAACGGAAAACAGTGCTCCGGTTAACAATCAATTGTTCTGCAAGATGTTCTTGCGTTTGGCTATCATCTTCATCGAGTAATGCTTGCAATTCAGCATCGTCAAATTTTTTTGCTGGTCTGCCACGTTCCTCATTTCTCACATTGAAATCACCATTTTGAAACTTTTCAAACCACTTGTAGCACTGCACATGGCTCAGAGCATTGCCACCGTATGCTTATACAAGCATTTGATGCAATTTGGCAGCATTTGTCTTCAAATGATAACAAAAAATTAATGCTGTCCGCAAATCGTGGTCGGTCGGCATAAAATTTGGCACTTTCAACACAGTAAAAAAATGCACACTGAAACTCGTCCAAATGTAAATTAAATGTGAGTATCAAAGGTCAAACTATAAAAAAAATCACAGATCATAGTTTCATAATGTTTTTGCATATATGGGTGGTGACATTTGTTAGCAATCATCTCATTTGACATGCATACACCTGATGTATATACATATTTACAAGGCCATTCCAGAGTCTACAGGTCATTGCAAAGACACTTTCCCCCAGACATATTAAATAATATATTTCAGCCTTTCTTTCATTCATAAACAAATTCATCACGATTTATTATACGCAATTATTACCAAGGAAGACATTATCATACAGAAAGTATATTTTAACTCAAAAATTTTGTATATAAATATTAATATTGAGGTAATTTAATACAATATAAGAAAATAGAAGAAAACAGATAAAGAATTAAATAAAATCACCCATCTGATTGTGCAACATGACAATCTTGTTTGGTGATTATTTCACTACTCTTCACACAAATAAATTTAAATATTACTAAACCAGATTATTATGAAATTGTGGCTGAACTAGATCTTAAACATTTAAGAATAAATATACTTCTAATATCGATCGTACCACCATCTAGTGGTAACATTAAGAACTAATAGATTTCAGACATTTTCAATGTGAAAATTTTAAAATATTAAAACTAAAAAAGAACCAAAATAATTCTAATATTTTCAAAAAAAATAATGATTATAAATGCATCATATAAATTAAAAATTCCAGAAATAATTCATGATTTCCAAGAAGTTCAAATTCAAGGCATTTAAAGGGCCCTTAAACATTTTGGAATTTAAGGAGTTTCCAGGAGTTGTATGAAACTCGAAAATTTTTCATTGTATAATATTTCCCAGAAACTAACACTTCGTGACTAGAAATGCAATAAATGTAGATAAATTGTAGTTCCAACAGTCACAGTAACCACTATCAGTTGTAAAAGAATTTATGATTTATTCACTTAAAATAGCTCTTTGTTTTTCTTTTTTATTAACCTGTATCAATGATTCAGGTGTCCACATAAACTTAAACTAAATTAACACTGCATGGAAATGGATATAAAAATTAAAGGAATAGTTACCACCAATACAAAATATTTTCCTTAGTGTCCTATTCACAATTTAGGAATTTAAAATGTAAAATTAAATCCTGAAATTTACAAAAGTTTTTAAATAAATTAATGTTTTAAAAAATTAAAAATTCCAATAATTATTTCTTGTTCTCCAGAAAGCAACTCTAGATTCTAGAAGTTTCCAGAGCTCTGTAAAAAATTTATTTTCAGGCGTTTTCAAGAGTTATAATTGGAGCATGATGTCATGTTTGTACAACAGTTTTTAAGCATGGGCATAACAATTATAAAAGTAAGAAAACTTCTAAAGTAACTTTAGTCAGCCAATTTTAGAACTTTTGTTGTTGTATAGAGTATGAAAAATGTCCATATATTCAGAATATTTAGAAAAATCTGAAGTAATATTTCAATAACTCCAGTACAATAAACTTTTTAAAAAACCTCCACAAAATTAGATGATTTTGGAAATAAATTTTCATAGATAATTACATAAATAAAATTTGATATAAAATATTCACTCTTAAGTGTATATTAAAAAGGATCTCGCAAAAAACTCATATTAACAAATACTTTGGTTCAACTGGAAAACAGTAAATAATAAATTCTTATTTGGCAATGATTTTACACAAACAAAATTAACACATGCTATGTCAATTAAAAATCAGTGATAATGATAGAAAAATATCTAATGGTAAAATACACAAATATATTAACAAGAAAAATGATTAATTATCTATGGTCTATGAGTGAGAAATCAACATTCAATTAAAAAATACAAGTTATTGATGATTTCTAAATAGAAAATAAATATTTTGCTTTAAAATGAATGTTTTTCATTGTAAATTTGATATGCTATTTACTAGGAAAAATTTGTTATGTAAAATTTGTTCATAAAAAATGCATACAATAAATATTGCAAGAATACATGAAAACATAGATAATCAGAAATATTCTTTTGAATTCAAAACACTAAAACTTTATATACCTCGACATTTTGTCATCTGAGTGGTCCATTCCATGCACTGTGCTACAGGAAATACTGCAGCATAAGCATTGGACTCAATACACATTTGTTGACTACTACACCACATACATGGTCCTTGGGTACAATTTTCACAAGTTGTTCTACTGCTACAAGGAATTTCACATTTGACTCGATAATCATCATTTAGAATTGCTTTTTCAGTGCCATTACCTATTAAAAGAAAATATAAAATATTTAGTTGCTTTTAATACATTCATTATTTTAACTGAAACTGAGCAAAATTCAGGCAATTAAACTATGCATTACTTGATTCTCGAACAAACGTATAACATTTTTCATCTGTTTGCCATCCACAGTGGTATTCAGTATGACAAGCATGACAGTTATGCAGTTTGTCACAGTTGCTGCTTTCTGCAACTTCACATTTTTCAGGTACATTAGTTTCCTGAAATAAAATCAAGGAAATTTAATTACAAAAATATTTTTTGCTAAATTCCATTAGGCTCAACAAAAAATATTTCCCTTTTCCAAGCATGCAAAGAATAAATACATAAAAAAGGAAGATACTAATAAACACATTACTTACAAAAAAAAAAGAAGACATTAAAAGATATCTTATTACACGTCTTTATATTTCAGTACTAATTTAAAATAATGTATAAAATTATTTTCCTACAAAGTCAGTAAAAACAATCATTTCTACAAGAAAAGATATGAACTTATGAAAAAATATTTCAAACTATAAAGTATTATAATAAAATGGAAGTCTAAATTTTAATTTTAAGTATGTTCCTCAATATTTCAGCATTGAATTGTCCCTTTATAATTATCATAGATGGTTTAATTATTTTTCAGACTGCATGAAAACTTATTCTATGGGACCTGCATCCATGTGAAAGTGATAAAATTCTTGCATTGCATTCATTTCATTCATTGCAATGTCATTAGTGTAATATAATACACATTTCTCATAAAAAAGTTTATAAGAAAAAAATTCAGAATTTTCTTTCCTTTCCATTGGAATAAAAGTATGCATAAAAATCTCATTTCCTTAGTATTTCAAAGTGCAATGTTAAAAAATCCGAACATGTGTTTAAAAGATATTCGGATTACCAAATTAAAGTTATCTGACTGGTAATACTTAAAAAAGAAAATTTTTTTCTAAAATTAATGATTTTTATAAGCTAGGTTATAACTTCTAAACAATAAAATTCTAACTTAAAAAATGCTTTTAAGATAATTGTATTACGGAAATATATAAATTACTTATAATAATGAAATTTCCATATATTTTAAAAATAACATTTAATGCTTATTTTCAATAGCATTATCAATATAAAAAATTCAAATTAATCTATTATAAATTGAAGTGTTTCATAACAGCAACAATATTCTTATATAAATATTGAAACAACAAAATTTACCAATATTACTTTTAAAATTATCTTGAATCAGAAATAGACAAAACATGATATGCATCACAATTTATGAACTCAATATAATTTTATATTAATAAATTTAATGAAATTCACATTATGATTATATTATGCATTCCACTCATTAATTTAATTAATACCTTTCTAAGATTCTACTCAGAGATTCCCCATCGTTATCTAAAAGGTATAAAATTGAGTGTTAAAAATATTCATATGAATCACAAACTAGATGAACAAATTGTGAGTTTCAAAAAATATTTTCTTACATCATAAAAACAAGTTTTCAGCATTATTCTATTATTATAAATACACTGATGAGCAAAACTTAAGCAACAGGTGTTTTTGCATAACTCCATAAGAAATCATCCGAGACATGATATTCAGAAACAAGACAGCATATGGAACTGTAGTGATGATGAAGGCAAAGTAGCACAAAAATAAACACAATACTTGCAGTATGCTGTCTTTATTGAACTCATAGTACCATTACACATGGTTTTTTGAATAAGAGGAACAAGCAAATATTTTTTAGCATGGGATGTGCCCTCCCCTTATAGTGGCGGTTGCTTCACAGCATCTCACTATACTCAGAACCAGATTGTCCAACAATTTTTGAGATAAGAGTGCCCATTCCTCAATCAGCAACTGTTTCAGTTCTTGGGTGTTCTCCGGAAGACGGCAACTTTCCAAATCATCTATGTAGTTGAAATCAAGGGTGTATGCAGTTCAATCCATTAAATGATATCTTTTTTCCAGTAGCTGAGCAAAAAGTGTGCAATGTGACTCAGCATTGTCATTTATAAAAATGAAATCTGCTAAAATGACATCTTGGAACACACAAAGGAAAGGATCAACTCCTTACAATAGCGATCTCTAGTTACGAAACTTCTGTCAGACATGTGAAGCTTACACAGCTGTTCAACATAATGTGCTTTCCCAGAGAACTAAGTCCATGGTAATAGTCTCTTTCCATGATGTTACTGTGATTAAACTATATTCAACCTCTCACCAAGTCAAATAGCATAGAAAATTGCTTGTGTCACTGAAACAAATCATTTGCAAAGAGGACATGACACACTGACATTATGTCCAATTTTACATTTCTTACACCATTCTAAATGGTGATGCTGTTGTTCAATTTTCAAAGAGACACACTGTCCAGGACAGTGGGCATAAGATTTGAAAAGGTGTTTAAAAAAAGTAAATCAAAAAACTTGTCATTCCATTGCTGCACACAGTTGCTAAGCAAAGGCACAGCTTTCAGGCTCTTTTATCCTGTAGGACAATATATTGATCATCCACTGCAGAGTTGTTTTCCTAGGTAAACCCCCAACCTAACTCTCCTACTTTTTTATCATTCAGCCATATGTAAAGTCATTTAAGTAATTTCTTCTAGTCATTTTTATGCAAGAATTCACTTGCACTGGTCAGACGTGTTTTTTGTTTTTCCTTTCATTATTGTCTTGAGCTGCATATGTTGACTGCAAGAATATTGCAGGCGTTCACATTAACTGTGACTGACATTTGCATAACCTTCCTTCTAAATTGCTTGATTATTGAACCTAGCACAAGAAACCCTTCTCGGCAATTTCATGGCTATCTAGTTAAAATATACATTGTTACTTAAATTTTGCACACCAAAGTGAGTTCTTATGGAAATTTTCCTAGAAAAGTACAGTCAGTTTGCTGTAAAAAAATTATTTTTAAAATGTATAATTGCTCATATGTAGGTTCTTTGGTTTGTTTATTGCTCAATGGTCATTCTTTGTACACAAGGGCTAATAAAATCAGGATCATGCCCAATGTGGAGTTTTATGCTAATTCAATAATTAAGAAAATTTAAATCCACTTTTATGGTTAGATCAAAAATACCAACATCACAAACAAATATTTTATGCTCAATGTGGGATTTGAACCCACATTGGGCATAGATATTTGTTAAATCAATAGTCAGAGAACTAGCCATTCTGCTTACAGCTTGATGGGGTGTGTGCATGCAAATGTAACAATTTTGACTTACATTAACAAGAATGAAATGAAATGAAAAATTGTAGTTACTCTTTATATTGTGAATTATTTTAGTGCAAGAATAAAATATTTTAAAACATAAAATAAAACTATTGCATAGTTCTACAATTCAGCTAAATTAATAAAACTTATAAAATGATCAAAAGCAAAATTTTATTTCGAGCTATTAAAGATTTGAGTCTATAAAAGATGAAATTACTTTAAATTCATTAATAAAATTACCTTTATATTTTTACCGCATCGACCATGAGAACATGAAGACCCACACCAAACACAACCATAGGTATTTTCCAAGCAACTTGGGCAAGATGTTAACCGTCCACATAAGGAAGTAACATTTGCTAAATTGAAAAAGTAATATTAAACTCTTATATATGTTTAAAGGCAAAAATGAAAATTACCACATTTATTTACCTCCTCTTCTGGAGCATGTGTGGTAAGAAGGAACTTTTGATGTAACTGAAAAAGGTTGACACATTTTCTTTTCAAAGTTCCAAACACATTTTATCCCAGGAGCAGCTTTTTCACAAGCAGCACTATTAGCATTTTTCTCACATGAGCCTAAACAGGAAGCACAAAAATATGTAAATTCAAAATACATGCATTTTAATCACATTTAAAAACATGACTGAAATCTCAATGGTTGATTGGTTGGGTTATATGGCGCAAGGCGCATAAATGCTGCGCCAATAGTACGATTTTTATAATTTTTTATTGATAAATTTTTTTTAAAAATCATAAGCAACATTAAAAATTTAAAAAACAAAAATCAGTGTATATATTATTTTAAAATCTAATAAAACATAAAAAAGGGAAATGTCAAATATACATTTTTAAAATTTAAAATACAAATTAAGTAAAATGTTAAAAACATTGCCCTTAAAAAAGTGAATAGGTTTCCATGGGGTGGATCCCCTATTAAATCAAATAAAGTTAATATCAGTGTTGAAAAGGATAAACGTTGTTTGCTAAAATCACAGCATGAAATTAAAATATAATGAATAGTATATGGTTCATCACGTTTCATACCATGGATTTAATTCACTCAAGAACAAATGTCTATGTTAAACATCTGTGCCCGATATGAAAGCGATATAATATAACAATTGTGAGGTGAGACAGTCACTTCCATGTTAGCCAGAGATTTCATGTTTGCCAAAATGTCTGCTAGAGAGTCAGATGCAGCATCAACAAACAAGTCACCCGAGTCCATCTTTTGAACTTTCTTAACTTCCACAACAATACCCGATATTCCTTTAGATTTAAAGAAAGAAGACAATTGTAAAATTACTTCTTTCCTTTTGATTATGAAAAATTTTGGTTATAAATTTTCAAATTCTTGCTCCCATATAGAGAAATATAAATTTTTATTCTCCATAATAATAATTTTGAAATTTTGGGAGCTGACCATACCACCCATCATTGAGCCCAACAAGGGGATGGTGGCCAGCTGTACTTGTGCTAGCCAAGTCCTATATGCTCACAGTACATCCCTGAGGTGGCCTCAACCCTTAATGAATCACCCAGTAGATATACTGATCACTGGACCCATAAAGCAGATCAATGTGCTGAGGACCACAACACACCTCCTGTTTACCTGATTGGTTTGGTTGGTTTGTTTGTCGCTCAACGGTCATTTTTTGCACACGAGGGCTAATTAGACCGGGACTTACGGCTTAAAGTGGATTCCGAACCACTACAAACATCCATGCCCAAGGTGGGATTCGAACCCACGAACTGTTGAACCGAAGGCAAGAGCGCTAACCATTCGGCTGCCAGCTCGGCTCCTGTTTACCTGAAGCAGAGGCCAAAGCAATGTGGTGGTCTCGGGGGCCTCAATTACCAAGACCCTTCTTTCTAAAGACATGGGTCTCCACACACAGCAAACATGTGTGTGATTTAGTCCCCAAGGGGAGCCCTCAACCTTTTGCGAGGTAATCACAATGAGGAAGAAGAGGAAGAAAAAGCAGAAGTGTAGAGGGGAGAAGAAAATAAAGAGGACAGATCACTGGGGTACCTCGGGATTGTGATACCCATGTTAACCTAAAGAAGGTAAACCCCCTGAAGGGAATTGAAATCTCAACAATGTAATTGATTTTTGATAAGACTATTTTCAATACTTTTTCACAAAATTTTTAAGATTAAAAGAAATCTGCACAATCAGCATTGATTAAGCAAAGTTCATTGAATAAATTTCTTTACAAAATTAAATAAAAGAGTATAGAAAATATCTTTTTAATCTTCATGACCAACATTTCTGCCTATTAAATATAAGATTATCATTAAAATTTAAAATAAGAATTTTGAAAAATAATTTGCTTATAAAAAAGGATATTTCTAAAAAATCATTGAGATACATAATTAATATTCAATGCATTAAGTTTCACACTAAGATTATTTCTCCTTCGAAAAAAATTTATTCAGAACAAGTTACATTTCAATGAAGCATCAATTGCTTTTGCAGAAAAAGGTACAAGTGATGTTAATAATCTAATAAAAAATCACAGTAAAAACCTTTCTTTTAACACTTCCAGCAAAAAAAAAAAAAAAAAAAAGGAATTTATTACTCATATTAAAATTTTAAATGTTTAAAATCTATTTGCATTAAATTCCCTGAAAATAAAATCAAGCAAGTATAGAAACTAAATTTCCTTATAATTTCAAAATGAAACAATGGAAATTTAAAAGAAACAAACTAACCAATATAAACGAACATTTATAATTCAACAATTAAGAATTTTTAAATAAACGTAAATAAATACTAACACCACTAAATTAAACTTTACTTTGATACACTTATGACAACAGTACAAATTTTAAAAGATTTCCAAGACTGCAGATATTTCTTCTAGAAAATATTAACCTTTTTGCCCACATCAATAGCTCCTGGTTCTAGTTTGCATCACAATTAAAGAATTATTTCTGAGCATGTAAAATTGTTTTGAAAATTTTTAGCACTTCAATCGTCTTAAAATTTTAAAATTTCATAAGAACTACCACTAAAAGAGTAATTCTTAGGAAGCATTTGTTCATTATTTTCAAGCACCAAGAAATAATATACATTTTTAAAGAATTAAATTAAGATAACATTACTTTGGGTGAAACTTTAAAAACATCAAAAAACAAAAAAGTTTTCATAACATGATCTTTGACACAATCCACAGTTCACTGCACTACAACACTCAATGCTATAAAACGCCATATAATTAAACTGGTTTGTCTCCAAGTTAAGCAAGATTAATTTTTTGAACACTTTTTTTCTCTTACAAATTTACCTAACATTGCGGGTTTTCCCCCCATTTCTAGCAAATACTAAAAATTTACTAAGCACTTCAAAAATTTCAGAAAATAAAGCACTAAAAAGCAAGAAAAATCCTTTATTGACAAAAAAGTATGTATTTTTAAAGGCATACCTGGTGTTAACTTTTGTATGTCACTTAGCATTTGACCATTAAATCCACCAAAAACATACATTGACCTATAACAAAATAAAAAATCTTGTATTTGTGTAGTTATAAAAATGCTAAAAATTGCCTTTGTGATAGCAGAACCAACAGCTTTTTACAAAATGTAATTCTAAAGCAAATAAAGAATAAAATTTTTGAGATATATTTTCATGATAAAAGAAAAATTAATTATGCTGATTAAACAAAATATTTCATGAAGATTAAGTTTGAATTTAAAAAAAAATAATTGAATCTAATGCATTCTAATTATTTAGCTAAAAATACAATTAAAAAATATAAATTCTCTAAAATTCAAATAAAATTTTTGAAGTTGCACAACTTTATATAAAAACAAGGCAATAGTGAATGAAACTGTTAATGAAAACAGAAAGTAAACTTTTTCAAATTCTATACATCAACAGTAAAATCAGTTTCCCTCCGCCAAAGTCAGGAATCAACATAATTCATGGATCAATTTCTTTTAGTCTTTAAAGATATTCAATGTCTATTGTCATAAAATTTGATACAAAAAGAAATTACAGAAAATTAAAGTAACAGTGTAAACAATAAGAAGAACAATCAAGAAAATAATTTTGATGTCATGACACTAAAACTAAGTGAAAAATAATTTCAGTATGACAACAAATATCATTAAAACAAAACAAAGGAACTGAAAGAATACAACTTCTCAAAGAATCCTTAAAATATCAAGCAATCCACAGTGATAAAATATTTATATGTATTAAATACTATTACTGCATATCAGAACTTGTAAAGAACATTAAAATATAGGTGTTGTTAAAACAATTGTTTAATATATGGAATACAAGTTTTAATCACCATAAAAAATACTTATCTGAATGAGTTACTTACAGCAGTAAATGAATTTCAATTCTAAAAGTTAACAGCTTTTAATTAAAAATGGAGCACTAGCAATGAAAACATACTTATGAAAATATATTGCAATGTAAGCAATATAAAGAAATACGCAATAGGAAAGGGCAAAACATACAATATAATTCACAGCAAGAATTAATTATCAAATACATCCATCTAAAATTTGCTAAGTTTCTTCATATACTCAATGTTTTAACATCTCCCTCAGCAGAAAATTAGTAGAAATCTCTAATAGAAAATAAATTGTCCTCTACAGAATGTCGACAAGAAATATAAAAACCTCAATTACTAAATCCCTGAAAATTTTTCAAAAGTCTAATTATAAAAGGAACAAGAAATTACTTAGTTTGAGATATGTTAAATAAATTAGTTTCTCCAAAACATTTTTATAAAGAACTCAAAAATCTAAAAAATATAAGAAATGATATATACATACATAATTATTAAATAAAATTTTTATGATAAACAATGAAAATTAAAAATTTTCTAAAAACATTTTACCTATAGACACAAAAAAATTTAGCAATTAAAAGAACAAAGAAATCTAACTATAATCAGAAAAAAATAAATAGAAAACAGATAACAGTTGTCAAAATTATATAAAATATGGAAAATTATAATATAAGCAAAAGAAATTCCAAAAGAAAATTAGTATTTTCTGATTATAGTATTCAAAACAAAAACACTAAGATGTTTTTAATATACAATACCCATTATATATTACAGCTGAATGTCCAAATCTTGCTATATTTTGATTGCGAATTGATGGAAAATTCATTGTATGCCATGTATCACATGCTGTGAAAAAAACATCTTGTTAAAATAGGACAATATGAAAATAGACATATAACAGTCAAAGCATCACAATTAAAGTAAAAATATGACAATGTATTATGAAAGATGGATATTAAAGTTGTTGCAAAAATTAAAGGTATTTTCATAAAAATGAGACAACGAATTTGTATTTTCAAAACAATGAAGCAATAAAATATCAAATAGTCACTTTAACATAAAAAAGCTATATATTTTTATTTCTCTACTTTTTACTATACTATACATCATTTTACTTTTTTACACACTAACTCAACTTCCCCTATAATCATTGCATATACGCAGAACATTGGAAATATTCTTATGTACTGCATATAAATGAATAATAAGAAATTATTTCTGCTAGTCTATGAAAAATATGCAAACCTATATCATAAGCTTGGAAATCAGCTGAAAAACACTGCCCACCATTACTATAAGATGTACCATTATGTGTATTTCCACCAAACACAAGCATCATCCCATTTAAGATAACACTGCTATGTAAATACCGATGAGATTGGCTAGGAGTTAAAAGGACCCTAGATATAAAAATTTATACAATAAGATTTTAATGAATCATATGAAATATAATGCTTATTAAGTATTATGAAAGGAAAATAAATACCATGTATATTCCCAAGAATTATATGCATACAAGAAGTCAACTAAAGCAGCTTCAGCTCCATACGAATGATAGCCACCATAGACATATATCCTTTGAGTTCCACTATCATATACACTAGTATGCCCATAACCACCTTTTACTATAGCTCCTTTTGTTTCAACTAACTCCCAATGATCTGAACCTTAAATATTCAAACAAACGATTTACAATTTGTAATGGTCATATCATTAAAATATATATCAATAATTAATAAATGAAAAATAAATTTCAAAATAAAATTAATGTATACATATACATAAAGGAGTATTTCTCAAGATGCTTAAATTTATTAATGCAAAATAATGAATGTAAACATCTCTTAAACAAGGTTGAATCAAATTATTTTGTTACTACTAATTCAAAATTTTGAAGAAAAATGTATATTGCAGACAGATTTTATTTAAAAAAAGTCAGTCTTCCTAGTAAGAAATTTTTAAATAGATAACCAAAACGCGTCTTTATGTACATATTCTTCACTCTATATTTGTTTTCAATCTAATAAGAAAATTTTCTACTTTCTGCACTGTACATTACTTACAAGATGAATTTTATTCTGTCATACACCAATTACACTTACAAAATTTCATAAGAGTTAGAACTTTCTGATTTTTTAAAGACAAATGAATTTTAATATAATTAAATCCTTCACATTAATTAAAAAAGCATTAAATCTAATATATTACATAGATATAAGATAGTTCCAGCCTAGCTATTTTAATCTGTATCTTAAAATGTGAGAAGATTCAGGGCTAAAGACAAACATATTTTGAAATAAAAAAAGATAATGCTTCTAATTGTTAAGAAATAATTAAAGGAGATCGCTATCAAATATAAAAAAAACCTGTATAATTACAATTTGCTTAAAAATGACTAAAATCTAAATAAATGTAAAATAAAAAGAATTGGGAAAGAAAAAAGAATTATAAAAAATAACATCCATACCAAAATGATAATGTTGTACAGTATTTAAATATCCATACACAGGATTATGGCCAAATATAACAATCATGTAGTTTCCAACAACAGTTGCTGTATGTCCCATTGCAGCTAATGGACTGCATGGCTCAGAATGGCAATTTTGGTCCATTGTTAACTTTGACAATAAATGCCAAGAGCGTTTAGTAGTATTAAAAACCCATAATTCATTTAAAACTGTACCATTATACAGTATACCACCATACATGTATAAATTATCCTGAAATAGAAAAACAAAAGTTAAAAGCATTTGGTACATGTGAAATATTAAAGGAAAATAAAATTTTATCACAATACAATATGCACATTGATAATCCTGCAGTATTTTATTAACTTAAACAGTGCCAGAGTTCATACTCAAAAAAATTTCCATCCATTCAGTTCTGTTACAATTGATCAGTTTGTTACTCTATTGAGATTTTTTCAAAAAAACTTAAATCAACCAGAACTTGGAATTTAAAATGGGCTCTGAATCACTACAAAGATTACCTATACTACTTATGAACCAACTTGGAGAGGAAATTATTTAATGGGAAGAATTAAGTTTTAAAAAAGGATTGAAGTATAAGAGGTTAATGCATAAATTTATCACTTATTTTCCCTTGTATGTACTTATAAAAACTATTTGGCATTCTAATTATCATTAGCATACTGAAGATAAATGTATACAGTAAAAACACATAATTAAAATTAATGTGTAAAGTGTGCTGGAGCACACAATACCAAAAACTAACCCCATTAGAAAATATACAAACATATCTGTACAAATTGTCAGGATAACCACCCAGTCAACTATAAAGGTTGCACAAAATTACCAAAACCTAGAATGGTTAAAAAAATCAACAGACTGTACAGCATTAAACCCCAACTAAAATCATATTTAGTGAGACCAAGAGTCTCATATGCACAAGCTACCTTCCTCATCCCCGATAGTCAGCAAACTCCTCTGATCGCTTTTTCAGTAAATTCTGGAGAATTTTCAGACTTAATATTTTTAATTGATGAGATTAAAAACATTTTCAAAGGTATCCCTATTAAGAAACTTATTAAAAGAACTAAAAGAAATGAAGTCCCCTATGGACAAACTATTCAAATTAACTGCATACTTCCAGGATATAGAAAAATAAATGTAATCTAATTTTACTCATAATTTCTCATAATAACTTATTTTAATACTTATATTCAATAATTAACATAAAATTATTAAAAAAATTAAAGTCTTTTTACTCTTTATTCATTCTAAATTTAGCTCCTCCCACTTAAGTATTTTAACCAATAATATGCCAGTTAGAGATCCAGCTACTACCAGCAACTAACCATCTCCACAAAAGTTCCAGAAGAGGGTGAGGTCCTTCAGACCTAGGTACCTCGAGAAAACAGGCTAAGCCAGCCGAAATTGGGTTATTAAAATTAATTTTTAACATAAAGTATTTATTCTTTTTAAAAATTATCTTCCAAAATTTTTTCAATTAATTTGACAAAATTTATTGCAGAGAGAAAATATTTTTGATTCTGAGTTTATAAAGTTAAAAATGTACCAAAACATTTACATTTTATCTACATACATATCAATAATTTAATCATAAAAACAAATAACAATTCAAATAAGAATTAAACTTATTTTATAATGATTGAATAACATTTGTCATTTTAAATGTCTAGAATAAAAGAACGTTGATAAAACTTAAATAAAATTGAAAGGTTTCACTAGTTTCCAAAATTGCAACTTATAATCAAAAAGAGACTAACATAACAGTAATTATTCTAAATGTTCATGCAATTCAAAACAATTTAAATAAAACACAAATAACTTAATATATATAACATTGATTTCAGTTTAAGACATCTTTTTAAATAAGTGAAAGATATTTTGCACAAAAATTTTAATATTAGTGTTTTCCACTAAAAACTAACATAAATCCACATAATAATAGACATTTCATTAAATTATGTTTGTACTCAATAAAATGTAAAATTTTCTTTTTACAGGAATACTTTTTATTCATGTTAATGTTTTCAAAATCAATTATATTGACTGCTAATCTCAGAAAATAAATTATATTAAATTTATTGTTGAGATAATTTCTATTTTAAGCGAATCATACGTATAAAACAAAAAGTATTAAATATTGTTACATTTAGCAAAGTTTAAAATCAAACTGAATACTCAAGCCGCTTGAAAATGCAAATAATTTTCTTTAATTTCTTTATCTATTTAAGTAATATTCCTTTAGTTTTTGAAGATTTGTTTTACATCTAATTTCCCTCAAAACTCTACCATAATATATGGCCTAATGCACAAGAACCCTTCATATTGCAAAATTAGCATGAAAACTTTGGATTTGTACATAATTTTATAAATTATAGTTTGTTGTAAGAATGCAGATGTTACCAAGATCATCAGTAAGTATCTAGAATATTTTTTTTATATTTTTAAGTGTCTTTACATTTGATGTCTGGTATGCCATTTCAAAGATGCTTCTCTGAAAATAGTTGAATAGAATTTTGAAATAAAAAATGTAACATTATAAAAGGGAAATTAACAATTTCAAAATATATTTGCATCAAAATGGAAATCCTTCTCTAGGACACGGCAACTTAAAATTAAGATTTGTTATGATACTAGCTTCTGATAAAAATCTAGAAACTGAATTTCATAAAGGAACAACCTTTCTCCATAATATCACAAGACTTTTAATTTACAAGACAGAAGGCATTATTAATAATTTGACTAATTAAAACTAGAAACACTATGAAATGATATGAATAAATGAAACTAGAAACTACAGAAACAATCAGCACTTCAAGGATAGGTGCTAATTGGCAATGTATAAATTATAGCATAATTAAAGATCATCTAACTAAATTAAAACTAGTTCAAAATTAGTACATTTATGCCTATTTGGAAATATCTATGACTAGTTTAAAGTTAGAATAATATGATGGAATGTGCATAAAAACATTGCATTTTTATCTGCATCCATTTATAAAATATGTTCTGAAATGTTAAGCGCATTCACACTTTTAAAATTGTTTTTTCTACAATTATTATAATCATGTTTAAAAAATTATTGTGACTGTAAAAAAAAATACAAAATAAAATATAATTTGATTTTTAATTAAAGAGTATCATAGTTTCATCATGGCAATTTTTAACAATGAAGTAGCTAACAAGCAGAAACTCAAAGGGTACAGTAGAGTTGGAAATCTGGGATTTAAAACTTGTGGATTGCGAAATTTATTACAAATGAAACATGTGAATGATGACAAATAGTCACTATCCCTATTTTTTTTTTTCCTGTATGAAAAACATAAAACTTAAGAAAAATAGAAATTCTGATAAAGAACTTGAAAGTCTTATAATTTTAGGTACATTTTTTGGGATTCGAAAGAAACTGAATCTTCCGAATAGCTATCAAGAGTAAAACTAAGACTTAAACACACAAATAAGTTTATGGTACATAAAGAAATTGTTTATTCACTAAAAAAAAAACAGAATTAATGATGAGACAAAGGAAACTCATTAAAATGTGGGAAAATCTTTTGTGGTGATGAACAAACACACTATTTATATCCTGACAACTCCAAATTTTATTAAATAGATCTCAATAATGAAACATTTTCAAAATTGCAAGATGGAGATTGATCTGTCATTATTTGGACCAGATACAGATATTTGGGAAATGTGGTTTTCTTTTATATATATAAAAAAAAATTAATGCATTTGAACACCTTAAATGTTTACAGATACTTGAATAAATTTTCTATAAAATGGAAAAAAAATCCAGATAGAACCTTTATATACCAACAGAAAAAAGTTTCTGGTCAACTTTATAAATTACTTTTTAGAGAGCATATTTCTGAGTTATGAAATTTATAACTATTTTGCAAACCTATTCTAGAAAAAACAGAGTAAACTTGCATAAGGATACATATGCAGCAAATAATATAGCTAAGCAATAAAACTGAAAACAGTAAAATATAGTTCAAAATAACTCAAAAAGGTAAGCAACAATTCTGAAAAATTTAATTAAAACGAAATTTTAATTGTTATTACTATAGAAATTTAACAATCATACCTAGACAATTATAGATATTAATAGACAAGGATTTTGAAGTCAAATTATTATTTGATATATGTTAAATTTTAATGAATAGAGTTATAGATAATTATATTTTATTCTTAGCCTGACACATGGGATACATAATATGAAAGTGGTTAGAAAAATAAATCATATGTACCTCATATGCAACAACAGAATGGCAATATCTTGACAGAGGTTCAACAGAAGAATTAGATGTGATAACTTTCCAATTTCTTCTCAAAAAATTGTATCTAAAATAAAATATTTTAATAAATTCAGAAAGAAATTTTTAAGCCATAACAATCAAGAGCAGAACATATTTCCAAAGCATACTAGTGTTATAATTTTAGAACCAAAATGAATATAAGCTTTTTTCGTGGTATTTTAATATATAGAGTATACTAATAAAAAGATTTACTTAATCAAATTTTGAAATGTCGAGTGATGAAAATTTTCCCCACCAATCACCCACATATCATCACCTACAACAACTGCTTCATGTAAGGCTCTACCCTGGATTTTAAGTTTTGCAGGCTCTTCAGCCCACCAGCCTTCATCGATACGAAAACTACAATCAAATCCTGGAACATAAATATATTCAATTTGCATTTGAAACAAATTTTATAATACAGCAGTTAAATTTATAGGGGATATTATTAAAAATATATCTCTGCATTAGTACTTTGAAACAATTTCATAGTAGTAATACAAATACCATATTACTGCATTGAGAAATAATTCCAAAAATCAAAATACACACCAGTATATTCTGGATTACATATACATCTATGGTGTTCAACATCACAATCTCCATTTTCCTGACAATTCGAAGGACACACAGGAATATCACAAGCTTCTCCAGTCCAACTTGCCCAGCAAGTACAAACCCCATCAACACAGGGTCCCCGGCCTGAACAGTTTTTTGGACAACTGTTAATGCTGCAAATATAATGACATAAAAATAAATTGCACATTTTCATTTGATTTAGAAATATTATAGTCAATGATTTAGAAATATTTATTGTAAAGCATGATACAATTTTTGGAACATAAAGCCCGAGTAACTTCCATTCAGCATTCTTAAAATCTCTCCTACAAAAATTCAAGGCAAAATCACAAAATACTAAATGATCTAATAATACCTGTTACCAATCAACATTCTTCTGAATATAAAACAATAACAGAAGCAATTTATTGTTTTTACATCTAGGAGGACATGAGGAATATTAAGTCATAGGGAGAAACTTAATTCAAAAAATGATTAAGTAACAAATCAAATAAAGTTAGATTCATAGCAAAATCATTGCAGTGACCAGAGCTAAATTGTTCATTGAATGTCTTACTGAATTATCTGTAATCTAAATAAAAATTTGAAATCCAAATCTAAGAAGTTTTACAATAGAACTTTACTTAAATTGATATTTATGATACTTTTTTTATTTATGATTATATTTATCATAACATATTTTTGTAAAACTAAATATTCCTTTTCATGAGTCAAAATCAAAGATTGAGAAACAAACAAAAGTTCAATTCATTCTATTATTTTACACAGAAGAATAAGTAATAGAGGAAATTTTATTCGCATTACTTCATTAACTGAAAAGAAATTACTGAAAAGTTAAATTAGACAAAATATTATTAATTATTTTCTTATTTAGCTGGCCAGGATTATAAATATAAAATTTTTACTATAAATTTTTAAAAATTGAGGAATATTTGTAGAAAGGAAATACATTCAAATTCTTAAAATGCAATAAACAAATGAAAAGATTATAAAAGGGAAGAAAGAAAAAATATTGAGAGAAACATTAATTAACAGTAATAACAAAGAATAAGTATATTCATTTGTTAGAAATGCTTCACATAATTTAACAATTTGTGAAGAAATGAAAGCATTAAAATTTTAAATTCATTTGAAATAAAAAATAGAAAATGTAATACATGATTGGGCAAACAAATAGCAATTTATAAAGTAACTAGTAGTCTGAATCTTGAGATACAAAAAATGTAGGCCAAGGAAAAAATTTATAAATGTATTCTGCCCCTAAATACAAATCTGCTAGGTTAAGAATATGAAAATTAAATTTTATACAACTTGAAAAGTACATAACAATAGATAATTTTAATATTTTCATGCTGTATTTTCAACTTAAAATGACACTGCAAAATTAGCTAGCAATAAAAATGCAATTTAACAATAGAAAAAACTTCATTTAAAATCTAAACTTGGTAAAAAAAAATTTAATTACTGTATTTTCAGGCATATAATCTACAACATATCTACAAGGACTTTTTTTTTAGTTAAAGAAAAGGGTATACATAATTTGCAGCGCCATCTAATCTGCTGCAATTTTTCAACAAATATTCCAGAATATATACTGTTGATATGTAGTGTCATAAAATTAAAATAATAAAAATTATAATAAACTGATAAGAAAAAATATTATGTAAAACACTACTAATTCTTATTGGATACTATTTGGACTCATCTTCTCACCATTTGCAGAAAACCTGAGATGAAAGCACCCGATCAATCGATAAGAATAAAAAAACATTCTATCATTCATTAGGTTTTTAATAATTTTAAAACACAGCTATACATATTTTAGAAATAAAAGTTATTTTCTTTAATGTTTAATTGAAAGAAATGGATAATATTTTAACAGTGCATAGCATACATATTTTTTTCCCACTGTGCATATTTTGCATTAACTTTACATTAGTATGTTTGTCACCTTTTTATTGTATTAGTATGTTTGTCACCTTCTCTATAACTTTCAGTTTAAAATCCACCTGTAATTTAAATGCTTTCACTTCCAAGTGACGATATTTAAGCACGAATATTTTCAGGAAAAAACTTGGTCAAGAGAAAATGATCATAGCCAATAACTAATACCTTTTTAAGGAACCGAATTCATTCTTGAACGCAATTCGACAAAACTCATTACAGCTGAAATACATAATCTGAGTTGTGGAGCCTTGTTATATATTTTATAAAACATACATGGCATTTCTTTCAAAACATTATTGTAAGCTTTTCTTATGGAGAATGCTTATCAGATTACCTGCGAAAACCTATAATATGCACAGCTAAATTCAAAAGCATTTTAACACATATTCCTCACACTATGTATAGGAAACATTAACTTTACTATACTTCAAAAAAATTTTCACATAACAGCGTTTTTGCAAATACACACTTGTGATATACTTTCTATAATGACATAGTACAGATTTGTCTCTCAACAGTCATTTTTAGTGCATGAGGACAAAATATACTAGCACCTATAAAGAGGATTCCAAACCACTTCATACAGCAAAACATATGGTGGAATTCAAACTCATGAGTAGTTACATCAAAGATCAGAGTGATAACCCTTAAGATGCCAGCTCAATAAAACAGTACAGATGTTCCATGTATATTTCTTCAGCAGCCATTATATAAGAATATTTATTTTACTATAATACTGAAGAAAGTGTTTGATCTTAATAAATTTTAAAACTAATATTTTGTCAGTTAAAATTCCTAAAGATTTTGAGGAAAAATAATAAAATACAAAATCATCTCTTCAGCTAACAAAATTCAGGATATTGTAACACGCATAGCACAATACACATGTAACATGGTGTACATATTTTACTTTAAAAAATGTTGTCTATTCCATCAATTCTATATAAAATGTATTTTTTTCAATTGCGAATATTATTGAACTTTGGTTATTTTAAAAAGTCTAATATCATTTTTCTTTTTTCACAAACAAATACATAAAGTTTAAAATAATCAATTTAATTATTTTGATAAAAAAAACACTATGAATGAATAGTATTAAGTTATACTTAAATATAACTAACAAAACAGTAAGATTTTGCTGGAATAATGCAAATTTAGACTAAAATAATATTGTAATTTCCCACATGTAAATTCATTTTTAAGTTTTCTTTCTAAAAGTTTAAGCTGAAATACTTAGCCTTTCTCGGCACAAATTAGACCACTCTTAAGTTCAATATCATAATTTAACATATTTAACAACAGGCAAGAATTTACTGACAGAGGAAATATTTGAAATAAAAAAATGCAAAATGTAAATATTTAGCTTCCTGTAATATTTAATTTATTATATAATAATTCCTCTGTCAATTTATTATTTAAATGTAATGATGAAATAAACTTTAGTAATAAAAAATGAATCAATTGGAATAGCAAAAACTTTTTTCTTTCTTTTCTTATTGTCTTGTTCTGAAATATGAACAGAGAAACATTTATTAAACAAAATCTGAAAAAAATTGAGAAATATAAATGTTTGATAATCATTTTATCATAAAACAACAAAAAATCACAAATTTATAAAAGAAATTCACCTATTAAAATTATGTCTTATTCTTATTAACTAAATTTTAAGCACTCAAATTTCAAATATACTGCTAAACAAAACACATAATTTATTCATTTTAGTGACATCAACCCTCAAACAATGATGTATTACTTAACTAAAGGATTATGATATTTTTCATTAACAAAATATCGTAGAAACTGTCACTATCTTAGTGAAACAGAAATCTTATTTCAGAGAATTTTTACAAAGCTATTTACCTTTAATTAATCAATATGTTGTGTTTTGATTTTATCAAAGAGACTATTTACTTCCCTTTAAAAACTTTATCAAAGTCTATGCATAAAAATCTAGGAAATTTCCTTCTGAGAAGATTAATAAATTAAAAACGTAAACAAATTCTTTATTTTAATCCATTACCTATAAGTAATATTTACACCACTCATGTTATATGCAGCATCACTATAAAAGTAAATATATGCACTCCCAGATGAGGCAACAATTTCAGATAGTCTATCAGAAGATGTTCCATATCTTACAAGTACTCCACTTAAAAGGAAAAAAACAATTCAAAATACATGCAAAAAAATTTTATAAAACAATTACATTTAAATTTTAACAATTTCATTTACAAATTTAATTAACACACATTTGCTCGGAATTATCCCTACACTCAGTATTCCAAGGCAGATCAACTGTTCTACACTGAGAAAATTGACTTTTTTAAAAATGTTTTTTATAACTTAAAAAATTAGAACTTAATTAAACTAATATTTACAGTTTAATCTACAATAGAGAATTGTAAATGCATGAAAGATCAAGAACATTTAAAAAAAATTTTAACAAGTAAAACAAAAATCTTTTGATTTATTGATTGGATAAGTAGGATTAAAGTACATAATATAATACTTAATCTTCGCTCTAGATACTAACTCATTACCTTTTGAAACTTTTGACACTGTAATAGTTAGCCTAATAAGATAAGGCTGTGGTAAAACATTTTAATAATCATTGAGAAAGTTTCCTCCTGATAGGACTTAAGCCATATTCACATATCACAAGGGAGAAAACCTGAAAAACTCCTAAGCATCCACCTAGACTCTAGAGCATGCAGAATTGAGAAGAAAAGTAAACATCTCCCATTGTTTAACAGTGGCTGAGATCAAATCCCAGACCTTTCATTTTGAAGAGCAGTCCTACCACTAGGCCACAGTGAACCCTACCTTTTGAAACTAAAGTTTTTAAACTAATCTAAGTAATAGAGAAATGATAATAGTATGAGTAGAGGCACTTGCATATAAAGATATAGCCATTACTTAAGGAAATTTATTCTACAATGAGAAAAAACATTAAAATGAATTTGCAGCTTCTTAATTGAAAGTAACAGAACCAGAAAGAAAACAAATTTCATCAAAAACCCATTTAATATATAATTGAATTTATCTTTATTTAACTTGATATATTTAATAACACTTATATTAATAAAGTAATAGACAAAGTAAACAGATGCAAAATATATGTATAATACTTAAAAACTATGTAATAAAAAACATTATAAATTTATTAATTTTCTAATTAAATCATACATATTATTGTATTTTGCAAATAAAATGAGCAAATAGCAGCTACTAAAACTATGTAATTAATTGTAAATACTTCATTTTGAGGCTAATTTCTTCCTTAAGAAAAAAAACTCAAATGAAGCAACATTTTTTTAAAATATCACTCCTATAACTTACTCACAGCAGGTAGTTTTATACTCATATTTTACAATATTAAAAAAATATTTATCAACCCAATTTATATTTGTAATAAGTAAGTTTTGCGTCACTAAGGAAGCAATTAATACATACACTAAAAACATAAATAGAAGTGTGCTTATATATTTATCTATTTTAATGAGTTTTCTTACATACTACTGACATAAAAAATAATAAAAGCTTCAAACCTATAAGCAGCTAATAATCTGGAAAACACAGAATCTCCATCAAATATATACAAATGATCCCAACTGCATTCGGTTTCAAAGTGTGCTACCTCCAATCTAATGGTGCTATTAGGTGAACCACTTTCAATAAGCCATGTGCATTGCATATCCACACTATAGTTGCCAGTGCCATCGATGATAAAACCAGATGATTTTGTTAGTCTAAAAACAGGAAAATATTCGGAAAAATTATTTTATTTTTATATCATTAAAAACAAGTAATCATCTTACTGAGGAAATGAAAAATAATAAGGTTCATTTAAAACAAAAGAAATACAAAAATTTGAAACCACATGAGAAAAAGAAATATAAAAAGTGTGATTTGACTTCCTTATAAATAAATTGCTAAAAATCTATTCTTGCATTCATTTCTTAACATCCATAGTTTTATAAAGAAAAAATTATATTATTATAAAAATTAAAAAATGCATTTCGTATTAAACACAAAAAAGAGGGAAAGTTAACATTCTCTTGACATGTGAGTTATGAGAGTTAGCCTTTCCTAACAAAAAACTTCATTATAGTAGAAAAGCAAAGAAAATAACTCAAACCAATTTTTAATTTATTCAAAATTAATTATCAGTATGGATATGTAAATGAATTTACAAAATAAACCTTTGGATTTTATAAATTGGTTTGGTTTGTTTCTGGCTTAACGTTCATTTTTGCATATAGGTACTAATTAGAAAGAGACTTAAAGTTTAAAGTAGATTTCAAAATATTATGCACATCCAAGCCTTGGATGGGATTCAAACCCATTAACTATAGAGCCAAAAGCTAGAGCATTACCCATTTGGTTGTCAATCTGAATTGGATTTTACTGAAAAGAATATTTTCAATCAATGTTAAGTTATATAAAATTTACATGAAAAAATTCTTCACCCTAACATTTAAATGGATAAAAGATAATTATTGTTTTCTTCAAGATAACTAATTAAAGCATACTGATACTACATAATTTTTGTACAAAACGTAACATGTTCTAATATTTCACAAAATACCTGGATTATTTTTAATGAGATTTTAAGAGAAAAATGTAAATGCTGCAATTTTATTGAATTTAAAAAGGTTATCTATACACAAAGCATGTTAAATGCAGTAACTTTGAAAACAGAATTATACAAAAATAAAATGACTTGAAAAATTAATGACTATTACAATTTTTCATTATAGTCTTTGTAACAGTTTAATCAAACTTAGCATTTTAATTCGTAGTAGCTTCCTCTCTGAATTTGTTTTTTGTTAGCATTATAAAAAAAAATATAGCCAACTTTAATAACTACCAAAATGTTAATCATATATATATATAATTTCTCCATTTTTTAATTTAAAAGCATTAAAAAAATTGAAAATGTTTTTCTTTTCACACATTAGTATACAATTATTAGTTTAAAATAAATTAACAATTACATTTTAGCAATTTTCATAGCATACGAACTATGTTTAGATATATTCTTATAATATATTGATTATATATTTTCAACAAAATTTATGAGTAATATATGTCACAGAACAAATAATTAGTAATGTTTGTAAATAATAATTAAATTGTTAGTCACTACAGAGTAATAAGGATTAGTCATATCAATCCTTTGATAAAAGATTACATGAATGTAAAAGAAATGCATATTAATCATTTGTAACCTAAATCAATTATAAAATAAGCAAAATACATATACAGTCTAATACATAACAGTCTAAAATACATAAGCATCAATTCAGCAATGAGTCAGTATAATTTTTGATAGGCAGTGGAAGTTTTTCAGCCATGAAAAGTCATCTGCATCTCAAAATATAAGGAATAATTAGCAAATGCCAGGATGAAGAGAAATTCAATTTTAAATTTATTTTATTATAATAAATTTAGAAAATGACTTAGATAACTAAAACAATGCAGAGTCTTCTTTTTTTTTATGATACATCTATATAAAAATGGAGAATTTTACTCCCATTAAGATGTGGAAAGATTTAAAAACAATATTTTTCTTTTATCTTAAATGGTACAATAACTGAATTTTGTTAAAAAGAACTAGTCACTTGATATGAGAATTCTATCCATAAGTTTTTATTAAATAAATCTGGCTATCTATTTAAAGAAACTAATCACTATTTTATTGAAAATTTTAAGGTGTTAAACATTTTTAAGAATTATTCACATTTTTATTAACTTAAATTTCAAGATTATGACGTTCAAATACCAAAATTTCAATTCTTTGTAGCTGAAAATAAATGATAAATTCAAAAATTGACCAATAGCAAATTAAGCAACTATTCAGAATAAGAAATAAGGTGGAAATATGAAAAATAGTGTAAACATTAAAAAGTTATAAAATCACAAAACAAAAAACATTTTTCTGTGAAGAGTGACAAGTTTAATTGTAGCTCAAGTTTTTTGTACCCAAAATATGTAGCAAAAAATGGCAAAAAGTTTAAGCCCCTTCTGGCTTATGGTAATTTTTTTATGTTAAAATTTTTTTTAAATAGAATGAAAATTTAAACTGCTGAAGCTCCTTGTGAAAATGTTACCTTATTAAAATCAGCAATTCATCATAAATAAATATTTAATATAAGTTTGAAGAACAAAATATTCAATATTTTAAAGACACAGGAAAGTACAGGAAATCACGTATTATAAAATGCAATAAGTTCTTTAATTTCATTCCAGTATATAAACTGATTTTATTTTTGTCAATGTTATTTATCTTTGTGATTTCCTCCTCGTAAAATAGTTTAGTTTCTTTTAAATTATGTATTATTTAATGTTTTAAATAAAAATTTAAAAAGAAGTTTTGTTCACCAACTTAATTATTACCAATAATTTGCAAGGTTTTTTTCTTTCCACAGACAACAAATTTGGGCATCAAATAGCATTTTATCTCCTCGGCTGCTATAAATAATACTCATGACTAATATCAGTTGTCTTCAATAATTTTTAAAATTACTGAATAAGAAAATTGCAAAATAAAATTTGCACTTAAAACAATTTGCACCTTCATTTTATTGACGAAAAATCAGTCAAAATGATCACTCTTTTGTTTCAAAACGACATTTCTCCAATTTTTTGATAAAGCAAAGCATTTTATTGTTGCTTTTCTTAATACTCCCTCAAAATTAAATGATAGCTTTGGATGTAATAAGCTAAGTCTTAAGGTTTTTGTTTTGTCCCTGCTTCTAAATTACAAAGAACAGCTCTCTTTCAGTGTCATGATGGCACATCTACTGGGTGCCACACTACATAAAGCTGCCTTCAATTCTGCCCTTTGTAGTGCTGAAAAAAGGTAAAATCCTTAGTGGGCAGGCATTATAAAAATATACATTTACACTTAAAGCCAATGACTATTTTGATGTATGGGCTGTGTGTGTAGGGTGGACGAGGAGTTGAATCAGAGAAGAGAAATTTCATACTAATTGTTTAAAAAAAATCAAATTTCAACATTAATAGTGCAGTTAGTTATCTACAATTCAAAAAGTTTATAATTCTCCAATGAAAATATTGATCCAAGTTTCTCAACCACAAAAGAGAAAAACATTTAAGAAAGACTAAAAATAAATGTAAATGAAAGAGGTATGAAATTAGTTTACAAGATTTTTCAAAATTTTATTTAATAAAAGGAAATTAAAGTTATTATTGTGTCTATAGGATCAAGCTAGAGACAAACCACTAATTCATAAAATCACGAGCACTGATAAATTAAAGATGACTGTTCAACAATTTAATTTCTCCAACTGGTTCATTTGAACTGCCAAGTTATAGATTTAGTTACATACATATGGATATTGTAGGTCCTTTGTCTCTCCATAAAAAGATTTTAAATATATATTAACTTGTATTGACAAATTTTCTAGGTGGCCCAATGCATTTCCAATGGCAAACCAAACTGATAAAATTTTAGCTGAGATTCATATGTAGGCTGGATAACATGCTTTGGAGTTTTGGATGTCATAATGAATGACCGAAGAGCTAATTTTGAGAGCAAATTGTCTTGTTCACTAGCTAAATTCCTCTGTGCCTATAAAATTCATATTATTGCTTTCCACTCTATATCCAATGGTATAATGGAAAGAATGCAGACACCTCAAAGCATCTTTTAAGGATCATGCTATTTTGAGTAGGTCTGAAGTTCTTCCAATTATTCTCAGTTCAGCATTACGTGCCTCCCTAAAAGAGGATATAGGTGCTTTACTAGCTGATTTGGTTGACAGCCACTGTTTCTTCACTTTCTCAGAGAGAATTTCTTAAGAATTCTTCTCTTTTAAGTCAATTGCCATCCAGTGACTCTTTTGTAGAGAGGTAAAATACCATATGTGTAAAAGTTGCGTCTTGTGCCAGCCTCTTATCATTCAGTAGGTGATGTTTTCATCGATCTAGATCTGTAAACAGCATCTCATGTCTTTGTTCACAAAGACATCATCCGAAAGCCTTAGTAGTAGCCTTATTATGGTCCAATTAAGGTCGTGCATCAAAGAGAAAAACTTTTCCTTATCAATCTCAATGGCCAAGAATCTACAGTTTCCGTGGATTGCATGAAACCAGCGTGTGTGCTCTCTACATCTGTTCGTGAGGTTGCTTCACCACAGATGTTTCCTTCACTAGTCAAACCTGAGGAGTCTAACACTGTTACACTATATGGAAAAAAGGCTCAATTGAGAATGCCTATCAAGTGCCTTAGTACCATCCTCCACACTGGAGGGGATACTATTGTGAGACCGACATTCTGGCAACATCAACCAATCTATATAAATAGTAGGGCTACTAATTTACTCATTCTCATTTTTTTGGCTAGATTGTGATATTAGGATTGCCCAACAATACTAAGGGCAATAACATGTTTTGTCAATTATTAATTTATTTTATTATTTGTTGTTAAATCGTTATGTATTTTACAATTGTTAGTTTTGTACTAAAATATTTACAAAATTGTTGAGTCATAAAATAAATATTAAAATTATCCCTGCAGCAGTAAATTCTTCAACTTCCTTACACCTACATAAGAGATGAATCATGATTCTATACATGAACCTGTAACAAAACAGCAATCAATCATATAAATCTTCTTAGATGAGAAAAATCAAAATATATTCATGGAAGAATCATATCAAAACAAATAATTGTCTGTTTTTTTTTTTTTTTTTTTTTTTTTTGCTATACAGCAACAATGACATTAAAATACAGGATGAATAATTCCAAATGATATAAGACCATTTTTTTCCCAAAAGCCATCAAAAGAGCTGGAAAAAATCATAAGTAAATCAATTATGACAATGTGAGCTCACATACATCAGACTAGACCAGGACTCTCCAAATTACGGCTTGCAAGCCGAATCTGTCCCGCCAGTATCATTAACACAGCCCAAGACAGTGAATAGTTGCTATAATAAGTAGGATAAAAAATCATAGAATAATAACTTGGTTTTATTTACTTGCTAGGTAAAGCTTAATGACAAGCATAAGCAGAAAATTTAACTTAAGCATAACAACAAACAAATAATTGAAATGAATCTCACAACATTATAAATTAATGAACATCTCACAGTTACAGTCGGTAGTTGCGTCAGAGTAAAGGGTATTGTATATGTATGTAAATCAGTGTTCGGAACATATATATCCCGAATCAAACACACGATTTTTATCCTGAAAATCCCTCAGGAATGCAAAAGGTAAATTAACGTAAATGAAACTACAAGGTGTCCGAAAAAATATTAATGAGATTTATGTAATTATGATTCTTCATTGACAATAGTTTGTAATTGCGAATCAATTTTACTAGTACCAATTATTGAAAGAGATTTAAACTCTCATTGGTTAACTTAGATCTGCAAATATTCTTTGTCTTTCATTTTGAAGAATGTTTTCTCACTAAAGTAAATACAAAAACAGAAGATAGCCCAGAAACAAATTCATGTAAATTATAAAATTGTATCAGCAGAAGACTCTTATAAAACTCCAACAAAGATTAGTTTTGATACTTATTCTTAATTATATCACTGCAGTGTAAACCAATAATTTCCATTTGAAGTTCTGAGGCTAGGGTTTCACTGTCAGTATCAAAATAATTCTGAAAAATGTTAATCTCATTTGCAATGACATCTAAGTCTGAGAAACGAGTGCCAAAATTTATCATCAAAGCACTCAAAACTTTGATTGCAAAATTGATGTAAAACTCATTCAGTAGTGCAGCTGAATATTTCACATGTTTGAAAATGTGTAAAACCTTTTTTTAATTTATTGTGATTGAAACAATATTATTTTCTACCAGAACAATTTGATATTACTGTATAGATCAGAGGAGTTAGTATTCTCCTTGCAATCTGAAACTCAGTTTGCTCATGTTTTCCCTCGTATTTCAGGTTTCTCAAATCCACATAGAAAACTAACTTCGCTATATTGTAATTAAGTAAAAGGGAAATACTTTCCTTCAAAAACATTTTGATCTGAGCTTGAAATTAAAAAAACGTAGAACTTTACCGCAATTAAGCCAGTGTACGGCAGTATGATATGATAAATCATACTGCCAGTGTGTGTGTGAGCAGCACAGTATGATTTACCATATTATACTGGGATACATATCTTCAATAAATTTGCAGAATTGTCGATGACTTTGCCCAGGAAATTTGATGAAATTAACTGATATGACTAGTTTTGGAACTTCTGACATAGAAACATTTTCCACGCAAGGACTGTTGATGAATGGCACAATATAAGACTAATGGTTTTGAACCATTATAATTTTATATTGCCTTTGATACAAGTGCAACCACTTCTTTATTTTTACCACATGTTTTCGACTCCATCAGTTGTAATATATATTTCAAGTTTTTCCACTATAGGTTTTTTATTAATGGCATAATCTCTCTCAACTTCCTTAAAAATATTTTCTCCATAGTAGTACTGTGAATACTCTCAATATCAAGAAGTTCATAAACTTCAAAACTTGTATTTAATCCTTGATTAAAAATCAACACTTGAACTGTATCTGACACATCTATTGACTCATCCGAGGCCAGAGAAAACTATTCAAGATATACATTTTTCTCAAACAGTTGAGATGATGTATTTTCCATGATATCTTGTACCCCCTGAGCGACAGTGTTTGCTGACAAACTAAGAGTTTTAAATAAATTTGCCTTTCTGAAGCACAATTCTTCAGCAACTGCAATTACGGATTCCTTGATCATTTCTCCATTTGTGAATGGTTTTCGAAGTTTTGCTATTTCAAGAGCCACACGAAAGCTGGCATGCGTTGCAGCCTCTTGTTCAGTATTCACTTTCATAAGCAAAGATTGCTGCAATTTTAATCTGCTCTTTAAATCTTCAAACTTTTCTATCTGCAAACATTTTACTGCACATTTTGAGTAATTTTGAAAATGTTTTTGTAATGTTCGTTTCATAATGACATTTAATGTTATACTCTTTGAGAAGGCTATGGTTTCATCACAAATCAGAATAACTTATTACTAGACACAAACACAAAATATTGAAAGCTCCATGGATCTTTGAATGTTCTGAATTCACTGTCTTTTTGCTTCGTTTCCATACTAGTAAATCAAATAAAAAAATTACAAGTTAAATCAAAATGCAGTTACGTATGAGTGTTGGTTAGATCAATCTTTTAAACAGGGTTAAGCACTACTTTACTTCACAATAGACACAGTTTCACTTCCTTTGCCTTCCCTAGACAGACCGAGTCAGTCATATTGCTATTTTTTTATACTCTAACTATTGTGTTCTTGAAGTGAGTGAAATACACCAAAACCTTCTCAAACCAATAAGGTTATTCATAAATTTTTAATTGTTACTGTGCTTTCAAAACTACTATTAACGCTATCTATTAGCAATATAGGATATTACTTCCCTATTTCTGCTTTTGACAACTAATGCCATCAAGTGTCACTGTCGTATCAACACACACAACAGTAATTGTAGTAATTGAACCAGCAAATTTAGCAAGCATGGACTCAATTGAAGCATATATTTGACAACTAGTCAAAAAATTATACATAATCGCAAAAAATTTATATCGGTTTAGACACTTGGAACTAATTGGAGTTAACAGTATGGCCTTAAGGCTGGGAAGTTTAGACTTCTGATGTAGACAAAGGAATATTTGATCAACCATAACATCCAACTGATGGATTATCTGCTGTACATACATCACTTATTTGGAACTCAATGACTTTTCTATTCCTGTGTATCAAAAATAAATTATATGGTCAATGACTTTTGACACATGAAGCAGTTGATGCATTCATGATTGTTTTAAAGGTACTTTGATTAGAGTAAAAAAAGTGCTTTGAAAAACTGGTTCAAATGTATTTAAAAATTATTGGTTTTCATAAAGAATATTTTGAAAAACAATAAAACCTGTTTCAATCATAAATATTTGCTCTTTAGGCCAGAAATATAAATAATAACCATCATATTTAGAAAATAAATTTAGCCCATTCGGAACTAGCAAGGTGCTATGATTGGAAATCATATATATACTGTCTATATAACATAATAGCTCCGACCAATTTGTCTGTAACTATATGTTGCAAAAAATTGCTATTTTTTGCAAAAAATTGCTATTTTTTGCAACAAAGACTTGCTTCATTTTCAATGGATGATACCAAAAAGAAGGGTCTATTTTGGTGCACTGAACACCCTGATTGCAGTTTTGGTGGTATTTTACTATTATTTTTCAAAAAATTGTTTTATATATTAATTATATAGTATTTTAATTTTAAAAATCAAATTTAAATATAATTTGATTTAATCTAAAATAATGAACAAAGAAAATAATACAAAATGCTTCAAATCTAATATTTTCACTCTTTTATGATTATTAACAACTGAATTATTATTATAATGAACAATTCCACTGGTTTGTGAAACCCTTTTCAAAGCTTGTGGAAACAGAATTGACAGAGACTTCAATAATAATTCCTTAAAACAAAATTCTGCAGCATCATATACAAATTTTTGTACTTCTGATTTTAAAATTTAATCTTTTTGAAAATGAAAGAACATTTTGGCAGTTCAAAATATTAGAAGAATTATTTAAGAAAACTAGAACACATGATCAAAAAACAAAACTAAATTAAATTAAATCAACAATAAAATAACATGTATAACTAGTAAAAATATGTATGCAATGCTTAATTTTTTTAATTCAATAATAACGTAAGGTCTTGGTAATATTTAGGATCTTGGTATAACATTAACACTCATCTTTGCTTTCATCTTCATAAGGTAACCTAAATTTTCCTTTTTATTATAAATATTTCAATTTGATTTTTATTAATGTAACATTGTATTCTTAGGTCTTGATTTCTGATCTTTGTTATTTTCTCAGACATCATAATGTTAAGTTGATAAGACATTAGAATTCTACAAAACTGTAATTATGTTTTAAAAACTACTGCATCTCATTGTATTGTTTCTAAATACTTTAAAATAATTTGTATCATGTGTAAGCATTTGAATACTTCAATTAATATTTTATCAAAATCCCATATTATTTTGAAAATTTAAGATCTCGATAATGTTTAACTGTAATTCAATGTTTATTGTGGTTCGATTTGCTTGACATCACATTTTTAAATGGTACCAATATACCATTTGTTGATTTCTCAAAAATTAAACTTTAGAAGGAAAAAGAGAACATGGAATGTTATCCTGGCTACTAATACACACACACACAGAAACTAATATTAAATAATATCTTTACCAAAGATCTTATTAAAATAAATAATTGACATCTGAAATAGTGAGCCTTTTGAGAACTAATTCAGTCATCACTTATTACATATTGTCACATCATTTAGTCTTCAACACAATAGGTTTATGAGCTGCAATTCTTTATTTCTATATTTTTCTTTATACTGGTTAACAATTCTAATTCGATTGTAGTTTTTAGAAATGATAAAGAACACATTAAACAAATTTTATTGCACAGTTTCTCAAGTATAATATCATGCAGAGTTACAACAAATTAATTATTAGATTTTACTCATACAAGATCCTCAGATGGGATTAGCTATGCTGAAAACTAGGTAATATTTGATTAAATCAAATGCTTTAATAAATTCTTAGATAATATCAAAGTGAAAATGGTAAGATGGAAAACCCTAAAGTACAAATATACACTAAAACAACAAATTAATAATTTCTGTTACATTGAAATGGAATGTCTACTCATATTTATATTTTACAGAATATTAGTTTTTAAATCTGATAATTGCATAATATATCAAACTAGGCTAAGCAACTATAAGATAATTTTGAACTTCAAGATAAGAAAACTACAAACTAATAAAAAAATAATAATTTAAAATAAAATGACTCTTAAAAAATTTGGTTATTAAAGAAAAAGCAAGAAAACTTGGTCAATATACTATCAATAAACTATGTATTTTTATTCAAATATTTATCAAATGATTTTTTATTAGATTTAGAATTTCAAATAAAGAAATTTACAGAAATTATTTAGTCTTTTAATTTTTATCTTTTTCATATCAACTAACACTTATCTCTAGACATTTGCTACATGACTAGCACCCAAAATACTAACATAAAAATGCATATATAGAGAGAGATTTCTTTATTTAAAGTGATTGTCAGAAACCTTAAGTAGAACTTTACAGAAGTGAAGTACAGAAAAAGTGATTAAAATGTCTATCTTGAATAAGTAATTTTGTAGGTTTTATCTGCCTAGCATTCAGAAGATTATAGAATCAAGCAGTTTCCAATAGAAAAATTTATAGAAACAATTTCTTTAAAACCTTTATTATATTTTTAAATGTTGACAGATAAATATTTATAAAATATAAATTTTTCTATTTAAATTTAAAACTAAAAATTACAATAAAAACATTAAATAATCATTAAGCATTTTAAATATATAGATGCTTTGATTAATTACTTATAATACACTTAAAGCATGTTTATAAACAATCAGTTAAAACAGGAATACTTAAACAAAATAAATACAATAATTATTTGCATTAAGTTTTAAATGATTTTTTTAATTATTAATAAACTTCATTCATTACTGAAAACTTTAAATTATTATTGAAAAAAATTTTCTTAAAAAAATTATTCTAATTTTTAGTTTTTAATTTAAAAATAATTAGAAAAAATTATTCTAATTATTTTTAAACTTTTCTTTTTTAGTTAATTACTAATACAAAGTAATTTTTGTTCCTTTGTAAGCTTTATAATGGCAATTATTTCAGTATTATCAATCAGACTTTTCATACTAATTTATATCATTCAAAGTTTTGATTTTAAAATCATTTTCATGAAGAATAGCTTTGCAATATATGCTCAACTTTTCTGTTTCTGTTTGAATAGACATAACTGATAAATTTATCAGGAATTAACAGTAAAACAAGGGTCTGCTACTCATTATATTGCTGATACCTCTCAACCTAAGTCTAGACATCAATAACATATTTCACTACAGTTGAATGATTTCTATTTAATTTTCTGGCATGCAATTTATGGCCAACAGAAAACGTTCTACAAAGGATTCACTATGAGAAAGTAGTAAAAATAAGTTAATTACTGTAATTTCTGGAATAAAAGGGAAAATGGGTTTGAAAAAAATTTTAATAACTTGGAAACAATGAACTAATTTTATTTGCAGGGGTTTCAATAGCACAACAATTGAGAAAAAGTAGCATGAAATAAAAATGTAATTGAAAAATAAATCATAGATAAATTTTAAGCATTCAGGAATATACTTATTTACTCATTAAAATATGTCCATGTGCAGAGTAATCATGTTATAACAAATATCACAAAAAAATAAGGTATTAAAACTAAACAATAAAATTTTAAATTTTACTGAAAATTTTACTAACAAAGATAACTAAAGCAAACTGTACATCATGTAAAGTCTTCAAATCTGACTGTTCCCCATCCAAATTAAAATGTTTTATCAAATCCAGGTTTAAATTACATTCTAAAAATTCCCAATCTGCATAGTTATCATGTACATCTTCTGGCTGAATAATCATTTTATATGATGGCCTGAGAAGATTGCAAAATTATGTAACATTTAATCACACTGTATATGTATATAAAACTTTTTCAAATACTGATCAGTATAATTATTCATATTGTTTCTTAATTAACCATCATTTCATTGCTCCTGTAAAACTGAAAACTATGAACCTATCAATTATTTTCCATAGTTACTAATTAAATATTAGAGTTCAACAAAAGTTTTCAAAACACATATTACTTACATATGTAAAATGATAAATATAATTAAGAAATAGGCAATTATTTAGAAAATTCCCATTCTAATATAATTTTAAAATAAAGACATTCATTTGAATCAATTCTAATTTATTTCATAAAATATCTAATTTGAAAAATAAAATCTGATTATTTAATAATTTTTATCAAATAATATTTTTAACAAAATGTAATTTCAGATATTAGGACAGCATGGATATATAAGGATTGCATTTTTAACAAACTTTACAAGAACATTTTTAAAAGGATATATTTATTTTAAAAAACTCTTTAAGTTAATTAACCCAAATCATTTGCTTCCAGGAATTGTAAAAACCTAATTTAAATTACAAATATCCAAAAATATAATCTAAAATTTTGAATATACAGCAAATATTCAATAAAAAACATCAAATAGTGTTATTCTTTTAATAATGCATAAATTTTTTCATGCATGAAATGAGGCAAACTATTGACTAAATAAGGCAATTGTGGAATTCAAGACACATCACAACTTAATGGGATATTAAACTGGTGGCAAGAATATTTAAAGACATAAACCATTTTCAAAGGTAAAACTTAAATTTAAAATAAATTGTTCAGCAATGTTTTGAAAGATGTTATGAGTATAAACAGATCACTGAAAACTGAATTTTTCCCTTTCCTGTAGGAAAACATTTTTTTATCACAAATCTACAGTTGAGATTTGTTTGCATCTATTATAAGAATAAAAAAAGATAGAAGTACATTGATCTTTAAGGGCAAAGATGAGTCTTTATCAAAAATATATGAATAAGTCAAAAATATATAAATATATGAATGTACAAAAATATGATAAAGTTAATAAATGACTTCAGCCAATCGATGACTGAGTGGTTAGCGTTCCTGACTCCTGGGCTATGGGTTCGAATCCCAGTTCAGGCATGGATTTTACTTTCTTTCAGTGTTTCTCTGTCCTTTCTTCTCAGACGATGTATGAATATGGCCCACTCTATAAGCGGATTTGTGATGGTATGGCGTGGGTATTCCTACTCACCTCTGTGACTGGGTTTACAGGTGCCCACTGGGTAATGACAAATAGTAGCAGTTTCTGGCCTAGTTGTGATGAAGGGTTAATCACCCAAGTGCCCACCATTATTTCAAAAAATATTTATTAACTTGAATTAAAAAAGCACACACAAAGCAACAAATCAGAATTATATATAACTAAGTTCCTACTATGTCAGGAAACATTGTCTACCAGATAAATCTAAAAAAACTACCTCGGGGAATTTTATTAATTAAATGTCAAGTGTTAAACTAAATTCAGCAATTTATAGGCAAAATTAAATAAAACAGCAACTTATTACAACATTGTATAATAACTTATTTCATAAAAATACCTAAAGAACAAATGCTCTTTATTATTTTATGAATAAAAAATTGGCTTTTTACAAGAGTACTTCCTCTTACTTTTACTGATAAAAACTGATCAGTAAAAATAGATTCAATTATTTTTTTTAAAAATTATTGCATAAACAAGTCAATGAATTTTTCATTCAAAAGATAACTAAGACAATTTTGAAAGCAATAGGTTGTAAATTTATTTCTCTACTTTTTCATTTTGCAAATGCAAGAAACACACATATATATATACATATATATATATATATATATACACATATACATACATACATACATACATACATATATATATATATATATATATACATATATATATACATATATATATATACATATATATATACATATATATATATACATATATATACATATATATATACATATATACATACATATATACATACATATGTACATATACATATATACATACATATATACATACATATATATACACATATATATACATACATATATATACACATATATATACATACATACATATATACACATATATATACATACATACATATATACATATATATACACATATATACACATATACATACATACATACATACATATATATACATATATATATATATATATATATATATATATATATATATATATATATATATGAAAAAATGTTAATTACAATTAATCCATTAAAAACTTAGATGTAATAACAATTTTAGTAGAATTTTAATTCTGACACCATTAATATCAGTGACTAGTGATAACATTTTAATACTTGATTAGATGTTTAGATAATCAGCTTATCTCCAATATCACTGAAATAGAGCTTCTAATAAAACCTTTAACCATTGAACTTAATAAAAATAATAAAATGGTATTAGTTTAAGTAGTTTGGAAAAATATTAAAAATGATTTAAACATATTCTAAGAAAAAGCAAAATTGATGGAGAAAATTTATGAATTAACTTCTAATGTTTTAGATAAGGTTAAATCAGAAACTAATCAATTTAAGAGACCCATATTTTTCTATTCATTGCACTTTGTATACCAAAAGTTTGAGACATCAACTGGTCCAGATAATGTTTTTTATTTCTACAGCATTAATTTTTATAAAAAATAAAAATATGAGTTTTTTTTTTTTATATATAACTAAACTTTAATAAACCTTTAATTTTAAAAAATGATATGAAACAGAACTACTTAATGTTCAAATATTTTTCTTTGATTTCATATACATATATTTAAAATTATACAGTAGTAATGATTAGTTTTATTCCTGAAAATCTAATTAGATAATATTTATAAATAAAAACCTTAACACAAGCAGTAGGTAATAAGACTGAATTACTTAAAATTTCCAATTATTGCAATCAGGTTAAAAATAAAAAAATCACAAAATTATCACAGAAAAAGTAATTTAAAAAAAAGTAAATTAATTAAAATTGTATTTCAATAATAAATTTGACATGCTTTTTTAAGTAAGTTAATATAAATTAACTACGCCAAAAATATATTTGAGAAATATCTATTTACTCTGTTTAAGAAGTCTGTTAAATATCAAAATTTAATGAATGTAAGGACTGTAAAAAGTGAAAATTCTATTAATAAGATTTATATTATTTTTATAACATCAAAAATCTAAAAGTTTATACTTTATTCTGAAAACATTTGACATACAAGGGTGAAAAAAATACGGATAGTGAAAAATTCAGAGTAAATTACATAAATAAATATAACAAACCAAGTATGCAATAATCTTGTAAAATTATGAAAATAGTTAAAATTAAATTTGGAGATACACAAATTAAAATATTGACTGATAGAGTAAAACTGAATAAATAAAAAAATTATTTTACAAATAATTCCAAAACATAGTTTATTACTCTAAAACAAGAATGTAAAAGAATGATAATAAAAAAGCAGGATTATTTTATCTAAATTAAATAAAGTTTGCAGCCCTGATCAGATTTTGGATATGACCTAATGAAAACAGGACTTAGAGAGAGAGTTAAAGTGGTTTTCATAACACAAAAGTAAATATTTCCACATTAAGTGAGACTCCAACCAAGAATTATTTACCAGAATACCAACAATTCAGTGACAATTAAGCCTGCCTAAACTATGAGTTAGCACTTTTGTTTCAAGTTTAAAAACAATACATTTCAAAAATACATGCAGGTTTAATATAAAACTTTAAAAAAAGGTCTTTAAATTACTCCCATGCCTCAGGTAAATATACAAGGAAAGTATATAAAACATGGGCATAACTAGTCATACAATAACTTCTGCTATCTAAATATCTGGTTTACTATTTAATGGCAAAAAAGAAATAATTCAGGAATAAAAAAGCATTTTGATAACATTTCAAATTTTCAAGCATTTGATAACATTCAGGTAAAAATCTTGTTTGCAACACAAACAGCATATTTTTTTTTCCTCTGAATATTTTACAGCAGATTACAGTTAAAATATTTGCATATATAGATCTCAAGAACATTCTTTTTCCATTTTATCTCTTATCATGCCAATAATTATATAATCAAATTCTACATTTCCAAATAAATTTCTATTTGAAGTTTTGAAATTATACAATTAAAACAAACTTAAAAATATTAAGTAAGTTTTTATATTTTAAAAATATTAAGTAAAACTTATTAAGGAAGTTTTATCAGGAAAGAAATTTATTCTTGAATATTAAGTGAAGGTAATTTTTATAGAAGAAGAGTTATAAAATCTTCAATTCTTAGTTGAATTCTAAAAAGCAGGCTTATTCTTTATTTAATAAAATCTAATCATAATAAAATTTTCTATTTCTTGCTACTTTCAAAATTGTGAATATATTGATAAAATTGCTTTAATATTCCAATTTATGTGATACACATTTTATTATGTATATAAATTAGTTATGTGCAAACAATCGATTTCCTTTTAAGTGAAATATGTTATTTTTAAGAGATACATGAAAAAATATAGAGTATTACATCATTCAATATTGTCAAAAAGAAATTGGTTTTATTTTTGAAAATTTGTGTATTTTTCCAATGCTATATTTATTTCTTGTCAATTCTTCCTCAAGGCATAGTGAATCGATAAGTATTATAATATGATCTGATTCCAGAAAGTGACTACACATTCTGAACTAGAAGTTTAATTCTTATGAAATGGGAATCTGCTAAGACAAAAAAATCAGATGTAAATAATATTTTTGAATAATAACATAAGGATTTAATTTGTTCATCTTAAATAAAATATAATGTATTTAAACATTGTAATTAATGTTGCCAAAAAAATTTATATGTTAATCAGTTATTTATAATGAATAACTTTTAAATATTTACAGTCAACTGAAGATTTGTCAAAGATATATAAGGTATAACTATTAATGAAAAAATATTACATTACATTTAGTTGTAATGAAATATTAACTTATTTTCATTGATGTGAAAATGTCATTGTGATATATTGATATATTCAAAAACAATTCAGAAATTTGAAATATAAAAAATCTAAAAATTGCCTGCAAGATAAACTTGCACTAAATAACAAAATACCCATAAAATATAAATGAAATCAGCATATAAGTAACTATATTGAATATTGAAATAATTACAATTTCAGCTATTTTTAAGCAAGTAAAAATTAAAAAGATAAACAGATATATTGAATTGAAATGAGAAACTGATACACATAAAAAAGATTAAAGTCACAAAACAATGTGGTTAATATACTACAAAAACTTAACTATCAATTAGATTATTTGATATATTAGTATATTACTTAAACTGAATATTTGAAATAAATTTGGAATTAATGAAAAAATAATTCACTATTTTAAAAAGGATAAATTAAAAGGATTAGTGTCATTTTATTCAATGATTTGTTTGCGATTCTAGAACAACTTTTCATGCATAAATGTTAATTTAACAAAGATATACGTTTTATAATGGATTTTGAATCACTCTAAACAAAGAGACCTGACAGACATCAAACTGATGAACTATAAACCTCAAAGTCCTTACCATTCAGCTATACCAATATAATTAGATTTCATTCAAATCAAAAATAAAATATAGTATATTTTTAGGCAATTAATTTTAATCTCTATATTAAACATTTGATTTGATAATGAAACAAATTCTATGCCCATCTTGTATGAATATGAATAAAATTAGAAATAATCAGTACAAGTTAAAAGCAGGAAATAGTCAATTTCCTACTGCAATTTTTTTCCATTACTTTTCTAATTAAGGGCACCAACTAGTATGATATAAAACAACAGATTACATTAATTGATCAACCACTAAAATCTGTAACACCAACAATAGAAAGAAGCTAAAGTGAAGCTCAGAATCGGAAAAGTTAGAATAGAATGAAATACAAAATATTTAACTTAAAAAGGATTATAATTAAAAACTAGTCAAGATTCACTGGAATATTACTTTTATATAACATGCATAATACAAAAGTTAAAAGATAAATTATGTTACTAATAATTACTTTGTAATTCTTGATTTTTTGGGTATACATTTATCATTAAAAATTCTTTTATTTCAAGAACATTGAACTTTTTTAACATTTTATGGAAATTTATTTATTTCATATTATTCATGATAATAGTATAACTTAAAACAATCAGTATTCATGACATATCAAAACATCAAGGTATATTTAGTTGAAAGAAATCTGACATTCTGGTATATCAAATGGTTAACCTATACTACTGACTCTATAACAAAGTTTAAAAACAGATTCTCCATTGTAAATTTTTAAGATATTAAATTTATAAAATATTTACTTAACTGTACAAAAATCAGCTGTATCATTACTTAGGTAGAAATATGATATTCAATAACAATTTAAATCACTACAAGACAATAAAATTTAGAAAAAGAATTTTTAAAGTATTAATAATTTTTAAATTGTTTTTAAAACATTTATTAAAATAATAAAGGTAATATACACAATTAAATTTTTAGGTAAATATGAAAATTATAGCAAAATAATTTTTTCAGTTATTGCCAAATCTGAAATATTAAATATTTAATGTATATAAGCTAATTTTCTCTTAATTTTTATTAGAAATGATATAAATTAGAAAATTTTTAAACTTATTTTGCAGCTATATTAAAAAAGATATTGACCAGAAACTGGATAACCGGCATCTAATTTACTGATTAAAACAATTTTTAAGGACTTCATTTCTAAAACTCTTAACTGACATTCTTTTATTTTTTTGTATTAAATGTCCATTTCTGAAAATAGTATGCATAAATTTAAAAGAAAAATTCCAAAAATTTTATTTAGCAGTTAAAACATTTAAAACCACAAAAATATGTAAAACAAAATTATATGACTAGTTTTAATAGTTTAATAAATAATGTTTTTATTTAATAATATAATATATTTTATATAATAAATAATAACAAAGTTTAATAAATAATAATAAAAGTTTCTAGACCTTCCAAAACCTGAACAAGAAATTTCTGATTAAAACTCATATTTCCTACCTGCCTGCAGGAGAAACAATCACAAAATAACAAGCATAACATCTGCTGAAAAAATTTTCAACCAATGCAAAAAGATAATGAAATTCAAAAAATTTTAAGAACTGTTTACCATATAGGAATAATTAAATAATTATGAAAAGTAAAAAACTGAATCTGTAGGAAAATATCATGCCTAAAATATAAAACATAATAATCCTAAGTCTAACCTAGAATTCTTGTATCATCTTTTAATTCTATAAATTTTTAGTATATTATATCAAAGATTAAATACACCCCCTTTACCCAATTAAGATAGCATGTAAATGTTCTCAAAGGTCTATACCAATGGCCACTGTTATATTTGTTAAGCTACAAGCAGAACAAGAATTTTATTAATTAAATAAAAGTACAATAAAAAAAATAAATAAATTATAGAAAAGATTAAGAATGTGAAAAATTGTTAAGAGTTCACGAGTAGCTTTTTTGCTCTTTTAGAGCTTACTGATAAAAAAATAAATGTATTTTATGTCAGCAAGAAACCCCAACATACATATGAGAAACAAAATAAAATTTAGAAAACCCTAAAACTGTAAGATAAGCTCTTCAAGAAATGAAATCCTATACAAATTCTGATTAATATAAATCGAAGCAGTTCCCTTGATTCAAATCCTATTAATAAAGCACCTTAAAATAGGGAAAAAATAATATAACTATAAAATTAGCATTTTTAAGGTAATTAAATCAAAAACATGCAAATATTTTTTTTACTTAGCCTCAAAAACACATGCCACCATAATACATTTACCCCTATATGTATATATTATATATATATATATATATATATATATATATATATATATATACATGCAAACATATTTATATAGATCAGAGTTAATGTATTAGAGAAGTTATATAAAAGTCTACAACATCAAATAACAGATCTGGGAGAGAAACAAATTCAAAATTTGTTTTGTTATACAGTTCTAAAGTTTCATCTCTTAAATAATTTGATTTTCTCATTTTACAATCATTTTTATTGCACATGAATCAATTTGAAATGATTTCTGGGATACGACAAAAGTTTTATCATATACCAGGTTTTATCAGAAAACTGAAACTTAACTGGTAAAATTAATTTCAGTGGCAAAGATAACTTTTTACACTAACTTTTGACAATTTATTTTAATATTTTCCCACCAAAAAGATGTTTTTAGAAAATAGTAAGCTTTTATTATAAATCTTTTGACACAAACAAAGTGTTATATCAAATTGAATTGTATTTTAGCTGTTAGTTTAAAAGAACTTCTGCTAAGTCTTAAGCAGAAATATTTTATATTCAGAAATAACTAAGTCAAGCATATATAATAATTTATAAATACTAAAATCAAAGATGTTAACAATTAATATACATTTCTAACTTAACATTTTCGTTTATATGCTTATTTCCTCTAAATAAAACCCTTATTTTGTTTGTCTGCCAAAATTTTCTGACACTGAATGGATTTAATCCCATAGAATATGTGAAATTTATATCAGGATATTAGTCTCAGGTTAATTTAAAAGCTGTGTCATTTCAAAATTTTGATTAATGTTTGTAATTTATAATTGATAGCATATAAGCACTCTTTTTCTCATATACATTTTTGAAGGATAAAAATTTACTATTGTTTATTATAATGAATTTACAATATCAAGTAATACAAATACTTTTACAAAAATCCAATCTGGGAAATAAAATATTTTAATCTTCTTTGTCAAAACCCAGAATCTTATCTCAAACAAATTAAAATCACTTGACAACTTTTCTAAATGAATATTCGAGTCCTCATATGACAAACTGTCCTCTGTACATTAATAACTTACTTACATCTAGTGCATTAATAACTTACTTCTTAAATGATTGTCTGCTTTATGCAGGTCCCATACACAATGTTTACAGTGAGTTACTTTTAGATACTCTTCACACACACAATTCCAGAAACTTCTTACTCTCTTAGTTGGTGTAGCTCAAAATATCTCTCTGAAGTCATGTTTCCAAGTTCTTCAGCATATATAATCATATGTAGTTTATATGCTATGTTACAGCAATTCTGACATTTTTTAGCCATAACTAACTTACTAACATATTTTAGAAAATTGAATAGAAATTTCGCACTTAAATCAATGACAAAAATTAAAAAACTTAAATGAACCTAGCTGTTACTGAACACTACATAAATGCAATATTTTCACACCCCATAAAGCCAGAAAAATTCACATAACTCTGAATAGAGGAAATTTTGAGAAATGAAAGCAATTAAAAAACAAGTATCAATATAAGATTAAATATTGGAGTATAAAACACTTCGAATATTTAATTTAGATTGGCATACTAAAAAAGAGAATTTAAAATATTTTCAAGGATAAAATAATAAATGTTCTGCTTCTATTTTCATTGCATTAATTTAATATTTAACTTTATAATTCACAACTAAATAGGAAGTTATATTATGCTTCGTATTATTTACATTTCCATATGTTAAAATATAAAACTTATTTTTAAGCCAAAACTTCAGTCAGAAGTGATTTTTTCAATTCCCTGGAAGTTTTTTCATTTTAGTTCAGTGTATAGAAAACAAACAAGTTCTTCTTCCAAAGAAAAAGACTCTTCAATCAGGCAAGATCCGAGAAATCTAAGTACACATCTTCCCTAATAAAATTTCATCAAAATAACTTTTAGCTATGGATTTAAAATTTATTGAATCAGATATAAAAATGATTTAGAGAACACTGTGGAGCAAGTACATTCAGCTAGTAATTAATATTTATCATTTAAATATTAATCATTGAAATATAAAATTTTTAAAAGCAGTTTATATTTTAATTCTTCTACACAAATTTGCAACTAATTAAAGATACCCTGGAAGTAATTAAAAATATCCTGGAGGTTTGGTTTATCACTCAATAGTCATTTTTACATATGAGTGCTAATAAGGCTTGGACCAACAATTTAAAGAGGATTTGGAATCCTTACAAACATCGAAATTTCCCAAGTGGGATTCAAACCTGTGAACTATTAAACAGAAAGCTAGAGCACTAAACAATTCAGCTGTCAGATCAAAGATACAATATTATCTAGATGAACCATTAAATAATTACATTATAAAAAAATATTAAAAGTTTCAATAAAAATTTAAAATTAAAAAATATTCTTAACTTATATAAAACTTAACTATTGTTCTTAAAAATATTCTTAACTAATATAAAACTTAACTAAAAAAATATTAACATAATTATATAATCTGTTTAAGGAGTAGAGAACTAGTATTTAAATAACTAAGCAGCAAAACATAGTTAAATATTAAGTTCATTAAGATATAAATAACTTATCATTTTAACATTAACAAACTTAAAATCAAGACTGATTTTCCTAAGTTTCGTTTCTGAAATGACAAAAATGAATGAAATTGTTACCAAAAAAATATTTATCCAATATAACCCCTAAAAATTTTGTATGCAAATTTTAATGAGGTTTCAACATAAGTTTTAGTACAATTATTAATAATAAAAAGCCTGCCATCAAGCAATTTGTATTATACTTATTCATTCATTACAAAATACCAGTTTTTCTCATATTTAAGAATATACTAATCACAATATACATATAATACTATATATAGATAATGTACTAATTTTATGTTACTTATTGAAATAGGGAATTTTTAATCATTAATGCTTTTAATTAGCCTATTTACAGCTATTATTCTTATTCAAATATTTTTGAACATTTTTAATGTGCAATACAAATTTGTTTGATACCTTAAATCAGAAATTTAATACTATAATATATTATTAAAGAATCTCATTGCTTTTGATATGATTAAAATTATGATTTCAAATGTCTGAAACATTACCAATCTTGATTTTAATAAGTAATTCAATTCACAGATTTTTGTAATGTTATTGTAATAAGTTAAGATTATTTGAACAATAATAATCAATTACAAATATTTTCTAAGGATTTTAAAACTGACAACTTTTTACAAGTAACATTTTAAGGGGCAATTAAAATATGTAACAAGTTTAAAACAATAAATAGTTCTGCGTATTTAATGAAATTGAATTAATCTATTTTATACAGTTTGCTAATAAACTTTTATAAGTAAATTAAATCTACAAACATTAATTGCTCACAATGAATATCAATTAACTAAATCTACTAATGAAATATACAAGTCCAGCAAATTTACATATATATAGTAAAGAAAGTTAATAACGTATACACCTACAATTTTCTTTTTTAAACTTATTTCAATAAAATTATCATTCTCCTGATAAAATATAGATTAAAAAAGGCGTTTAATAATGTTTTAAAGTTTTGTAATTAAATGGGTACTATAAGGCAATGCAAGAAGTTGAAAAAATTGCTGAATTCTGGATTACTTCTATAAACCTAAATATATCATAAAACAATGTTTTCTTTAAACAATATACGATTTAACAATGATCATCCTTCAATATTAAAATAATAAATAAACCTAATTAAGGACAATAAATAAAATTAATCAGAGTATGGGTTTTCACAGCACATTATATAGTCTTAAAATAATAAAGCTGCCTACTATAAATGAAAAACACTAAATATCTTATTTTATACTCTCTTTTAAATAGTGAAAATTTTGGATTATAGTTTCCATTCACACTTAGTTCATAAACTTTCAAATGTAAACAATGGAATTCAAGTCCCTGAAATCCAACATAAATATTAAAGTAATGTCATTAAATGCAAATTTTCTTTTTTGCTTCAACAAAGTGAAGATAATATAGATGAAATAGACTAAGAAAGTTTTGTAGTATAATTTTAAACGTCAATTTCAAATAGTTTTTGACTTTGGTTCGAATTTTGTTATATCCACAACTATATATCATTACTAACGCATGAAAAAATAGTACATTATACCCATTGCACAACAAATATTAAGTGTATATTCGTTGTATATATGAATAATCATAACGAAACTTACTTGACCCGACCACCACAGCGATGACATCCAATTCCTTGCCACCCCTGGTCGCATATACAACGGCCTTCACTGCAAACTCCGTGAACGCATTGTACATCGTGACACTGATACGATGTTAATGCAACAGTTTCAACAGAAATTAAAATATAAAATGACAAATTAACAAACAAGTAAGCAAATGTCAGGAAATCTCGAAGCTTGGTTTGTTTTCCATGCGTAGAAAAAATCATTACAATTTCCATCATCGCCCTTCCATTGCTGCACAATACCGTCAAGCATATTCTTTCCCCAGTAGAAACAAACAAAACATTATTTCCATGCCAAATGTGACATTTGTCGCCAAATTGAAAGAAGGTGCCGAAATCATTTCAAAGCAGAAACTATCCTTGAAATTAAATATTTTTAACAGGTAAAATGTATAATAAATTGTTAAAAATTAATTCTTTTTTACAGATTTTTACTATTGTCAAATCTGAAATGTAAAGTGTTGTCAGCTAACTATAACTGGAACAGAAAATTAAAACTAAATTATATTTAACATTATTTTTTCTTGTGTATTCAGTTTTTTCATATGAACATAAAATTTTACATTACATAACTTTTTTCAGGATTTTATAATAACAGACATTACCAACAAAAAAATGTTGATTGAGGGTTACAAGAAAGCAAACATGCTAGTATAAATTGAAAAAGCGATAAAGTGCCAAATGTGTATACAGTATCATCGTCAAATTACTTCCGTGGATCAGGGAATAATAGAGGACGCCACAATCGAGATTTGACACGTAAGTTCAATAACTCAAGTAAAAAAGGCTGATGACCCAACAAATTACGAATACCTGAAAATATAAAAAATAATTTATTAGTGTTTCTCCCTTTAAACGTCATCAAGGTGTTTTCTGACTCTATTTCATTTCTTGATAGAAACATTTTATCCCTGTCACTCTGGAAATCCTAGATCTTTGGCTATCGGAAAATATTCCAAATGAGAAAACGTTTAATTTGTAAAAATCATGAAAAATACGTACTATATTATTTTTATTATTACTCAATCAATAGTATTCCCTATTTGAGTTTTTATATATAGAGGGCATTCAATTATTCTTTTTGACGGTTAAAAAAATAAGAAATATTTCTAACACTTGTTAAAGTTACATAATATGTTTTCATTGTATCTACTTTTCAATAGCATTAAATAAAATAAAATTTTAAACACCTAACATTTTAACTTCAATGGGTATTCCTTCCATTGTAATATAACTGTGGTCGAATTTAGAAAAAAATTGTTAATTCTAATAAGTAGAGAATGCCTTTCAATAGAGTATCTAGATCCTTCCTAAACAATAAAATAATGTGATTCCTGCTTTCCTTGGACCATGATCAAAATAAAACCGAACAATTTCAGCACCTAAATCAAACAGACAAAATTAGTTTTTAAACTGTATAAAGTAATTATGGTTATTACTTGAATTAGCATCACGTACTCTGCTTTTTTAATATGTAAGAAACAAATTATTACACTTGTAATGAAGCATAATGTACTAAATGTTACAAATGTTAAATAAACAAGAAATCTCACCATGACCACAAAATTTCTATAATAATTAGAACATAGCGATACACAAATGAAAGACAGTTCTTGTTGATATTCATTTAAGAAGATATATCAATCATCTGATTTTTGACATTGAATGAAGTTATATTGAAACCTCTCAGTATTGTTATTCATCTAACATAATATTGCCACTTGCGTTGATAGATATCAAATGATTATAAGTAGAGTACGGAACCGACGGACTCTTAACAATGATATGATTCGTATGGACTGCCGGGCAAAGTTTCAGTAACTTCTTTCATCACTAACAGTCTAGAAGGCAAATGTGTAATATATCTGGTCATCAAGGGTTGTTCAGCCACATTTTGAAACCTAAGCTTTAAAAATAAAAAAGACTCATTTAAAAGAAAAAAATGCCTTCACATGCAATTCGATAGTGTTCGCAACAACATTTACTGTCAGAATGGTGATCATGGCTTTGGCTTTCCTCGATGCCTTACCACAGATACCAAAAGCTTCTTTGTTGATGTGATCACCAACAAACATATTCAAAAATTGAATTATGTAGTATTTTCATATAATTCTAGACTTTAAATATGAATTCCGGAAACATTGTGGCCTAATTCGTATTTGATAGTATCGTTGAGATCATACATTGCCAGCATATATTTGTCATCATTCACTTGATCTATCACCTAGAGTATGAGTGTGAAGTACCATTGAATATATGTATTGTTGTTGTCTTATATTCTTCTTTCCAGTACTTTCAAGAATATCTTTAGTATGAGAGCTAATGGTTGTGCGTATCTTTCACGAATTCATGTAGTTAATTTTCAGAAAGAAAATGCCCAATCACATATTTTTCTGTTTGAATATGACAAGCGCGTTTTCTTCATCAACTGGAAGTGCTAAATAATAGTTGTTGAGTTACTGGAACACTATCAGTTATCGTTATTACTAAGCTGTCATCAGTTATCGTTATTCTTTCATTCTGGGTGACAGCGCTTGAATCCATGCCAGAAGTAGATGAATAAATTACTGACTTCCACTTTTTGTAACGGTCAAACTCTGAAATAAATCTTTAAAATATTCTAAAATTTTAATCAATTGTTTTCCTTTGCATCAATCAATTTTGTTTCAATGTAGCATCTCTTTGTTGGTGCATCAATGTTTTTGTTACATTGATGCACATTTATTTTTTAAACAGCTTAATCTTTTAATAATATAGCTTACTTACAATGTAGCATCTCTTTGTTGGTGCATCAATGTTTTTGTTATATTGATGCACTTTTATTTTTTAAACAGCTTAATCTTTTAATAATATAGCTTACTTAAATTTTAGAGGAAAATTAGTGCAGATGAAACAATTTTAAACTTTAATCACAAACTGTAAATAACAAAGGCGTGAGTAATGTTTTTTTTAAAAAAATAATTATATATGAATAATTTAATATTTCTCTTAAGTAATCAACATTATAAATGACGTTATTAATTAGATTTTAACTTCAAAAATTAAATTGTTCAGAACCAGATTATAGAGAAAAATAAAATTTTATATTTTAGCTTTATTGATATCAAATTGGAAGTAAATTGCAATTTTGCATTCCAACTCACACCTAGTGAAGAAGCTGCTTAGCAATATTTTGTATACAACTGTATATTTAAACTAATATTTTGATACAACTATATTATTTAAATATGAAAAAAATATTCTTTTCCTTTCTCTGCTTTGTTGGCAAAAAATTTCTACTTCAATTTCCGTCAATTAGTATTCCAATTCAGAAGAGTTTTCTTCAATAGTTTACAAGATTTGTGTTTTGTGCAGACAAACAGTTGTTAAGGTTGATGAAATGTCTATCATCAGTTTTCTACCTATCCCGAAACTTCGAATTCAGCGGATCCAGTAGTAATTAATTCAAAGTTCAATCCCTAAATGCTAAGAGTTTTAATAAAACTTGATATGATTACATTAGCTGTAACGAGTTTCCCATAGTTTCAATAAAATTACTCAGATCATATAACCAATTTTACCGTAACCATAGTAAAAACTTTTGTATAATAATAATCTGATTGAATGTAAACAGTTAAAAAATTAGCAACAAATTTTATAATTATCTTTATTAATGTCAATTAAAAGAATAAATTTCAGCATTAAATAATGCAAAAAAAAAATCAAAAATCCTGAGAATTTTTTATTAATTCCAATTTTCCTTAAAACGATTTCGTTCCAAACATGATTTTAAAAATTCTTGTGCAATAAGCTGATTATCTGAGGAAATATCGATTAAATGACGTTATATGATATTACGGAAAAAGAAAATAATGTATAAGAAAACCATTTTTTTATCTTAAGAAAATGCGCCTCATGGTACCAATTAAATAATTCATCTCTTCATTATGTAATGGACTATGCGTTTATTTATTTACTTATTTATTTGATTTATCAAAAAAGATAATGGAACAGCCTTATGTTTATCATAACTCTGATTTTACTATAAAGTAATCATAGATTTAATAAGAGTACTTTTATTTCGCAATAGAAATGATGCCTTATTTTAAGCAAATTATTGATAAAAAAAACATTGAAATTAAATAAATTTAAATAGTTCCGTCAAGTATCGTTACAATAAACCGCAAAGTACTATTTTTCTAATGTTCATTATAACGAAGTTTTCATTATATCCTACTAGAAATTAGGTGCTGCAATCAATAACATTAAAATAATATGTCAACCAAAGGCTTAAAATGATTTAAGTTAATTTTAAACACTTATATAAGAGATTAAGTAGGGGCAAAAATATGAGTATGTTTCTTTCAATTGAAGCAATCGAATTACATCCAGGAAGCTATCTAATTTAAATTATGTATATTATTTTTTTAAAATTAGTCATGATAAAATAATTTGAAATTTTTCATTAGTATTCTTACTCTAATGGCAATGAAATCGCTTTTTAATGAAATTATAATTTTTAAAATAAAATGATCACGTTTATTATTTTTTAACTGCTTCTTGGAAAAAGAAAAAACTTTTTCAGAAATCTTAATGAGATTTTTAGCAATTAGAAATTATAGAAATTTAAATAATTCTTTTTTTCTACTCATATAATCGTTTTATATTTTAATTTTTACTTATAAAGTTATCTGTATGTAAATAAAAAATTATTGCGTAATATTTGTCGGGGATAGTAGAAAAACGTAAATAACTCCGTATTTTGTCTGTAAAGAGAAAAATATTAATTGGAGAAGGAAAACACACATTGTTGGAAAAAAGAGCTGCTACAAAAATATGTTTAGTTCATTATACCTGAATTTTTGTCTGCGAAAATTTATTTAAAGCATATAGATTGATTTAAAAAACGTTTATCCGTAGCCCTTTATGTGAAATACGCTATAATTAGGAATTATATCTCGTCTTAATTACAATGAATATTGACTATACTTAAAATTTTTAATTTATTTTTCAAAATTAAATAAATAAATGCAAAAATTAACCCATACGTATTAAAAACTGTTGACAGCTTAAATAGCTTCTTTTCTATACTCTGTTGCCATACACACACATATATATAGTTCTAAATTTGTAACTGTGTAAACATGAGGCTTAAGACTTATTTGAGTTAACTAAATATCACACAGGATCATTAGTGAATTGATAAAAATTCTAATCTTTTTTGATTACAACAAATTTTGATTGTATTTGAATCATATACTTTACAATCACAAATAAATGAATTCAAAAATAAACAATATTTTGCAGTTGGTGATATTATCAAATTCTTATGGTTCATATGATATCAAACTGCCAAGGGGTCAGACATCGGCAAGACGATATTTAGGCATATACCGTGTTATTCTCACAACAACGTTAACAACGATAAAAATGTTTTATATCTTTTATTAAGCCCTAAGATTTAGCTCCAATAGAACATGATTCTTGGAAGTACACTGCTGGACAATTGCTAAGGACGGATCACAAATTGCAATGTATCATAACAGTAAGCGAGACATGATGCCTAATAGGATAAAATATAGTTGCCACACTGTTCAGACATTAGAATAAGGAATATTTATTGTTCTGGAAAGTACAAAAGCTGTGAAACATTTGAAAAAAATGTTCATTTGATGCTGCATACGGAAAAATGGAACAATGCATCTAAAAGTCAGCAGGCACCTTGAAGAAAGGTATCAGTACGGGATATGTCCACCGTGGAGTGTGATGTAACATTCCAAACGTCGTATCATACTTTACACAATATTATCCAGCAGCAGTTGAGGCAATTTATCCCATTCTTCTGGGAGTGTACAGATGAGGGTGTTCTTGTTTGTCGGAGGATAGTTTCGACCAGCAACTTGCTTCCCCAAAGCATCCCACACATTTTCAATGGGGTTTATATCTGGAGAACGTGAGGACCATATGAGGCGTTGAATACCCTCGCTGTCTAGACAATCCTGAACAGCGAGTGTTCGATGTTGCGTTGTCGTCCATAGAAACCAATTTATCACCAACAGCACCACGAAAAAGACGAGCATAAGGAAATAGAGCTTCATTAATGTATCGTTGGCCCGTTATAGTCCCATTTGCAACCATAAGTAGGGGCGTGCGGCCATTGATCATGATGTCGGCCCACACCATGACACTGCATGTCGGATATCGGTCCCTTTCCTGGATATTTTCTGGACGATAAGCAGTACCACTCTCGCGCCAGATCAGTTGGCGTCTACAATCCGATGACAGACTGAACCTACTCTCATCTGAGATTAGTACGCATGCCCAGTCCTGTTCAGTCCAATTGAGATGCTCACGACACCATTGCAAACGGGCAGTACGGTGCTGTTTGGTCAATGGGACACACACAACAGGTCTGCGGGCGTATAGTCCTCCTCCCCTCAAACGTCTGGCAACAGTTTTTCGGGAGATCTGCTTTCCTGAGGCAGCAAGAAACTGACTGCCTACTGAGCTGTGGTGCACCTACTGAGCTGTGGTTGCCACCTACTGAGCTGTGGTGCACCTGTTCCTTTTTGCTGATAGGACGATATATCTGTCTTCTGCAGGCGTCGTACTTCTAACACGACCACCCCCGTGCCGCCTACTACACATTCCAGTAGTTTTAAATGACTTCCACTGCTGTGAAACAATGCTGTGAGCGATGTCGAACTCCCTGGTAACATCTGTTATTTTTCGCCCTTCTTCAATTTTTCCAATAATTCGGCCACGCATAAAATCATCTAAGTGATATCGGGAAGACATGCCAAAAGTTTCAAGTTCGTCTATTAAATCTTTCCTGTAAAACTTTGACTTGAAACAACCGTCCACACTTGTCAAAACCTTTAAAGGTCTTATAAACGCTATCTCGTGATGAACAGACGTGGAAAAAATTTGCATACGCATACTTCTTCTTACTATATCCCGCACTTATTCTAATTTTCCACATTTTGCTTCCTTTCATTTTGTGGTTGCTATGGATGATAGTGTTATCCGTCCTTAGCAATTGTCCAGCAGTGTAGTAGGAAGGAAAATTCCATTCGTCTCCGAATATAATTGAATTAGTTTATCAGTTGTCACATTTATGGCAGGATATGACTCATGGGTGGAGGAAAAGGGCAGCCTCTGTAAGTTGTGAGACCCGAGCATCAAAGGTAGAGGACTGACTTAGCTCTGATGCCTGTAGGCTTTAGCTGGGTAAAATGGAATAGCCTTCACGCCGAGGGTGGCCCTACAAGGAGTAAACACTCCCGACGTACTTCGCCTATTCCACACAGTGACACCCCCTCGCCACGTTGAGGCAGCCTACTGGACTAGAGGAGGTAAAACACCTGAAAGGACTTATATTCGAGAGGTCTCAAGGTGCATCCGAATTGTCCTAAATGTCAAAATGAACCGGCATCACCGGCACATATCCTTAAGTGTCTGGGGTTGTCTCTTGAGGACCTATATAGGTCTCCTACATTTGTTTTCGACTTTTTGAAAGTAAATGGACTCGTGGACCGCGTCTAGTATATTCCTAGACATGGAGATTATAAGGAAGAAGAATGGCAGAATATCCCACAGAGATAAAAAAGCAAATTTACTATCATATGGAGTATCAGCCAAGTGTGGTTTTACAACCTACTGATGCTAATATTTTTTGAGTTGATAGGAAATAAAACATTTTTTGTTCTTTATATATAATCATTTGCTCATTTATTCAAATAATATACAAGTTCTGAGTTTTTTTCACGGCTCAATCATTTTTACTTTCATATATTTTTTTTGCTACTGAGTATTTTTCCGCTATTTCAAGAAAATTATTGCTTATAAGATATTTTATGAAAAATCATATCACTTTAATATGAAAACCACAATAGTATTTTAAAATATGAGTCTTTTATTGAAACAAGTTTACAGTATCTAAAATTAATAAATGATTTCTAATGATTTGTAAATCAATTTAGTCTAGGGGAAATAAATATTAGTACGCTACATTTGAATGATTTAATTGAATAAATAATGAGTCGAATTATAAAAGATAAGATTATTTTATGAAAATAAATTGTGATACAGAAGTAAAACCACTCCGCAAATATCATGCAGTAGTGTGTGTATCTACTTACAAAATTTCTTAATTATATTCTCCCTACGCGATTAAAATGATAATGTAATGCAATCTCATTACATTTAATCCTGGTGTAAAGAACTTTCTTGATGAGAGACAAAAGCGAATTCCCCAGTCGAAAAAATGAGATCTACCATGTCTACGTAACTCTATTATTTGTAGAAAAGCGGCACCATTTACCTTCTTTCAGACGAAAGTCAATGATCGATTATGTCAAATTTTTATTTTAAACCCTGTCATCTATTGTATTCAAAACGAAACTTTCATGAAAAGTAAATAATTTTCTCTCATAAGAGTGAGAAATAACACAATTTTATTTGATGAAAAATACTCAAGTGTATCAAAATTCTGATGATAAAATATGATTCTTATTTTTTTATTATTTTTTTTATAGATTTTGAAATAATTTTTAAAACTAAGAATATATAAGTGAGTTTAAAAATAAAACACACACACACAGATTCAACATACATAAAACAAGTTCACTTGAGGCATGCTAAATATATGTGTGTGTGTGTGAATTCTTGAATCACGGAATAATTTAACATTTGAAAACACCAATCTCAATACATTTTTTGAATTTGAATATTTTGAACATTTAAATTGATATCGAATATAATTATTTAATAACAATTAATGAAAATAGTTATTATTTAAAACTATTAATGAAAATAGTTATTATTTAAAACTATTAATGAAAATAATTATTTTCATTAATAGTTTTAAATATTGTATACGTTATATGTTTCTTTGGGTTTTATTCCTTACGAATTTTTGAATCAAAAATCTAATTCGAATATTTTAAGCATATATAATATTGACATCAAAAATACTTATTTAATAACTATTAATTAAATTAATTATTGTTTAATAACAACTAATTATTCAATAATTTTTAATAATCCACATATCTGATGTTTTAAGAACGTTTAAAACCAACTTGAATTATTTTATCATTCTAATATTAAAATGTAAATACGGCAATAAAAAGCTATATGAATCTAAATCAACCCAAGCTATATATAACTATATCAACCTTTTTAGTAATAGATTTAATCTTAAATAAAAATGTTTCAAATTTAAATAAATAAGTAACTTGTGAGTTTAACAATATAATTACACTTGACTGATCTGAATTTCAAAATTTAATGTGCATTATAAAATTATTGGGAATATACACTGCTGTACAATTGCTAAGGACGGATAATACTATCATCCATAGCAACCACAAAATGAAAGGAAGCAAAATGTGGAAAATTAGAATAAGTGCGGGATATAGTAAGAAGAAGTATGCGTATGCCACAATTTTTTTCCACGTCTGTTCATCACGTGATAGCGTTCATAAGAGCTTTAAAGGTTTTGACGCGTGTGGACAGTTGTTGTTTCAAGTCAAAGTTTTACAGGAAAGATTTAATAGACGAACTTGAAATTTTTGGCATGTCTTCCCGACATCACTTAGATGATTTTATGCGTGGCCGAATTATTGGAAAGATCGAAGAAGGGCAAAAAATAACATGTTGTCAGAGAGTTCAACATCGCTCACAGCGTTGTTTCACGGCTGTGGAAGTTATTTAAAACTACTGGAATGTGTAGTAGGCGGCACGGGGGTGGTCGTGTTAGAAGTACGACGCCTGCAGAAGACAGATATATCGTCCTATCAGCAAAAAGGAACAGGCGCACCACAGCTCAGCAGGTGGCAAATCAGTTTCTTGCTGCCTCAGGAAAACAAATCTCCGGAAAAACTGTTGCCAGACGTTTGAGGGGAGGAGGACTATACGCCCGCAGACCTGTTGTGTGTGTCCCATTGACCAGACAGCACCGTACTGCCCGTTTGCAATGGTGTCGTGAGCATCGCAATTGGACTGAACAGGACAGGGCATGCGTACTATTCTCAAATGAGAGAAGGTTCAATCTGTCATCGGATTGTAGACGCCAACTGATCTGGCGCGAGAGTGGTACTGCTTATCATCCAAAAAATATCCAGGAAAGGGACCGATATCCGACATGCAGTGTCATGGTATGGGCCGGCATCATGATCAACGGCCGCACGCCCCTGCATGTGGTTGCAAATGGGACTATAACGGGCCAACGATACATTAATGAAGTTCTACTTCCTTATGTTCGTCTTTTCCGTGGTGCTGTCGGTGATAAATTTGTTCTTATGGACGACAACGCAACATCGAATACTCGCTATTCAGGATTGTCTAGACAGCGAGGGTATTCAACGCCTCGTATGGCCATCACGTTCTCCAGATCTAAACCCCATTGAAAATGTGTGGGATGCTTTGGGGAGGCAAGTTGCTGGTCGAAACTATCCTCTGACAAACAAGAACAACCTCATCCGTGCACTCCCAGAGGAATAGGATAAATTGCCTCAACAGCTGCTGGATAATGTTGTGCAAAGTGATATGATACGACGTGTGGAATGTTGCATCACACTCCACGGTGGACATATCCCGTACTGATACCTTTCTTCAAGGTGCCTGCTGACTTTTAGATGCATTGTTCCATTTTTCCGTATGCAGCATCAAATGAACATTTTTTTTCTTTCAGATGTTTCACAGCTTTTGTACTTTCCAGAACAATAAATATTCTTTATTCTAATGTCTGAACAGTGTGGCAACTATATTTTATCCTACTAGGCCTCATGTGTCTCGCTTAATGTTATAATACATTGCAATTTGTGATCCGTCCTTAGCAATTGTCCAGCAGTGCATGAAATAGTGTAGTTTCAACCATCATGCTATAATTACCCAACATCTGAGCTGTCTTCACATTTGGATAAGCTATATTTCACATACAAATTGAAATTAACTTTTCAAATGGTATGAAAAATTAAAGTATTTTTGAAGCATAAATTTAATGTAGAAAGAAGTGAAACGCATAATTGTTTATTTCGTATCTCTAATACATGTAATGAAATCACCAACTTCCAAAAACAGTGTTATTCAAATTGTCATTTTTCTACTGCCTTCCACTTTAGTGTTTCCTTTTTTGAGATTCTTATTTTGAAATGTTTTATACTCTAGCAGGACCGAAGAAAGAAAGATACTTTAATGCTAATTCAGCTGCTCAAATATGCAATGATATTTCTATTAACATTGAAAGTAAACTGCTATACAGTAACCAGTTAACTTATGCTCAAAAAATTGTTGATGTCATGGAAATATTTTGCCTTGAACTTTTAAGAAGAGGATTTTATAGCAGCATTATTTTACTATCATTTATTTTTCTTAAAAGTCACATTTGCGTATCTTGATTCTCATACTCATTATAAGAAATTTTAATGTTGAAAAAAATTCAAGTGGAGAAGGATAAAGGACACAAATATTTTTTATTTATACATAGAAAAGCAAGCCGTTATGAGTAGCTCAAACCATCAAATTTTAGAGATGACAGCGATTCTGAAAAATTTCCATGAATACAAATTTAATCTTGAATATTTCAGAAAAAATAAATCACACTTTTTAAATTTAATATTATAAATTAAATATTATAAATTTGCAAGTAAAACTTTAAATTTATAAAATTTGTATAAACAGCTGAAATGCTTTTAATTTTGATTTTTTAATGAGCTTTAATAAGCATTTATTTATTTATTTCGCAAGATGTCAGTAAAATTGTAGTTTCCTTTTATTTTAAAATCTGTTTGATTTTACCTTTATATTCCACAGAATGCCAAATTCTTTACTCAAGTGATATTTTTATTCAACTATAACAAGTAAGCTTAATTTTCCTTTACTTAAAAAGAAATTAAAATATTTTTTTGGTTGTAGAGTAATATTTTTTCGTCAATATCATCTTCCGATAATGACAATAAAATATGTTAGAATTAATGTTTCGCAGAAATTATTAAAGCAAATCTTCGTACTTTTATTTTACTTTTATCTTATTTATTTTTGTCATGAAATCTGCGAAACATGTAATATAATCAGATAGCTTTAAGATTAGTTTTTTTAATTAAATAAAAATAACAAAATTCAATCACAAATTAAATTTATAAGACAATAATTAATTCTTAATATTATCCAGGGCAATAAACATCAATAAAAGTTAATGCTCATATAACATTTGAAATTCTTCATACAAGAATGCTTTGTTAGAGGAACGCGTTATTATTGCAAAAAAAGGGGCGCTCCGTGGCTGAGTGGTCAAAGGCATCACTGCTAATCGCTTGAGAGCGTAGGAGTGTGGGTTCGATTCCCACCGTGGCCCTGGGTGTTTTCTTCGTTATTCTTCTGTGGTTGTACATCTGTCATTGTGCTATTTGTCCTAATATCGACGAAGACTTACAAGCGGATCTCAAGAATCAAGCATACAAGTCTGAATATATGTAATGTAATAAATATAAATAATATTGCAAAAAAGTAAACATGCCTAATATTTACAATCAGTTAAGAAATTATACACTGCCACAAACATTTATATATTCAGTATAAAATAAATTTATTTAATATTTAAGCAAGTATTAAATGATACAAAATATGCACACTCTGAAACGAAAATCATTGTTTTTGAATTAGAATAAACACAATTGGAAAATAAAAAAACTCCCTTTTTAGAATATTCGAATGCAATTTTCTGTTTAAAAAGAAAAGAAATGTTATACTCTTCATATAATCATTAATGTTAAATGCTTTATTTCTATTTTCTGTGTAATATCAAAAATACGATTCTTCGGTGAAGAAATTTAGTTTTGGAGAGATAATTTAAAGAATTTTATAGCGTATCACAGAAACCTTACGTTTATTGATTTAATCATAAAATGACTTTTCCTTTTGATAGGTTTGTCGCTCCACGGTTATATTTTGCACACCAGAGTTAAATAGACAGGAGCTTGCAAATTTAAAGTGGTTTCCAAACCCCTGCAAGCCTGTGGTTTTATTCGAACCCACGAATTTGAATTAAATGGCACAATGCAAACCATTTGGCTACCAGTTCGGCTTCAATAGCCTAGGAAGAAGGTGTCACTTTCATTAGCGGGAACTATTCAGTTCGTAATAACGAAAAGCGTTATGTGTTGAGAAGCTTTATACAAGTTAAAGGTTTCTTCGGCTTCAATATTTCTCCGGTGGTGTGTCCCAGAGGCATCGTCCTTTCGCTTGATCAGGATTCAAAAAGACTTTTTATGCGGAAAATGCCTTGAACGGTTCTGATTGATAGAAATAGGCAGCCGGAAACGTGTTATAATAATCTAACCTGGATTCTGTAAAAGGTTTCTATTGTATTTTGTATCAGGACAAACTTATTTTTTCCTTTAATATATTCTATAATATATATGGAATAATTATTCTAGTAAAATTTTTATTTTCTGTGATCAAAAGAACTATTTGATGTTAATTACTCATGGATTAGCTCTCAATATTTCTTAAAAAACAGTCGTTCATTAATATGTTACAGATTACATTTACTTGCACGTAAAAATGTGAGCCTCATATCATAAAATAGTCATAGCTTGAATCATGTCAGTGAAATATTCTACGGGGCGAATCGACCTCATCAATCATTTTCCAATTTTCAACTTCATGAAATTGTATTTCCATTTCTTTAATTGTAATTCTTTCGAATTTAAATTCGTAATTACCCAGATATGAGATTCTTTCAATTCAAGTGTTGCGAAATATTCGGCGAATTGATGTTTATCTCTCCTCTCTTTCTTTGTTGCAAGTCTAAAAATTTCTCTTTTGTCATGGGTTGATAACTTTCTTTTTCCTTTATGTCTGTCTTTTCTTTTTGATAATGACATGCTTAACGAATACATTATAAATCTGAGATTTAAAACGCTTAAGAATATGTTCCCGATTTTCATTTTGAACTGATGAGACTTTTTGAAAGCATATTATTTTTTTCTCATTAAATATTCAGATATTTCTTTACCCCAAGGCATTAGGAACCCACACACATACACACAAGTAGAAGTAACAAATCTTACTGTCTCTACTAAAAAATCACATATTCGAATCTTTCTATCATCCAAAAGAGTTTTTATACTTTCACAATTCTAATTTTTAAATTATCAGGTACAAAAATGATAACTTAGTTTTAATTGTTCATCAAATCAACATTATTTTAATTGCGTTTATATGTATAAGAAATGACATTTAAATGCCACATTATATATTTTTAATAGCAACACGAATAAAAATGTATCGTTTTCAAAAAATTGTGAGTAACTTACAGCAAAATACAAGTCTATTTCGTTTTAGTAAAGAAAAGAAAAAAAATGCGCTTTGAAGGTTTGGGACTTGAATCTGATTTGGTATACTTTCGCTTGATTCGTAAAGTTTAGAAGCATCCCCCACCCCCCAATTACGTCGTTTTAAAAGTATATGAATAGTATGACTTCTCATTCTTTTTTCAAACTGATGCTAACTTCTTAGTCTCACACTTTTTTAATAAATTGTAAATCGTTTTAGTAAGTTTCAATGCATATATATAAGCAATATAAGGATAAGCAGTCAGACTATTTTATTTTCTCTTACATACAGGTTGTTTATTTTTCAGCTTATAAATAGAATAAAAATGCTATATATGAATTTAAAAGATAAAGAAGTGAAAAATTTTATTTTTTTTACCTTTAAAAATTTTAATATTTAAAAATTAAAATTAAGATATAAGATTGTGTGTATGAAACTTTTAATTAGCATATCTATAAACATAACATTAATAGTAAAATTAATATCAACATGTAATGTTATCAATTCATAGAATAAACCTAATTATGTTAATTTAAATAAATTTAAAGCAATCAAAGCTGTCTTCTCATCAATTGAAAAAAATCAAACTGCGATTTTACTTTTAAACTTAAGCAAATAAAAAGTTAGGATAAATTTAAAAAGTGGCACAAAAATTTTTGATTTTTAAAAATAATATATGTGCGAGTGGTAAACAGGAACTATATATTCTTATCATATTCAGTGAATTTTTCTTGCATGTTTAAAGTGCAAAATATTCACAGGAGATTTTAAAGTAAAATTTTGCTTTGTGTTTAAATTATTTTAAGCTTCGTATTCTTATATGATTTTAAGAACACACATTAGATCAGATACAGTAATACTGGATATTTTATTTTCTAATAGGTTCGCATGACTGTTAATTCGATACTTAAGTAAGAAATTGAAAAATATAGTATATCACACACACAAAGTTATTAACAAAATTTTATTTGAAAAATATAAAAAAAATAGTTTTAACTCAAAAAGTTTAAAATTAAGTTTCTTAAGACCAACTCTGAAATGAAAATTAGCTTAAAATATTTCAAATGAAGAATTATTCCAAAATAACATAGAAATGAATATAATTTTCTTTCAATATAATTACGCTTTGTTTCTAAGCTTTGGTTCTATAATCTTTGAAAAAAATCCAATTTCGGAATAAAAATTTTACTACCTTACACCGCGTAAGAGTCTTATAATTGAAAACAGTTGTAAGAAAATTTGACATCTACTTACTTTTATTATTTTTATTTTTTGTTTTTTTTTTATTTGAAGAGACATTAAAGCTAGTTTTAATCTTATTTTAGGAAAATTACAGAAACTGGTGACATTTTTATATTACATTTTGTAATGACTTTTATTCGTAAATATAAATTTAGGTCTATATATTCTTCATCAGTTTTAAAATTTTGAAATTCTGACTATCTGGTATATCTATCTCTACAGATATGCGTCAATTTGACGCCGTCGTAGTAAATTTTACACTAGATTAGCTTTCCTTGTGCAAAAATTACGACAATAACATGTATACGAGGTTATCGGTGACGCGCGCTATCTCAAATGAAATTAGCCCGATAAGCGAGAGCCACGATAGAGACGCAGAATGTGAACTGCAGTCAAAGGGCAGCGTCAGAATGAGTATTTGTGTAAAAGATGATCAGAACGGATGGAGGTTATATTACATTAAAGTATTATAAAATAATAAAAATTTTAGAGAAATATTTATCTCATATTTTCATTTTCTACTTGTAGTGTTTAATTATATTGCTTCTTAATGGCTTTTCTTCCTTGAAATATAAGTATTCGTTAAGCGTCAAATTGACGCTCGTTAGTAGAGATAGGTAAATAAGAAATGATCATAAAAACCTTGTGTTAACGGATAATGGGCCGCATTCAAACGTTGCAAAGAAGAAAAACCAGAAAACTCCCAAGCAACACCCGATAAATGTGCATGATGACACTTAATATTTATCATCCTTCCCATCATTCAACAGTGATTGAGATAGAGTTCGGGAGATTTTAGTCCGAAGAGAACAGTTCTATTACAAAAACCAGTGCAATTCCTAAGTCTTAAAATTTAATCTCTTTTTGATTCGTAAAGAGCTCTAAGAAATTTTCGTTCATATTCAAAACTGTATCACGGTCTATTGAAAAACAGCACGTGATAATGGGAAGTAAGCTAATGAACTCTGAGTCAGAGTTAGAATATGGGGAGGGAATCAAAATACGCCCTCAAATACTCATTGTGTCTGATTAATGGTAGTCGCTTTAAGTAGGGAAATCTGATTTGCATATATATATATATATATATATATATATATATATATATATATATATATATATATATATATATATATATATATATATATATATATATATATATATATATATATATATGTTTTGAGGACATCATTGGATTTTTGCCAGTCCATGATTTTATGTGAAATGCTGTTTAAAAACAGCTACAAAAAAATACAAAGATAATAAAATACAAATATATTATATGTTTATTTAATTTTAATTTGACGAAATTCCTATATTTAAAATTTTTTAATATATTATATAAATGCATGGAATGAATGATTGTATGAATGATTTTGAGTTTATCAGCATTTGGTGATTAAATTAGTGTAGAATTGTATTGATTGTGTGTGTGTCTTTACAAATATTAAAATTATCAGAACCATCACGTAAAATATTATTTTTTGATAATTTTAATTAATCTTACAATTAAAAGAAGAGTACATTAAAAGTACCCAAAAGTACCAAGTACTCTTAGTTGCCGATATATTTTAAATTTCAATTTACACCTTTGTAAAACAATATATATATATATATATATATATATATATATATATATATATATATATATATATATATATATATATAACTATAATAAACTCTCAAAGTCAAATATAAATTGTACTTATATTAAAATAAATGGATATTGCTCTAGATAACACTCAAATTCAAAATTACACCCAGAAAAATGTTGTAAATGGAGTAATGGACTTCGGATCTTATAAAATGTTATCACGCAAACGAATGATTAATGAAATCCCCATCCCCTTCCGAAAATCTCGCGGTTCACACCGTTAATGTTCCTCATTTTCTTTTGCACTTAGGGAAATTATAGGGTGTGGTAGCCACAGGTGCATTGAAGTACATTCTAGGATGTGAGAGTGAATGAAATTCCTTAATATAATAATAAATTATTTATTACATAAGATTAAACTTTCAATTCATTAATATGTAAGCTCATTTTTAACATAATGTACAAAATATATTAGGTTTAAATAATAAAGTGACGTACTGTTATACCTAATTATTCTTTTCATCTCAAATGTGATGCGTTTACAGATTATTTTAAAATAATAATTGTGTTGTAAAATTGTTTTAAAAATCAAATTATCACTTATAATAGCAGTTTTTCTATAAATTAGTGTTATCTTCGTGTTTTTATAGAAGTTTCAAAATTTGGCATTTTTATTATTTTCATTATCTAATAAAAATATAACATAAATGAATATAATTTGCAACAAAAATATATATTTTTATATAAAAATAGGTAAAATTAAAGTTTTTTCTTTTATTCCTTCTACAAGTTTAACTGAGAAGTATTTATATATTTATATCACGCAAAAAACTATATTTTGGGATAATTTTCATGATATAAAGTTAGAGATGTACTTATGAATATTAATCATTTTAATATTGCTTAGAAAATAACAAAAAGTCTATTTTATTACTTTGATTATCTATTCCCCTAGGTTTTGAACCATTTTAAAATTAACAAAAAGGAAAAATTATTCTAAACTTTTTTACTAGTACCTACTTTTCGAGAAACAAATTCGTTATTCATAGATATCTTACAAGATCTTAATGATAACACCCTCTCTTTTATAATTTTTATTAAAATAATGCATGTATTCTATAGTAATGATGTAAAAAATAATATTTTAAATGCTTTACAAATTTATGTGAGCTAATACGTAAGGACCACAGTACATAGTTAAAGAAAATGATAATGCAATTCACTTTTCATTTTTAAAATTTAAATAATATTTACATTTAAATACTAAGAGTCAATATTTTGTATATTACAAATTTGTAGATTCAGATTTTAATAAATATAGATAATTAGTTAATAAAATGAATTAAATATACAATAAATAAAAATATCAATTAATTTTTAAACTGCTTTTATTTAAAAATTCTTTAACAAGAATAAAAATTGTAAATGTTAATTACATACAATTGAATAATCTGAAAATAATCTGATTTAATAAAAAAAAATTATTTAATGCCATGAGGATAATCAATTGTAGAATTATTAGAGAGAGGTATTTGTATTACTTTTTTTTTGATTTTTATACTCTTCAATTTAATTTTCATTGAATCAAATTTTACTGTGCAATATATATGTAAGAAATCAGATTAAAAAACTTATAATAAAATATATTCAAATTTTTTCATAAGTGGGTTTTTTTTTTTTTTTTTTTTTTTTTGCTTACATTTATTAGATAAACGCAACACATGCGGAAGTGCAACATAATCGGTCTGCTCTTCATCGAAGTAGTCTCTAAGATAAATATGAAAATGTGCTTAATCGAAAGTTCTCGATAATATCGCAGATAGACATAATTATAGAATTGCAACCGAGAAATGTCCTTAATGGCAAAGCATAATTGTAAGAGGATACTCCTTCCCGTGTCTCTCTCTATGTTCAACAAATATTTCGACAACACTTTGGTGAAAGAATCGTATCCAATAATTTTGAAGTTGAATCTTGAACCACTGCAATCTCTCTCACAACTTCTCTCTTATTAGTTTCTTGATCTGTAATTAATTTAAAGTGTTTACATTAAATCCACAAAATTTGTTAAAAATGTGAAAAAGGTCATAAATCGGGATGTTATCCAGATTCTTCATACGATTTTACGTTCTTTATTGAAGTCAAGAATTTCCTGCAAATGATAAGTTATCACTTGCAAAGGTTTATACATTGAAAACTTGTAATTCTAATAAAAAATGTCCTTATTTCTTGTGTTGTTATTTGTTTTTAATAGTTCTCTTCTTTGGAAATGTCGTACGATGCCACTTTTTGCCAAACGCGTGTCGTTCTAGCGTCATTTGTGGTTTTTCAATGCGCTAATAAATGTGTGTAAAAAAAATAGGCTTTGCCATTCAAAGATTTTCAAATTTTTTCACTGTAATCTTATAATTTTTTCCCTTACCTTTGATCCTTTATCCTTACCATAGAGTAATTAATTTAATCCCTTACCATCGAGTGCATACCGTCAAATAATAGTATCAGAAATTTTCTCTCAATTGATTAAGTAGTCAAGCTGCTAGACATTCTTAGTTCGGAGAAGTTTTATATGACCATATTTAAATAACTTTAGATGATTTCGAAACTTTCATATTTAATATTAAAAACAATAAAAACTCTAAAAAATTTTACTTATTGGAAGATTCCATAATATAAGTAACTACTAATATTTGTTTTATGCAATTATATTCAATATTTCATCAGATCTCAAAAGTTACAGATAAAAAAGTTAAATTTTTGTTTGTATTATTTTTAATGTATTAATTTTCGACAAAATTCTCCAGGGAAGTCAAGCATTATGATCGAAAATCTTTTTTGAGGAAATTATTAATTGATGTGTACAGAGAATTGACGATTTCTTAGAAAAACCTTGATACTTAGATTTTTCATAGTTATAATTTTAAGGAGCATTTGGAAAATTCACCCAATTTCTATTGCATAATTTATTATGTATCTTAGTATTTATTTTGTATGCGAAGTATATATTAGCATATAAGTATATCATTGCATGCCTTAGTATAGCTTTACTCATATTACATATTTTAACATGAAATGTAAATTTAAGTGCTACATTCATTAAAGTTTATGAATTAATTAAAATCGCAGATTTACTCAGTAAGATAAGAGAGATGTGATAATACTTGAGCTATGTAAAATAGCATATGTGACTGAATTGAATAATTTCAATTATACACCATGATTTCTTACAAAATTGTCCATAGTAAATAACTTTAAAAGTTATTTTTGTGATATGAAAAAGACACAATAAAAATCAGAATGCACTGTATGGAAAGATTACTGTATATAAATGAATTGCTAAATTGATTTAAATTTTCTCCCACATTACATTATTTTATTATATTATTTAAATTTTTTAGATCGTTTCAAAAAACTAACTATATAAGAAAAAGCAGTATGCACTGCAAGGAAAGATTACTTTTTATATTTCTTTTTATATTACACTTATATTAAAGTATAAAAAAGAAATATAATGACTTTTTTATATTTCTTTTATATACTTTAATAAGTGTAATTTCTTTTTTATGCCGATGAAAACATTTTTGTTCGTTTTGTTATCCACTCATTTTAATTATCCTCGTGATTACATTTTGATAGATATTTCTTACTTGCACCCCGTTCAAAGAAAGTCAACACTCTCGTACTTTATATCCTGTTTCATCTTACAAATAACATCTCGTTTTTTTCTTCTTTGTAAGATGAAAATAGTATAAAATTAAATCTAAATAAAGTTTTAGTAAGCAATTTATAAGATTTTTGGGGGCTAGCAGATATAGCAAATTATATAGGCTTCCAAAAGTCTTATAGCTTTTTATATAGAAAATTGTGAGCTATATAAAAAGTTTTGGAGTTAACGAAATGAAATAAAAATACCTATAAAGTTTTAAAGTAAAATTTAATCAAATTTGTCTGGTTTTTACTATTGTTTCCTATGTTTTCTTAAATGCTGGAAAAAACATCTTTTTTCGTCAAGACACTTCATTTAGAATTATTATATTTGAAATATAATACAAATACATTATTGTATTTATAAATATAAACTAGGATACATAAGGAAACTTTTTCAGAACCGATTTTTAATTTATTAGAGCTTATTGAGTGCATTATTGAGCCTTCATTCAAAAATGAAAAAATAGGAGGTATGCAAAGTTTATATATAATGTCTAATGAATGATATTTTAAATTTAGTTGATTGTAAAGCTTTTTCTAGTCAATATTCTTAAATAAAACATTTACAGAAACTATGAAAATTTTATAAACTTTCTTTTTTTAAAAAAAAATATTAATTTTTTCCTGTTATTCAAGCAACAATAGCTTGTATCTATTTATAGTTATTTCAATATCAGTTGAAATATTGTGCTAACTATTTAAAAAAATTTCGAATTTTGTGCGTGTCTATAAATCTACACTATAAGTGTTTAACAATTAGAGATCCTTACAATATGTAAAATCGTTAGTCATAAGCGCAAGGCTGGATATACAAGAATAAAACCAATGCTAAATTCTTTTTATAAACCATAAGCCTTTTATTTTTTAGAAAATTTATCAGCTCTATGCACATCAATTTACTTTAGAAAAAAATATCTATTGGGATCTCGTTATTCACATAATTCGCAGGTTAACATAGCTCATATTAAATATTAGTTTTATGCAGCAAACAGAGCTAGATCTGTAACTGGATAAATGAACCGTTTATAAAACAATTTAAATAACTATCAATGGATGCAATGATTGATATGCAGGTCTCTGACAGTTTACCCATGATCAATTCTAATTACGAAGAAAAACTATATTCTTGTCTACATTGAATTTGTTGAATTTTACGCACGTATCTAAGATAAATATGTGGATGTAACCTTCTGATGTTTAATGATGAGACTCATAAGTGCTTACGAGAATTCACGAATTAAAAAATTTATCTTGCAATGGATTTTGACTACACTTGTTGAGTTCTTAGAAGAGTTGCAATTTGTTATGTAACAATTATCATAGTACACTTCGTGCAAAAAAATACTTGTAAATGTATTTTTAAAACATGAGTAAATGCTTTTTACTTTTCCATTCTTAAAAATGGACATTTAAATAAAATTTGATGTATTTAGAGGATTTTTAGTAGTTCAATTCGCACAAATTTTTACTCTATGTCATACGATACTCTAAAATTCTTATAGTGGTTCGTTTAGAAAATGGAAAAGCATTCTCATAAGCTGATACTACTTGCTGAAGTCGGATTTAGAAAATATGTTTTTCATAAAAACCTATCTTTCCTTCTTCTCTGTGTTCTACAACATCTTTCAAAATTTTATTATTTAACCATTTCTTAAATTCATAAAAAGAGTAAAAATTCTATGATAATTTTCTTCATTAATTATCGAAAATAAAAGTAGACTTAAAGAGATCGGATAAAAAGTCTGTCCACATATAATATTTTTTAAAAGTAGATTAAAGAATACACATGTTATGCATAAATCTCACGAATTTCAGCCAAAAATATTTTGTTTGACACATAATATTTAATAAAAGTATATGTGTAGAAAAATGCATAGAAATATATCTGTTGACAAATGAAGCCTCAATTTATAAAATGTTCGGTTTGGCTCTATAGTTGATGCCAATTTTTCTCTATTTTTTAAACTTTGCATCAAAATATTAATTATACTTGTTTCTTTGTTATCTATAAAAACGCATGAAAATATATAATATTGCTAAGCGGAGATTCAGATCTTCAATTTTTACATTGTTTTGTTTGTTGCCTATAATTTGAAGCATTTTTTTCTATTTTTCTTTTTTATCTTTGCATCCAAATATTAATTATACCTATTTCTTTGTGATCTGTTTTGTTTGCTATTAAAATGTAAATAATGTTTCACAAACATGATGTAATTTGATAAGCAACAAAAAAGTTAATTATTTTGGTCTATTTATTTATTTATATGGAGCAGTTTAATTTATAAAAGGTGGAAAATATTCCTCATTAAATACCTAAGTAATCATTTTTAACCAGAGGCGTTTTCTTGTCCTTCTACAGTAGTAGGCAAAAATAAATGACCTAGCTATTTATAGTTATCTTGTAGTAAGATACTTCAGGTCTTTTCAAATTTGTATTTATTATTTATTTAATTATGAAAAGTGTAAAGGTATTTAATATTTAGCCCTTTATAGAACAAGTTTTAGAGAATACTTACTATTTATCAGTCCACAATTGTATGTCCTACATACAAAGTGAACAAACAATAAATTGTGCGCATCTCGAATCCTCTGGGTCAAATAAAGCACCTGATCTGTAGTACTATGTCCTGATTTGTAACCATATTGTTCCTTGGGGAAAAGACCACGTGAATTCAAATAAAATAAAAGTCTCTTTAAAATCATCCTCTCCATTATCTTACACGCAATAGATGTAAGTGCGATGGGCCTATAACTCTCGGGAGAACTGGCGTCTTTGTTTGGCTTTCTGATAGGGATGATGGTTGCCCTTTTCCAAACCATTGGTCTTAGTTAAGAAAAAAGGCAAATCAATAAGACTCTGTGTTGATTACCGTGCTCTTAATTCAAAGACTATTAAACAAAGATTTCCACTACCCCTCATCGAAGACATTTTTGATAACCTAGACGGAGCAATTTTTTTTCAAACCTCGATCTCAAGTCAAGTTTTTTCCATTTATCCGTTGAACCTGATATTCGTAAATACACCAGCTTCATAACACACAATGGACAATATGAATTTATAAAAGTTCCCTTTGGTCTCTGCAATTCTCCACAATTATTTCAAAAATACCTTCAAATTGTCTTCAAAGAATTCATTAAAGACAATACTGTTATTATTTACATGGATGACTTCATAATCCCATCAAAAACTAAATCTGAAGGAATTTTAAAGCTCAAAAAAGTGTTCCAAGTTGCTTCCAATTATGGATTAGAGTTCAACTTTAAAAAGTGTAATTTTCTACAGCGTAAGATAAATTTTCTTGGTCACACAATCAAGCAAGGAATAATTCACCTCTCAACAACTAAAACAAATGCAGTTATGAATTTTCCCGAACCTAAAACAATTCAATACATTCATTCTTTCTTCGGACTAACTGGTTACTTCCGAAAATTTATTAAAGACTATGCATTAATTGCAAAACCTTTAAGTGACCTTTTACGAAACAAAATCCCATTAACATTTGGTCCTGAACAAAAACAAGCATTCCTAACTTTAAAACAAATCCAGTCATCAGACCCTGCACTGCATCTTCTTAAGCAAAATGCCCCGTTACAAATACACTGCGATGTCAGTTCAAAAAGATTCGGTGCCATACTCCTTCAAATGGATTCTGACAATAATTTTCATCCGATATACTACATGAGCAGAAAACGTCTCCACAAGAAGAGAAATACTCAAGTTATGAACTAGAAGTTTTAGCGATAATCACAGCATTGAAAAGATTTCGACACTACCTCGTAGGCACAGAATTCCAAATTTACACAGATTGTCAAGCTTTCCGAAAACACAATGTCTAAAAAGGCTTGTCACCTAAAATAGCACGATGGGCTCTCTACTTGGAAGATTTTGATTACAAGATACTCCACAGACCAGGACAGCAAATCTAACATGTTGATGCTCTCAGCCGTTACCCAATCATGGTCATACAATACAACGAACTAACACAAAAAATAAAAGAAGCACAAAATAAAGATGAGTATACGTCAAGCATTAAACAGCTACTTCAAACATCTACTTCAACTGATTTTGCATTAAAAAATGATATTTTGTACAAAGTAGTGAACGATCAAGAACTTTTAATAGTTTCACTGGATATGTAAAAACATATCGTACAACTTGAAGATTCTGAAGGACATTTCGGCATAAGCAAAACAGAAAATTTGGTCAAACAACAATTCTATTTCCCCAATATACGGAAGACTGTAGAAAATGTTATCACAAATTGCATCCAATGCATACTTTCATCAAAAAAACTTGGCAAACAAGAAGGATTTCTACATCCAATACCAAAAGGAGACTTACCGCTTGACACATACCACACAGAGATTTCCTAGGACCACTCCCATCCACCAACAAAAACTACAAACACATTTTTACAGTTGTATATCCTTTTACAAAATTTGTTTGGATTTATCCAGTCAAATCCACTTCAACACATGATGCCTTAGAAAAATTGAAACTACAACAAGTAAATTTTAGAAACCCACGACGAATAATTTGGGATAAAGGACCACAGCTTTTACTTCAACAGAATTTCAAAAATATTGCAAGGAGGAAGACATCAAAATTATTTTAATCACCACAAGAGTATCATGTGGCAATGGACAAGTTGAAAAAATTCAAGGAACATTAATATCAGTTTTAACAAAACTAACACTTGAAGATTCTAATCAATGGTACAAGCACACATCATCACTGCAACGAGTTATCAACAGCCACCAAATTTATACCATTTGAGCTTTAAACAGGCATCAAAATGAAAAATAAGAATGACATCAAAATCAAAGAACTTCTAGAAAAGGAAAATTACCAGTTGGTACTACAGAATAAGCAGCAAATAAGAGAAGAAGCCAAAATAAACATTTTAAAGTTACAAGAACAAAGTAAAAAACAATACAACAAACAGCGAAAAGAAGCCAAGAAATATAACATAGGAGACAAAGTGGCCATTAAGAAAACCCTGTTTGGTGTAGGAATGAAACTGCGCCAAAGTTTTTCGGCTCCTACGAAATCGTGAAAGTCCGGTGTAATGATAGATATGATGTCAAGAAGATAGGCAGATACGAAGGCCCAAACCTGATTTCCACATCTGCAGATTTAATGAAACCATGAGACAATTCCTAAGAACTTTAATTAAAAAGCTATTAACTTTTATCTTTTACTTTTCAGCCAAAGAAGAACAATTGAACTTTAATTTTTGAATTTTTTTCTTTCAATATTGTTTTTTCTTTATCTTTAATTACTCTTTCTTTTTATATTTTAATCTAATAATTAGAAAATTAATCGGGGACCGACCACATCAGGATGGACGAGTGCTGTATACTCCAGAGATTGAAGCGCCACCGCTACTGCCCAGTTGAGTGCCTCTCATCTACCCACTCATTGCGCGAAGAGATGGATCAGCCAGGAAGTAGTAAAAACGCTCCTGCAATCTAAACTTTTGTATTGTTAAATATCTTTGTTAATGTCAATTAACGTGCAGCTCTTATTAAACAAACTCCTTGACATCCCCGCTACAACATATATATGTATATCTATATCTATATATACAGGGTTAGCAAGAAATAAGTTTCCCACTTCAGAGGGCTGTAGAATACGTTCTATTTGTCCAAATGAGATAAAATTTGAACTACAGATAATTCAAATAATGCGTTTGACATTTATTAAAAAAATAATAATACAAAATTTCGCCGATAGATGGCGCTGTAATACTAATGGTACTTATTTGCATATACTGAAAATATGAAAAGTCATTTGCTTTACAGCGCATGCCTATTAGCATTATCTTTGGGTAAAAAGAAGTCGGATTCTGAACGAGCATTAGTTACTTCTCTGCACATCATGCCTTCTTTGCAAGAAAAAGCGCTACTTGTAAAATTGTTCTACCAGAATCAGCAGAACTCCGTTGCAGCTGTAAAAGAATTTCGCCGTATGAAGCAGATACGAAGAGGTCCAATGTCTCCATGTGCGTTACGCAAGATGATGCAGAAATTTGAAAGAACTGGACAACTTGCAATTCTTCCCGGTAGAGGACGAAAGCCAATCCAGTCTTCTAGCGTCGAAAATGTGGCTACCGCGGTCGTTGAAGCCAGCAGTCAGTCGCCGGATGGTAGTGTGAGTGTTCCAGTTGTTTCCCGTGTATTGGATATGCCGTATTCCACTGTACGAAAAATCTTACGGCGGATTTTGCATTTTTATCCCTACAAAATCAAGCCTCTGCACTTGTTGCAGGACGGGGACTCAGAGGTTCGTAAAACTTTTGCACTTCAGTTCCTTGCTCGAATGGTGGTTGACGTCACTTGGCCATGGAATATTCTGTGGACTGATGAAGCCCACTTTCAACTTAATGGGCAAGTCAACACCCACAATTGTCGAATTTGGGCAGCGGAAAACCCTCGCGCTATCCAGGAAAAACCCTTGCATCCTGAAAAAGTGTCAGTATGGTGTGGGTTTACGGCTACTTTTGTGATTGGACCGTATTTTTTTGAAGAGATAACTGCAAATGGAATCAAAACCTGTTCGATCACAGGACAACGGTACCAAGATATGCTGAGGGATTTTGTAATCCCACAACTTCAGCAGCGTGGATGCCTTCAGGACATCATTTTCATGCAGGATGGCGCACCTCCTCATATTGATCGTCGTGTAAAGCAACTGCTAAGACAGCATTTTACTGAGGCACGGGTTATCAGCCGTCATTTCCCTACGGCATGGCCTCCTCGTTCGCCGGATATCACCCCCTGCGACTTTTGGTTGTGGGGTTTTTTGAAGGACAATGTCTACCGTAAAAGGCCAGCATCTGTACCAGATCTGAAGGACAGCATTCGGCGCCATATCCTTGATATTCCGACAGACTCACTCCGGTCTGCTGTCGAAAATATGGTTTTGCGATTAGAGCACATTGTTGAAAATGAAGGGGGCATATTGAACAGTTGTAATGCTACTTTTTTATTATTATTATTTAACATTTATAAAGCATGTCAAATGTTTTTATATGTATTACAGCGCCATCTATCGGCGAAATTTTGTACTATTTTTTTTAAATAAATGTCAAGCGCATTATTTGAATTATCTGTAGTTCAAATTTTATCTCATTTGGACAAATAGAACGTATTCTACAGCCCTCTGAAGTGGGAAACTTATTTCTTGCTAACCCTGTATATATATATATATATATATATATATATATATATATATATATATATATATATATATATATATATATATATATATATATATATATATATATATATATATATATATATATATATATATATATATATATATATATATATATACCTAATCAAAAATATTAATTAGTACTCCTTATCCTGCTTCTCTCTTCTGCTTGTGTTATGTCCAGCACCAAAACCCGCCTGATCCCCCCCTAAATAAACTTAAAATTCATTAGTATTAAATTTAACTTAACTAATTAGCTACTTAAATTAATTATCCTTCTCTTAAATTTTTCCTATTAAATTATTCATGTTATATACATTATCCCAATCTATTAATAAATATGACTAACATGAATGATAGTAAAATAAAATTTATCAAAATTAAATTGGAGGTGCGTGCCTTTGGCACAGGAACTTCGCCGCAAAGGCTCGTCCTTGTGTTATGTCCATATCTGTCTAAGGTGTCTTGTTTTGTATGTTGACAATTTTTTCTAATTCCCTTGCTTTCTGTGTAGATATTGACGTTTAAATAAAAATTTATTTTATATTTTATGTGGTTCAACAAACATTCTATGCTGATTTTACGGACTTTTCCTGACGATATTATTTTAATTATTTCACATAGCTTTCTGCAAAAGTATTGAAAAACATTTAGAAGTGGATCAGAATTGTGTGTTTTCTTTTCGATCCATATAAATAAGTCTTTCATCGTACTTCTTAGCAAATATTAATTATTAATAATAATGAATTTGTCTATATAAACAGTTTATTTTCTGAAATCTTGAAGACGTTTTTGTTGAGCACCTTAGGTTTAAAAAAATAAGAACTTCTTAGCAAATATTAATTATTATACCACTTGAATTCCTCTCATTTTCTTGTCGGTAAAACTTTTCTTCAAATATTCTTCTAATTTCCTTTATGTAACAAATATAATGCTCATTATGTATGTATATATATATATATACATAAAATGAATGAAGATAAGTAGAAAATCATATAAATATATGTATATATATATATATATATATATATATATATATATATATATATATATATATATATATATATATATATATATATATGTATTAATGTATGTTCAAAAATACGACAAATATGAGCCGATCTATTTCTCATTCTTTAAAGTTTGTGATATTCACTTGAAATACCCATTTCCATTATTGCAAGTGTTCTTAGTAATTATTAATCCTATTAATATAAAAGAACTAAAATACGCGTAAAAGGATGAATGCTTACAACCAATAATTTTTCAAGCCTTTTCTTTCAGGAAAAATGCATTTCTCGAGAGTGCATAAGTTTAATAAAAATGTGTCAAAGTATCTTGATGCTTAAGATGTTTCGTTATATTTTTACTATGTAAATGCATTACAATGATATAGAAATTATTCACTGATAATCTTTCATTCAATACTAAGCAAAGTTCCATGAATAGGATCTCCATTCTAATAGAATATTTCTATAACAGGTGAATAAACATTCATGCTAACATTTAAATCAGTCGATAGTAATGTAAATAATTTTCCTCGTCTGATATACTGATAGCAAAAGTCATGAACTCTTTTTGTGTTAAAACTGCATTTATTAACATAACTTTTCTAGCAGTATTTGTACAGCTTTTGTTCCATTTTCCTTTTCAGTAGAGTTTGTTTCATTCACACAAAAGAGTGAATTATGGATTGCCCTTTACTATATGAAGAAGATTAAATTGGAAATTAAATTAACTTAAGTGGAAAAAAATTTATGTTAGTATATAAGAGCATAACACCATGTAAGCTGCATACATTTTTCTCGGCATTAATTCCAGAGAAATTTTAGAAATATTCGCAAGTCATTCGAAATAAAACACATATTACTTTTGTGTAAAAAGTTTTTTTTTTTTTATAAAAAAAGTTTAGAAAAACTAAAACGTTATTTCCTTGTTTTTAAAAGTGATTTTTACAACCCTCTATTCTTAAGAAGAACATTAATAAATTAAACAGTAAAATCTTTTGGATTGAGATGATACGTATTTCAACCGCTAATCTGATATTTGTAAAGTACCTTTTTATCACTAAAATAATATATATTTCCACGATCTGTTTCCTTTCCTCTTATACGTATATTCACTTGCATTATTTCATCTGATCTCATGATATTTAACGTCGAATCTTTTTCTTGAGTTTATTGCTTGATTTTCTTTTAATTGTTACAATCTTATGTATTGCATAGTTCCAAAAGAAGAATATTATATTGGATAATTTCTATAATTTTACCAATTACTGGGACAACGTAGACCTCGAAATTACAATTAGCATGAATTTCATACCAAAACAACAAAAGGACAGTTTCAGAATCGCAATTTGCAGGCTTATAACAAAAATCATGTAGATTATAGTCATTATAAAAGCGAACGGAAATTAACTGAGACATTGTAATTTGTAATTCCCTCGCAAGCATTGCCTTTTAAAATTGTTACTTTATAATAAAAAATCCTGTAGTCATATAGCTGTTCGACTTTCATGTATATATTGCCTAAATTTTTATTATTTTTACTAATTTATTTATGCATTTTTTTGACATTAGAATTTCCTCCTTTAACAATATATATTCTGTACCCGGAAAAGCAGTCTATATCTCCTAATGATTTGATGTGATGAAATATCTCGAATTCTGGAAAATAATTGCAACAATATGCAAATAGTTTCAAAGACTAGTTTTAAATTCAATAACATAATTTTCGAAAAAATACAAAATATGAATTTATATCTGGTTTTTAAGTTAGTAAATTTGTATTTAATAATGCTTACTTCTTTGTCAAAACCTTTTAAGTGACTATGTATATAAAAGTTTAAAATATTTTCAATTAAATTGTGACTAAATTTAACAGCTCTACTATTTTATGGATTTATATTTTTATTGCCTGTTAATAAGCGTTATTTTTTATTTAAGTGATTATTGAATGAAGGAGTTTAATGAAATCATATACCAAGTACATGAGCTCATGTTCTCATATATTATTAAAAAGTTAAATCATATAACAGTTTAGATCATGCACCGTACATTATACTAAGAAGTATCTAGTGATTTAAAACACAAGAAACAAATTACTTCAAGTGATTAAACTTCTTACACAATAGATACTTTTATTCAATGACAATTTCTGAACTTGCTCATTTTGATATTCACAAATTTTTCCCAAATCGCATGACTAACGCAACACAATGATTATATTTTATACAACTTTTTCATTTAAATTTAGTTAATCAAAATGTAATCGAAGATTTATTTTAATTAATAACCTCTATATGATTAAAATGTGAATAATAACTGAAAGGTGTACTTTCAGAAGAAATTTTAGAATATAACATGAAATTCTTAGTTTAAATAAGTGACAAATAAATTTTAAGTTAATAGCAAATCATTGTCCGATTATTTTCAAATAGTCTCATTTTCAAGTAAAAATTATCGAATATGAAGTACTTAAAAATAAATGTACAAAACTACCTGTGTGGGTATCATATTTAATTTATATAATATAATATTTTTAAATTATATATATTTAATAATAGATGCTATTTATTTAAAATTTTCAATGATTTTGGATTTCAATTTCAGTACATTCCTAATCAAACTTTTTTCCTTACGAACTTTTCTCATATGAATTATACATGAATAAAACTTTTCAATAGTATATTAAAAAAATCTATAAAGCTAGTTTATTACCCATAAAATGATATGACATTAACCTATAATCATCTTAGTTTCTATGTATAGACGATCATAAAATATTTCATATAAAAAATGTATTATTTCTTATAAAAAATATATTCTCCGATTCAAAATTAAGCTCATGTAAAAACTTGCCTAACTTGAAACATTGTTTCAATAAGAGGTATTACCAAGTTACTATTACGAGAATTTTAAATTATTCTAGACATTTTTGACATTAATTAAAACATATCAAGACAAATTCAAGCAACATTTAAAACCTATCTTATATATAATTTCAAATAATAGATGTTTTCTATTACTGCCAAACAGTGAAACAATTCTGCTCCACTGAAAAAAAATGTGTTAGAAAGTCAATGATTCGGAGAGAATAAGAAATTATGTGTGTGTGCTTGTCAAAAAATTTGAATTTTTTTGTTACAATACTGAAAAAGCTTGGAATAAAGAGTGTGATGCCAAAAAATTAAATTATGCAATCTAGTTTTAATCATTTGATTAACAACATTTATCTTTGTGTGGTTCCTCTTATCATCATATGATAAAAAGGGGGTACATAATAAATTAAACACAAATCTGATTCTTGCAATAATTTTTCACTGTTAATTATATATTTAAAGATATGCAGTTTTATCTGTCAATACGAATACGTGTACTCATTTTCGTTTAAACATGCGCATCTCTTTCTCTTGACTCCAATTTTTCATGCTAACATACTCACTCATTTCAAAACATTAGAATATATTTAAATGAATGAAGCGGAAAAACATTTATGACGTTTAAAACAAAAAGAAAAGAGAAAAGAAGAAAACAGATTTATCGATCTCAAAATCTCGATTCATAAAAAAAGAGAAAGATTGAAAACAGATAAAGACAGATAATTTAATAGTTAAAATACTGCATAATTTTGTTTCTATAATTTCTTATTTACATCATTAAGGACATTTATCCTATTTACATCATTAACTTCCTTTATTTTTTTTCCGTTTACAATACTTTTTTCCTATTTACACTATTTAAGGAAATTTTACCAGTGTGCCACTATTTATTATTTTTTTTTATTTAATACAAATACTAAAAAAGTGAAACAAAATCTACTCTGGAAAAATAAAGCTAAGAGGTTATTAACTAAGATGAGACTTGAATTTCTCTGGTCTTGTGAAAGAATCGAGAATCGAAAACTAAAATACCAGACACTTTCTTTTTAATAATGATAACCATTTTGATCTCTGGATATCAAATTATAAAGTTTTCATTTAGAATTTTAGCAAGAATTGTCTTATTGCGATCAAACAAAAGGATTAATTCAAAATGAGTCAAAACAAATAATTAATGTTTTCATTAATAATAAACTGACCATTTCATTTTGTAATTAAAATTAAGTACAAATTGATTTAATACAGAAAATTAATTTAATTTATTTCTGTATTAAATCAATTTGTACTTAATTTTAATTACAAAATCTTACAGAATCAGATACCTAATTTCATGGAGACTTTTCATGTTTACATATAACTCATATGCAATATTTTGGCCATTAATAGCTAAACTTTCTTAAAAGTTCATGAATCTTATTTGCATACCATTCTCTCACATATAATAAAACTTTGAATTATCTTAATTAGAATGATTTTAATGAAAGGCCAATAATATGAAAACAGAGTAAAACAAAAAGTTGATCTCTACATAATTTTGTAATTTCATCAAATATTTCTCAGACTGTACTAATAAAATAGTACACAGTAGGTCCAAACTTTATGACATAGGGAGATATCAGATCCTTACTGGATAGCCGAATGTCCGGACTAGCAAAACAAGTTTTAGATTAATAAATTATTAAATTAATGTTTCAGTCTCGGGGTAACTTAATTTATTGTTGTTATTGTCGTTCCTCATCCTCGTGACCAGCAGTACTAAATCAGGTCCTTGAGTTCATCCACCCTGAAGAAACCCAGTACTAATAGGGGGTTCTGAGCCAAGCCTTACATGATAAGTCCCAGACAAGATAAAATGTGACCAGGGGAGGCTTGTGCAGAAGAGCACTTAGTGCAGATTTCGAAGTGCTTATTGCCTCCAACAAAAGTCATTGATGACAGGTGACTTCTAATGAAACGGGTAAGAGCAGTTGGATCTCGTCCACTGCAGCCCCGAACCAAGGAGTCGCTAGGACACCTACTCTGATCCACGGCTGTACTGGCGGGATCATCCCAATGGCCTTATTCATTGCCTGATATATAGAAAATAGCCATATATAAGTAAGAGGAGCAGCAAGCAAACATAATTAATTTAATATCAATTGAAACAAAACAATGTACGATTGATATTCAAAGTTCATTTGCATGAAAATGTAACCGAAGATGTGCACCAAAATTCGTTTAAGTGATTTACCAATTCTGTAAATAGACGTAACAAGCCAGACAATTATGAGAAAAAAGCAATTTGCCGTTGTACTTCAAATATAAATACTTTATTAATTGTCCATTTAAAATTCTTAAATTGATATAAAGAATCTTACTCTCTCTTTGGAATACATAAGCAAACCCAAATTACATAAGCAAAAATAAATAATAAAATGCTTAAGCACCGTGTCACATTATCTGTAAATGTGGAATGTGCCAATCATTTTATGCATATGTTTTTAAAACATAAATTATATAAAAAAATAGTTAGATAAAAGTTTTTCCTATAAAAAAATTAGAAAGCTTTATTTTGAAATTTCTGATGATTTTCTTAGATAAGAAGAATATAATGAATGGCATTTGTAAAAGAAAGAAACAAATGAAATTTCAGGAAAAAGTTGTTTCAAATAAATTTTATTAGATACTCATATAAATTATTGAATTTTTGGCCTCATTTTATAATATTGGCGAGCAACAATAATAATTTCATAGCGTCTTTTATATAATTACTTTTTATATGAAATAATTATTTCATAGTTTTTTAGATGAAAAAATAGAATAATATTGTTCCTTCTGAAATTATTTTGAAAAATACTTTCTTAATTTAGTATTCGAAGGAAATGTTTGCATTAAATATTTGCAACAAAAACTGTTGATTTAGTGGAAAATATTAAGAAATTAAATAATGAGAGACAACCACTTCATCAAAATGATGATGCAATTTTATTAGATGATAAAAACAAGAAGTGCTTGTGTCATAAGGAAATAAAATTCAAAAATTGAATTAAGTTAAGATGAGTAACTGTTTCATATTTCCTCATGAGATTTGACACGTATAAAGAAATAAGTATGCTTTGAGAGATTCGAAATATTCTTTTGATAGTTAAGAAAGTAAAAAATCATCTAATTTAATGAATGTAACAAATTCATGATGTAACTATGATGTAACAAATTCATTCAAATACAATCCAATGTTAAAGTTTAATATTTTCAGTAATTTTCTTACCTAACTTGTTTTATAAAAATGAAATACCATTTTACAAATAAATCAAAATATCGAAGTTAAAAAAAATTGCTTTTAATAAAAATTTAATAAATCTATATTTCAGAGTTGATAGTAATCTTACAGATCTGAAAATAATTGTTTATTATAAAGTAAAAACCAAACAATAATAATTGTCATAACAATAATTAAGAAAATGTAAACTTAGAGAAATTACATCACAAAATATATTTATTTATAGTGCAGCAATCTGATAGGCAATAATTTGTCATAAAAAGATTATTCTTAAAAGAATATTGTACATTTATTTACGGTAATGAAGGAAAATAAGATTTTATCATTAAATAAATACATATCCTATATCTGTTCTTACACTGTGGTATTATTTATTTGTCAATCTGTGCGTCAGGTCTCATTATGATGTTGGTGGTATCACATACAGTAAAACTCCGATTATCCGAACTCTGTCCATTCGAATCACTTTCAGAATTTCAGAAAAATAAATTACGCTGAAGAAGAGAATGTAAATGAGAAAACAGAAAAATTTCTTAAGTAAAGAAACTGTAAGAGATGAGAACAACGCGTCATTTAAGCAATTCAAGAACATTCCTGGATGTTCAGGAGTCAGTGCTGAAGAACGGATTTTGAGTTAGACATTGGATTTCAAATTGCAGATGTTGATCAACTTATTGAAAGGGTCGAGGAAGAAGATGATCTCAATGTTCAAAGTGAAACAGACACGGGACCATCAGCTAGTGAAGCATTTGCCGACTTCGAAACTGCTTTGAAGTGGATGGAGCACCAGCCCAAGTGTGACCACAGGCAAATTCTCACTGTCCAGCTGATGCACGGTTAAGCTCCCCGGATATGGATGAAATCAGTGAAACAGCTTACTCCGACCGAGATGTTCAGCAAGCAATGACTTTCATTTATAGCACTGTACACGCATACTGTATTAATGTACAGCACTTGTAAGAACCTTAACTTGTAAAAGTGTTGCTTTTTCATTTAATTGGTTAAATAGTTTTATCACCCATTTTTAACACATAATTATTGATTAAAATGGCTCTTTTTTCGATAAAATCTATTTAATTGAATTTTTGATTAACCGAAAGGGGTCCCAATTGATCAGGATAATTGGAATTCTATTGTACGTTCTAAAGCGAGTTTAAGGAGACAAAGTCTATAAACATTAAATTAGGTCACATGCATAGATTTTTATATTATGAACTTGGCCCATTCTACTTTAAACCTTACTCAGCAAAGGTACATTAGATGGTAATTATTTAACATACATATGCATACACACTCGTCTAAAACTTAAAATTTGAAAGTTTGATTTTAAAATTAATTACTTTTTACTAAAAATTTTACTCTTAATCAAAACAGTTTATTGAAGTTTTATAAGTATATATATATATATATATATATATATATATATATATATATATATATATATATATATATATATATATATATATATATATATATATATATATATATATATATATATATATATATATATATATATATATATATATATATATATAGGTATATAGGAGCATATATTCCGCTTAATAAATGAATAATAAAACTTTATCATAAAAAGTATATCTCTCATCCCATATTCTTCTTCTCAATTTATAAAATTTTCTCTTGTCTACGTGTGTCATGCTAAATTAAGAGACAGTGATGATTATTTGGAATACATTTTGAAACATGTGTGGAGGTAAAGCCTATTTAAGTTTGTAACGTTGCCCCGATCTTGCTCCTGATCTGACTTGTGTACTTACAACCTCCACACAGAAAAAATGTTAGATCATAATCATTCAAAATGATATCATACACATGTATAACACTTTAAATTTGGAAGATTATTTCCAAATTGATTACTTTCAATCGGATATTTTGCATTAAATCTAATCAGGTTAATAGAAATTACAAGCAGAGTAGTCTAGATAGCAAGGAACCAGTTTAAAAAAATCATTATTTTTGATTTTAATTTCTCCTAGAGTTATGAACTATTATATTAAATAGTTAATATATAAGATATATTAATTCAAATATATATCAGATATGGAGTATTAGATGGCGTACCTCAACATCATGACCTCATCTTAGTACTTGATGCTTCAACAGCGATCCTGGTGTCAAGTGTAAAAAGAACTTTAGATGAAAACAGAAGACGGCCTAGAAAAGACGTATTTTAAACTTTGACGGTTCCGAAGTCTAATGTTGTTATCTCATAATCCTTTTTTGTAATTATAATTGAGAATAATGATTGAGTAACATAATTTAGTCATTTATAACTTTAAATATATGTTTAGTATACTAATGTCAATTAGAGAGTTGCATTACTAGTTATTAAACTAATCCACATGTATGAGGAATTAAAATTGTTGTAAATATTATCTAAGAAACTATTTTTGTATTACTTTTCATTTAAAATGTTTTTTTATTGTAGTAGAATCAGTAGACTGAACAGATATAAAATGTTTTTAGTAATTCTCTGTATATTTTAATTCAAGTTAAATGTCAAAGAAGCTATTTCAACGAGTTGGGAAATAACGGGAAAGTATGGGATTTCTGCACGCAAATCCATCCGAGTGAATACTTGGGAGTTTTCGAAGTCCTCTTTAAAGATTCGTAATTACAACCACTATCAATGAAAAGCCCTTCTTGAAAAGCAATATACAAGAGATGTTTAAATGCTTTACTATATGCTTCAACTACTAAGCAATTTCCCATAAACTGTCAATCAAGAATCAAACATTATTTGAAGAAACAAAAATCTTAACCCTACCTAAATATAAGGTAAACAAGAAGGTTCTTTTTGCGTTGCCATTGAATGAAGTGAGAATAAGTATGTAAATTAATGTATGACGTGGTTGAGACACTGGTCAAATGAGAGTGGTCGTAGTTGTAGAAGCAGGTCCACCACGCTCATTCATCAATCGTTATTACTACAGTAGCGAAGAGAAATGGATGTGTCGAAAGTGCTCATTTAGTGTTGTTTACTTTATGACTTCAAAGTGGGCTTATCAACTGCTGCATCAAGTAGGCGAATATGTCATGCGTTTGGGGATAGTGCTGTGAATGAACATTCGGCAAGGCACGTTCATTCACGACACTATCCCGAAACGCATTGGTTTCACGAATTCAGATCCGGAGATTCGTCACTCTGTGTTGAAGCTGGTATCTGGTTGACTACTCGACAAGTGGTTCACAATGAACTCCTAACTACGGGCCAAACAGTGGCTACTTTTGACCTGTACTTTCAATAATTGGAACACGTTCAACATGCATTGCAACGAGAAGAAGCCAGCACTAGTTAATCGAAAGGGTGTACTGTTCTTGACCGATAACGCGAGGGTAGTCAGGAATACCAAACAGTGGCTTGGTTAGGAGACTTTGTGCCCTCCTCCTTACTCACCTCACCTTTCACTGTCAGATTACCTCCTCTTCGGATTTACTGATTCTTTGCGTCCAAAGCCCCCGAGTTTTAGTGCAAGGGGATTGTGAGGAACTGGAGGCACATTCGCAGAAGGCGCTGGTTGCTGATGGTGATTACTCCGAGGACTAACAAAAAGGTTACACTTTCTGTAGATCATGATCTTTTGAATCACTAAAAACGGCAAGAACTTTCTTGTTTACCTTATAAAAGTCCTAGTAAAGCGTTATATAGAGTTTTTGTGTATCAGAAATATCAATATGTGCTGAAATAGCTGAATTAAAAATTATTTTTATTGATTTTCAACAATATATTTAACAGCATAATTTTCTACAAATTACGATGAAATTTTATGGGTATAATTTGTGTAAAACAGCTGTTCAATTTAACATTTACAAATGGTACGAACTACTAAATTGCTTGTCAGAACACTATCCTTTATTTACTGACTGCAAACAATTCCATGAGAATGAATATTCGAAAATCAATTTTCGCAGAACTTGCAAATGGAAAGATTTAAATCACTTATTCCTTTCGTGCTAATCTTATGAATGAAAAAACTACTAAATAACCCAATGAAAAATAAAGTGAAAACTAATTATAATATGCCTTGTGCGTAAAAAGTATGATAAACAGGACACATCAAGATTGCACAATTAACTCCGTTTAAATAAGGAAAACATCCGGTGTTTCTGATTTCCTTATTTAACGTCTGTAACTAAAGATACGTCATCTTTTGCCAGCTATCATTTTCATACAGATGACAAACAACCTGATTTAAATATTTTGTTTCAGAGAAGAGATTTCAGACTGAAATTAATTAAATAAATAATTTAAACTAGAATTTTAATGAGGTAATTCTTTGGAAATTTATGAACTTCTTCGTATTTCAGAAAGTTAATATCAGGTCAATCAACCAAAGAGTTTTATATTATTATTTATAACATAAGTGTGCAAAAAAAAGAAATATTTGTATTGAGACAGTGAAAAAATTTTTCATTATTATTTCTCTCTTTTGAGAAAAATAAATAGAATATGAAAAAAGAAAATTAAAAAAATTAAGTGATGAAGAATAACTTACAGTCAAGGAAACGATACGTTGTCCCATAAGGTTGATTTATATATATATATATATATATATATATATATATATATATATATATATATATATATATATATATATATATATATATATATATATATATATATATTAATTTTTATTTCAAAATAATTACTAAATAAATAATAAAATAGCTTCAGCTTTTATTTTATAAAAATAATAGCTATTTTTGTAATAAAATTGTAATGAATAATTATAACAGGTTAAACAATAATGAAACGTCAAGAAAAAATATCTACAAAGATTATTTATAAGAAATGAGACATATTGTACTTTATGCATTCAGCATAACCTCATTATTCTGAATTTTGATCGAAACCTCTCAGATTTGCAAAAATTTACATTATTTTTAATTTCTTTATAAATACAATAATTCAGCGACAAAGAGCATATTATGTCCTATTAATGGGACCACGCTCTTTTACCCAAATGTCCCAGGTTCTCTTTCAATCATCGGGTACGAGTGTTGAACAAAAGAAATGGATGTGTCATTTCTACTTTCTGCGTGTGCATCTGTAATGGGACACTTGTGTGTTTTCCGAGTTTCCTCTCTTGCGATACGTAAATACGGTCTACTGGAGAAGTCCGCTTGGCAGGACATAACATTCCACTCCTACAACTCTTAGTACGCATTATCGATGTACTGAAAAGCTAACGATGTCCCTAGAATTTTTGACAGCTTAATCTCCCTCCTAACCTACAATCCTTGAATGCGAACCCATTTCAGCAGAACAATGCAAGCCTGTATATTGTTCAAAATGTCCACAAGATTTCTTTTTGAAATGGCCTAATATATTATCCCAGTTTTAAACTAATCATTTCCCGTAAGCACATTCACATCAATCAAAATCCAACATTTCTATTGATATTCCTTTGAGATTTCTTTAGCTTAAAATACTTTTCCTTTTATTTATAGTCATTTTAATAATAATAATGTTGTCTTAATGCTTTTTAAAAATTTGTTGAACTGAAATCCTATTTCATGACAGTTATATATTTAATGAATTATTAGGGATATAAAAACATTGATTAGAAAAAAGGGGGAGAAATAACTTGAATATCATATATAAAGTTATTATATATTATATTATATTTAAGTTATCATATATTAAGTTTAAAATTCCAATGCTTAATGTGTTCCGTAATGAATTGATATATTAAAATTAAAAGATAATCTCAGAGTAACTATTTTTAATAAAGAAAATTTTCACTATCAAATAAAATATTAAGATAAAAATGAAATATTTAATTATTCTTTTCGATGTAAACTAATTTATGACTGATAAAAATTAGAACCATAAAATTGACAATTGCGTCTATCACTTTTAGATACTTTGAGTTTATATTATATTATAGTACATTGAGTTTATATTATATTATAGTACATTGAGTTTATATTACACGTAGATGGATCTTTTCATTCTAAAATCATCATATGAAAGTTTCACACATTTATAAGCAATACTTATATAAATGTTACTGATAATTATTTTTGTGCATATTTTATAAATAATAGTTAAATAATTATTTGCAAAAATATTTCTATGTGAATTCCTATGTCAAACAATGTTAAGAGAAAAATCATCATAAACAACGAAATTACAATAGTTATAGAATTGCTTGTGTCATTTAAAAAAAGTGAATGAAATTATTAAAAATCGTTTAAACAAATATTCAATAACAAATAAGAAAAAATTTAGATCAACTTTTGATGTCGTGTTTACACACACACACACACACACACACACACACACACACACACACACACACATACACACACACACACACACATATATATATATATATATATATATATATATATATATATATATATATATATATATATATATATATCGCATCAGCTTTTTAATCATTTTGTAACAAAACATTATTATATGTTTCGATTTCTAAAGCGTTAATTAGTTCTTAGACTAATTATTAAATGTTTAAATTTTAGATAATTCTTGTACATACACATCTAAACAAGAAGAGAAGTATCTAAATTTTGAATGGACAGTTTTGAATTTAGGGAAATAATATAGCTTAGAAGAAAGTTGCGCTTAAAAGGTTATCTGAAGTTGGCTGAGTTCTGACGTCACTCAAACAGCAAGAAACTCCTACTGGGCACTAGAACTGGATTCATCATCCGCGCATCGGCAAATAATTCACCGAAATATCTGACCTCTGTTGCCAAAGCTGCGAGACGTGAACGAAATTTGATAAGTGTTTCACAGTGTTTGGTTTCTTTCTTTCTTTTTTTTTCTTTACTTTCTTACAGTAAAATACCCTTTATATAATAGTTAGCAAATAAAAATTAAGGAACCTTTTAATTTTGTTCTCAGAAATATTTTAATCTAATCATTAGAAAATGTTACTCAATAATACAGATGTTTAGTATAATAATATTCATTCTATACATATATAATTCATTATTTTTCCCTCAACCTTTACTTTTATGTGAATTATATATATATATATATATATATATATATATATATATATATATATATATATATATATATATATATATATATATATATATACAGCGAGAGAGAAATTGATTTATAATAATAATAAATTCTATTATGTCTTTAATTCATTACTTTCACTAGCCTTTCGTTTACTTTTATAGAAAAAATTATACAAATATTTTTAAAATAACTATATATATATATATATATATATAAATTCTATACATACATGATTCGTTATTTTTCCCAATATCTTGATTTCTTCTCTGCCTTTTGTTCATTGAATTTCTCTGTTAATAATTTTTTATACAAATTTAGTTCTACTATATAAACGTTTCCTTCCAGTGATATTCTCTTTAAATTCGATTTTTGCATTGAAAACATTTTATCATATAACCGTCCAATAAGATAAATGTATGATCTTATCAATCGCTTGAAATGATTTTATCGAGTTTTTATTTAACAAATTTAAAACTAATCAGTTTTTAAAATTCGTTAGCAGGTGATACTCAGTACTATTAACTATAAAATAAATGTAACTCTTTCCATAATTCTTAAAGTACACCTTTATCATAAATTAATTTTCCATTTTTCGTTATCTTTGTATTAGTTTTATGTACATATGATTTCCCAAAAGTAATGAGGCTGTATAGAATCTTCTAGAAAAAAATTTTTAATAATAGAAAAGTATTGAATTTTTTCATGTAATGTTTGTTTGATTCTTTATGAAATCTAATGTAGTTTCTTTCCATTATTAGAATACATTTTTAGAGAAAGGAAAATATATGTAAACATACCAAGAAAGCATTATTAAAATGTTTAAAAACCATAGTCTTAATGAATAAATTCATTAATAAAATTATTACCTTGAATTTTGTATGATTTTTACGTTATGGTGTCATATAAAATGTCATTATTTAATTTATGTATTAATTACGTTTATAGTAAAAAGAAGATTTTTGTACTTGTTCAAGATATAAAAATATTCCTTTTACCATCGAAAACAGCACCAAATTACAGTTAAACAAATTATACATTTGAAAGAGTTATTATTTTTAACAATGGTAAATATAAACTGAGATAAGGTATTTCAAAAAAATACACACAGAAAAGATTGTCTATAAAGAGTTATAAACTGGAAAATCGAATCTGAAAAACGATAGGAGATCTCTTTTATCTCATCTCCATCCTCTCTCTCGTGGTATAATTAAATCAAATCTATGTGGAAAGAAAATCATTAAAAGAAAATTTTATAATATAGTTAAAAATTTACTTATTGCAAATGTGCGTACCGAATTCAATAGTAAATTTTCATCCTTAATTTCATCTGAAACTATTCAAGAGTTTTTCAGATTTATTTGATTATATTCTTAAAAAAGTGATTTTAGAGTGCCAAGAATGTAAAACTCAGATTTTCTATCAGAAAATGAAGGATAAATAATTTTAAATTACGCTAAAAAGTCTTATTGACAGGGGGGGGAATGTAATATTTTTGATTCCGAAGAATACATATTGAAAGAAAACAACATATGCACTGCTGGCCACCCAAATTGCAACACCAAGAAAGACAAGAGATATCACAACAAAATATATTTTATAGATATCATATTGACCAAGTATCAAATAATTAAATTTATAGACTTCTGTGAAGTGTGGTTCCTGCCCAAATCAGTAGCCAGAGTAGCCGCCATTGTTGGAGATCACCGCTGTCTCATGCCTCGGCATTGATTCTAAGAGACTTTGGATGTGTTCTTGGGGTACAGAAGACAGACAAACAACGAGAAGAAAAGGCCCTGTTCTATTCCTATTGGCAATCAGGTTGTGCCTTTACTTCAGTCTAGAATGTCGGACACCCTGCACGGAGTGCCAGGTGCCCGCTGGGAACTGTAATCTGGGAGCGCGAGCCTTAAGAGGCTACCCAGAACGCACGGCACATTTTTGAGACACGAATACTTTACAAAGGTGGGGCTTTCAAACCTACAGTGATCTACGTAGTAGATCACTGTATCACAGTTCGGAACACAAATTTGAAATAACAGAATTAATAGGATAGAGTCAAGTGAAACACAAAAATAAATGTTAACAGGATCTAAATAAATTTAAGTAAGGATAGATGAAATATTTACATAATTTACGAACAGAAATTGATTATAGTTAATGTGATTTAGAAGTTTATAGGAATAAAATGCAATTAGTTATTTAAATGTCTTGAAATTTAGATATGTACTAAGTACTAGTAATTTTGAAAATTGAAAAACTGGTGATTGTTTGTTTGTTACTTGAATTGAGAAGAATTTAGTTAATTTTCGAGATCGGTTGACTCTGCTTCTGAGATAAGATTCCTGTTGGTGGACAGCCAGGTCTTTACACATTTGGAGTCCTTTTTCATGGAGGAAAGTAATTAGTTATATTAATTTTTGTGTTCTGAACTTGTTCATTGTGCAGAATTTTAGGAACTGGTAGTTGGTTTGAATAGATGATTTTTTGATATGTAGATCTTTGGTTTGAGGACATTCTGTGATATAATGCAGTAGTGTACCAATTTGGCCACAGATGCAAGATGGAGATCTGGATTTGTTAATTCCGTGGAAGTAGCTGGGGCAGGGCGCATGGTTTGTTAAGATACAATTTAAATAGGGATTGGAATATAGCACATCTGTGTGTGATGAAACTTTTGGTATTAGTCTTCTTGTATGGTGACCATTCGCGAGTTATTCCATAGAGATTGCCAGCTTTGCTCTATATAATTTTTAATTTTTGATTTTAGACTGGCTTTGGACCACTTTAAAGGTGTCAACGAAAGAGTTGGATGGGTTGCTGCTTGTTTTGCCGCTTGATAAGCTGCCTCATTCCCCGTGATTCCAGTATGTACTCTTAACCAACTTAGTTGGATGTTCATATTCTGGTTGTGAAAAAGTAAATTTTGAACGGATCTTATTATTGGGGATTTGTGTAACGGGTTACTTAAAGCCATTAGGGAAGATAACTGTCTGTCCGAATTGTGACACTTTGTAGTTTATGCTGGATCGAATAAAGCAGTGATTCTTTTATAGCTAGGTCTTCTGCCTGGAAGACTGAATTATACTTGTGTAGTTTTATGAGATGGTGATGCAGTAGATTGGAGTCTTCAAAAACTACAAATGTTGCTCCTGTTTGATTATCTAAATGAGACCCGTAGGTGTAAATATTAAATCTTGCTGTTATCATGACTGGATTAGATGATGCTTTTGGCAGATTGAAAATTTTAGTTTGTTGGCTTCTGATAATCGGATGTAATTCATCTTTATTGTATGGATATTCATAGTTAGAGAAGAGCAGGGCAGTGTTGTCTTCAAGAGTTGCATCTTGGCAAAATTGTAGGATTTTTGTCTTAACTGCAGTTGCTTTTAATGTTTGACTTGGGGTACAGCAGAAAAAACAGCTTCCACACGTTGCCAAAGTTGATCTGGTGTTGCAGCTGGGGATGTAATCTGGGTCAATCATTGAGCAACCATGGACCACGTGTTTTCTATCGGCGAAAGATCCGGATACTGAGCCGGCAAGGAAAGCAATTCAGTTTGTCGATTACGAAGAACCCTTGGACCATGCGTGTCACGTGTGGTAGCGTATTATTATCATGTTGATATATGGCTGTGGGTTAGCCCTGAAGATGAGGAAGAACAACTGGCTCCAACAAGTCGGAGATGTAGAGCTGGCTGTTTAAAGTACTGGTAATGCATGCTAGAGGAGTGCGAGAGTGATATCCAATACCACCTCATACCATAATATCCAGTGCAGGACCAGTGTGGCGGTGCATAACACAGCTGTTCAGCATCCTCTCTCCACGGTGTCTCCAGACTCGACTACGACCTTCGTGTTGTTGCAGAAAGAAGCGTGATTCGTCAGTAAAGATAATTTCATTCCATTCTGCCTTCCACATCCTTCTTTCATCGCACCATTGGCGGCGGAGACATCTCTGATTCTGCGTCAAGGGTAGACGAAGCAATGGACGTCTTGCGAACAGACCACTCTGCTGTAACTGGCGTCTAATGGTACGCGCAGACACTGGATAATGCGTTTCAGATCTAATGTGCTGTGCTGTGGTTGGTGATGTGGCTGAACGATCCGTTACTGCCATGCGCACAATTTGCCTGTCATCACGTGAAGTGATGCATAGCGGTGGATGCAATCGAGTACGTCGGTTCGTCGTACCCTCCTGCATCCAACGACCACATATCTGCATTACAGTTGTTTGGTTTCGTCCAACATGACTACCGATTTCCCTGAAAGATAATTCATAATCTCGGTAGGCCACTATGCTTCCTCTGGCGAACTCGGATACTTGATAAAAAAATGATCGCTGTTTTCTACGAGGCATAATTGATCGTTAAGAAAAAATCACAAGAAAAACACAATTACTGAACATGAAATCGTCGAAATCTCCAAGCCTTAAATAGCGCTTTGAAGCGGCACCACCACAGGTGCGCGTGATGTGTGTCTGCGCTAAAATTCTAATCATTTGCATACCTCACCTCTGCTAATGCATGTTGTAAATTTCATGCTATTGGCATGCTTCCTTCAGGGTGTTGCATTTACGGTGGCCAGAAGTGTATATACATGCTCAAACACATACAATAAGATAGAGAACAATAATATTATGGATACACTTTATTGAAGATCCCTGAAACAAAACCTTGAAGATTCTTCGTACAGAGGTCATCAACATTAAGAATATTGATATAAGGGTCAGTTAAATAAAAGCAAAATGGCTACAAAATGGCAATAGCGTTTGTTTTATATACAAATGTATAATTGCCAATAATTTAATATATCTATCCCACTATATAAACGATATGATCACTTTCAGTCTTATGAGGAGGTACACTGCTTAATGATCCACAACCTTGTCCACTCTAGCACTTTCTCATCCGAATAAAACCAACATCTACGAACGTTTTTCAAATCACCAAAACTGTGAAAGTCACAAGAAGAAGAATCTGGACTATGCGGGGGATTTTTAAGAGCTTCCCAGTCAAATCTCTGAAGCATATCCTTCGCCACTTGGGCAGAGTATGAGAACGGGGGTCATCATACAAAAGGATGATTCCCTCCGACAACATTCCAAAACGTTTTGACTTCATGGTATGTCGCTGTTCATACAGGATTACCATGCACTGCAGACATGTCTGTTCCGGCACACACTAAGCCATCAAGAAATAAACCACCTGTGTCCCTGCTTTTCTTTGCTTAGTTTTCAACATTAACGAGCACATCTTCCACTATGTTTACTTCCAAGGTGAAAAAATTGCCGCGCGGACTAGCTGGTGCAGTATAGATATGTGACAACAGTGATACAACATATGTGTTTCATGAATGGGTGTTCAGTTTTCATTTCACTGCCTCCAGCGTTTGTTGATTATATAATGAATTACTCGTTTTATCTAAACCTGAGATTATTGCGAATTAATTTGAACTTACGAAAATGGTTTAGTTTATCATTTGCTCTTTACATCACTTTACACACGAGGGCTAATTTGAACAAGAGAGCTATGGTTTAAATTTGATTTAAACCACACAACAAACATCCATGAACGAAGTGAGAATCGAACACATGAACAGCTGAAAGCCAAGGAACTAATCATTCAACTATCAGCAAGGCTAAATTGCATTAGGATTATTATACATATTTTTTGCAAGCTACAGGTAGTTCATTTATTTTGGTTTACAAGCTGTGTTCACATTTTACTCACAAGGTTAACCAACAGTTGTAAGAGGATTCAAAACTTTTGCAAACATCCAAGCTCGAGACGGATGTCAAACCCACAAGTTGTAGAGTCAGGCCCGAGTGTTAACATTCAGCAACCAGTTCGGACGAGTTCATTTGGTATTAGGCTTGAATAATCACTAAAGCTCATGAACCAATGAAATGGAAGAGTGCATTTGGTCCTCCATAGCACTCTTACGTAATAAAACTATTAAAACGTTTTTATGAAATATTCATATTAATTTTGCTTAGAATGAAAGAAATAAAATCTTTAAACACCTCATGTGTTTAAGTTTAATAAATAATAAAAAATCTCTCTAAATACCATTTCCTCACTTTAATTAACCATCCCTCAACAGATTGAGCCGAGCTGGCAGCCGAATGGTTAGCGCTCTTGCCTTCGGTTCAACAGTTCGTGGGTTCGAATCCAACCTTGGGCATGGATGTTTGTAGTGGTTCGGAATCCACTTTAAGCTGTAAGTCCCGGTCTAATTAGCCCTCGTGTGCAAAAAATGACCGTTGAGCGACAAACAAACCAAACCACCTCAACAGATTGATAAGGTCCGTGTTTAATTTCCTAGTTATATCTTCCAGAAAAAGTAACTTCAATCTATAAACATTTTAATAACTTTTTCAACAATAAAACTTTAAATTTTCATTTAAATTAAACTTTAAGTAAACTTTAAATTTTACTTTCAATATTTAAATGTTAAATATATTCAAGTTTCTACATTTTTGGGACAAACATTGATATTATTTGAGTTGTTATATGACAACTTAAATCATTTGAAAATAAATTGTATTTGCTTCTTAACTTAATTATTTATTTGTGTATATAAATGAGAAATAAAGCTAAATTAATAAATATCTTAGTAACGTTTCATTTTATTATTATTTTTATGAAGTAAAAACACATATCGGTTATTGTTATTAATACAGTTTATAAATTTACTCTATTATAATTTAAAACCTCTTAATAAGGAAAATAAATCCAAATATAAAATGAGTATACAAGTTTTAATAAAATTCAGAGCTTCACATAAAAATAATTGTGTTGTTAATTTGAGAAGGGAAATGTAGTAAAAATATGTACTTCCAAATATATTGTTTTTGTGAGAAAAGAATTTAAACGAGCTTCGTTATATTTCATGACACGATCCGTTGATTTCATTCTTTATAGACACAGTCCTTGCTTTTTTTACCATAGCAAACACAAATAGTGCATTTCGAAGTTTGAGTTTCCTGACTCGCATTCGCATTTTTTAAAAGGAATATAACTGTTTCAAATGTTTGCTCTTTATTTAAAGGTCATATGTCTGACTCCATTACTAATAGCAATGGTTAAAATATCTAAAAAGAAATAGGTCTATCGTAAATATTAGTTTCACAAATGAGTTTCCGTTTTTGAAAACTTTACCATAAAACACTTCTATCACCCATGATTTGTTGTTTTTATAATGTCGCGTAAATTTAGGTTCATTTCCAGAAAGATGGACATAACTGTCGATCAACCTTGCAAATGTGTCTGCGAAAATATTTCTTGATTGTACCTCCTTAGTTGCTGCTCCAAGGCAATGTTAATGACCAAATCACAATAAATTATTCATTTATAAATTCAAAATTAAAGACATTAATGGTATAAACTAAATTGTATGAACGCAAAGATATTTTAATAAAAATTATTTATATGCTTTAAATATTTTTTATTTGTTTAATTTCAATTTGAAAATAATTTGAGTTAAAGTAATTGAAATTACTAAAAGTTTTAAGTTAAAGTTAACTTTCCTTGTTCAATTTTGCACATTTATAAGAATTATGTTTGCTTTCAGATTAAAAAAATAAATAAAATCAGCAATGATTGCTTCAGACGTGCGTATAAGTGAGCGGGATTATTTTCAGACCAAACCAAATATTTTAAGGTTAAGAATGCCTGTAAATATTAATCTTTTGAGTAGCTTTGATGTTTTTCAGTTATTGTGGGAGTTTAAGATATCTGTCGACTTAAGCACTTGATTCAAACATTTGATTTAGCACTTGAAATCGTCAGAAGTATGGCACTAACTTAACCTTAAAAATATTTAAATTTTGAGATAATTAAAGCATAATTCCGAATTAATGCTAGAATATTTCTGCATTGATGTTGTGCATCAATTCAGAAATATTCTGCAAAAATTTAAATTTTTGTTCCTTATGTGACTTGGTATAGAAATTACTAGCTCAAATGTCAACCACGTGACTTAACCGAAATTAAAAATTACTAGATACTTTGGTTGTGTTCAGCGCTTCGGTTGGTAGAAATAAACATTTTAAAAAGTGTTGTAATAACCTATGTTTGTGTTTGATTCCTATTTTGTTTATAAATAATTACCACATTTTTTTTAAAGTAAATTAAGGAACGTTCTCTTATTATATTGCTGATGCAATAATTAATTTCTCATTTTGAATATATTTTCTTCTGTTCTAAATAAGCAACTATAAAAGGTAGAAAATCACAAAGCATCTGATTCGTATTATGGATAAATGTTAAACTAATCCAAATTAAGACATAAAAAATGTATTTGAATGCAGAATCATGGGCATTAAAATTATTTATAACTACCAAAGTACTACTTTAAAAAAAAAAAGGTATTTGGGTGCTTTTTTTTAACTGTGACATATATCTCATAAACTAATTCAATGTTTTAATATATATATATATATATATATATATATATATATATATATATATATATATATATATATCTAACAATTAATTTATTTATATCATTAATTTTGAGTCGAATTTTCGTTATGTTAAACATTATTTTTGACTTATGATTGTTTTGGATCATTGTAAAAGGAGGAGTATCATTACATATCTTTTAAACAAATATAATTTGAATTAATATAATGTTTGCAATTAAAATACATCACTACTAGAACATGGTTCAAAATTCGAGACATTGTACTGTGTTTATCGACAGCCGGAAGCGTGTGTTGATAATTTAATCTAACATTAAAATACAAATAAGTTAAAAATTAGAAGGTTATTTTCACAACTAGAAAACAGAAATATTTTTCAGTTTTCCGAAACTAATTCAAAGATGTAAAATTTAATTAAAAAATAAAACACATTAATACATATAATACAGTAATTTGCCCTACTACTAACTTATTTATTTTCCTTTACAAAAACTGGCCTCTATTGATGTAGAGTAATTCGTTTCAGACCTTTTGTACTCAAAGACCAGTTTTCGGTCATGGCCTTTTCGAACACCTTCGGAGTTTTTTTTTTTTTTTTTCCCTGAAACAAACCAGTCTTCTATTTGTAGCCTCGGGAACTTTTGACTGCATGTTTATTTTCCTTATTTACTGCATCTGAAAGAAATATTAAAGGCTATTATTTCATTTTTTTGATATGGCTTTTAATGTTTTCTGTTAAGAATTAATTCTAAGAATATAGTCTCGAGATTTTGTTACAGCAAAACTATCTTACTTTTTGTGATTAAAAATTATTCTCCAAATATTGATATTAATGTATTAGATTAACATGCGTTTTTGTAAGGGAAAAATATATTCCATCGTGAATTTTATACCACGTGACTTACAAAAGAATCCCTCATTCGTATCAGTTGGCATTACTAAATTTAAAATTGCAAATGTTTCTTTTTTAACTTTATTTTATAATTTTCTCAAAACAACCATCTTAACAATATAAAACAATCTTTCAAGTGAATTTAAGTGTATTTAATTTATAGATTTTTATTGTAATATATAATTAAAATATCCAAATTACAAATTATATAAAGTCTATAAAAACTTGACTTACCATATATTTTGCTTATACCTTGCAAGGGCATAAAACATAGGTTTTATAATTTACGTGTTTAATTTTAACTACAATCAGTAAAAGATGAAAAGAAAAGCTATTTTTTTTCTTTAAAAGGCTCACTTGAACATTAATCGAAATTAATCTTGCAGTTCTCATAAACAGAATATGAGATCTGCTTTCTTATCACGCTATTTAACAACAAATATCTAAATTTTTGTCAGATGCTTTATTGCATGAAAATATTAAATATTTTTAAATAAAGGAAATTTTCAATTTAAAAACTTTTAAATTAACTAAGAAGGCAAAAATGTGATATCAAATTTTTAACTTTAATTTCATAAGCTAAAAATTAATTAAAATTAGAAAAAGAACTCAATATTTTTATTATTTCAACGTTATTTCTTAATTTTGAATGTAATAAAATAAAAATAAGAAATCCCCGGTTATACCTTTAGGAATTGGCTAGGTACGCAACTGAATACTTAGTCTTTGGCCCTCAGTTTAACAGTTAATAGATTCGATTCTCATTTCGGGGGGTAGCTGTAGAGACACAGAACCCATTTTAAATTATGAATCCTAATTCAATTTACCTTCATGGGGAAAAGTGCCGGCAGGTAGATAAACTCCGGGAATTCGCGTACGCGGCAGGCATTCAAAATAGCAAGAATCTTTCAATTAAAAAATATTAAAGGACAGTGGTTTGTATTGGAAAAATGAGGACTGTTCATATATACATATTTACAAAACTTCAAATTGTTATAAGAAGCAGCTATTTCTCATACTTCCCAAATCAATTGCAATTCCTCTATTAGAAGCCTAAATAGTATTTATTCAAGTTATAAACATAAATAGCAAATTAGAGTATAACGTATTAACGTTTTGATCTCATTTAAATGTACATAAATTTTGAATAAGAATGTTGTGATATCTGAAATATTTAATTAGAAATTTTAATTAAAAAAGTAATCTATGATTAATTTTTTAATTATTCAATTGCTTAGTGAGTGCTGATCTGTAAAAAATTAAATTCCCGCATATTTTAATGTAGAAAATTAACATTACTTCTGTAATTGATGTGATTTAATTTGTGAGAAGGGAAAAATCATCGAAGAATGTTTAAAATATGTAAATGCCAAAAAAATTAAAAAGAACTGGTATCTTTCTATTATAGTCTCTAGAATGCCTTGAACGTTTCAAATGAACAACTAATTTTAGGTTAGGTTATCCAATCCCTTTCCAGCTGCCTGTTGTTACTGATTGGTGTTCAAAACATATTTAACCACCCTTTAAGACTAAGTTCATGGACATTTCTTATTTACATATCTCCACGAACACGCCTCGATTTGAAGCATGAACGAATATATTTAAAGAAAACCACCTAGAATGCAATCAAATTAAACACTGGTAGAAAAATGAAAATTTGAGATATATATTTATAGAAAGGTTTTATTTTTCAATAAGACTTAAATACAATTCTTTAATATTTTATATCCATTCTGCATATCTTTTACATAAATCCTCACTGATTCTGCACTCAACATTTCATTCTGCATTTCATTCTTTCTACTGTTGCTTATCAAGCTTATTTCTTTTGAGATAACGTCACTGGCAATCTAGAATTCAAGTTTATTGTTGTTGTAGTTTCTGCATGAGTAAAATTAAGCTACTAAAAATTTTATTACGACCGCCTTAAATGGGCGCATATTCATAAAGAGAGATGTACCTCACAGAGAAGTTTAATGCTTGAAAACGTTTTAAGAAAATAGACTTACATATATATTTTTCTCGTCTTGGCTTATACTTTAGGGTGCCCTCAGTTTCTTGCCAAGTTAGCGCCATATTGTTAGCGACGTTTGTATATTTCTGGCAACCTTAGTATTTTTGGCATTTTGTATCTCGTTTATGTTTTGGTAACCCTGTCGCGATTGTAATTGAGATAGATTTTGAGTTTGTTAACCATTTTCTTGTTTAATTTATATTCCTTATGATTCACTGAATCTTCATAGAATTAAGGTAGTCCTATACTTAAATCATTTTTACTAAAAATTCTATTGTAAAATTCATACAACTATTTTACTTGTGATTTATGCCATCATGCGTTCAGTGTCATCTTGTTTCTTCAAACATGTACGAAAACACAATCGGCAAAATAAAAATAGCTAATTTTCGTCAACTGGCACCCTAAGGTATGTTTTTCTCTTATCTCGTTGAACGAATAACATTCAGTACAAGTGATAATATAAAAATGCGATCGGTTTTAAAAATTTAAAAGACGTCAAAACGACACATCCCGTAAATCTATAGATCTTGAGCCCGACTCTAAAGCTGGCATCCTCTTCTCTATAGCACATTAATGGAAGGTCAGAGTGTACACCCTATCTGGGCTTCTATTGGGTTGTTCGGAAAATAATTTTGTTTATCCCACCTGGATCAGCTTTTTGCTTGTAAAAACCAACCACTTTATGAGTATGGAATCGTGATACTACCAGAAAGATAGTAAAAGATATTGGACTACAAAGGACAGTATGCAATGCAATACAATAATTATTCGCTATGCGTTTTTCATTTTCATGCAAAACGAAATTACTTTCCGAACAACCCAATAACTCGCATGTGTTATTGCAGCACAACAGTTTTCTTCTATGTCACGAAAGCGATGATTTTGATTAATATATATTTATTTCGGATACTGCGGTCCCCAACAAATTCCTGTTGATTTAAATACTAGAACCTGAGTTTAAAAAGCAATCATTTCAAATTAAAAGACTGAGAAGTAAATGCATAGTCGTGTGAGATTTTATTACACTCGAATCATTTAACAGCTAATTAAACTAATAATTTTCAAGCCATAATACAGAGTATTAATAACCGTACAAAACAAAAACTGTCAAAATAGAAATTGACAGTTAATTTTTTTTTAATATTTCCGTGTGCAGTCTCTTACGCGATGAAAAGTTGGTAAGCAGATATAGGACTGTAGCTTAAATTGTCTTGTTTCCTGTCCATTTTCGATTTATCATAGGGCGCATAAGCGATTCGAATACCCGAAAAAGTTTGTTTATTAAACTATTTCTTTGGGAAAGAAATTTATGTGTCCTTAATAATAACAGAATTTGATAAAATATTGAGAGATAGGGAAATTAAGCACATAAAAAAATTTGTATTTATTACTAGTGATTATAATGTAATGATTTATATATATTTCTACATTTGCGTAAATGAATTAAAAATGTAGAAATATGTTATCTGCATACAAAATATTTAAAGCTGTTTAGTCGAAAGTTAAACTGACAAAAGATATTTTAAAACATTTTATCATTCAATGAATATTACTGTCTTGAAGGAGAACTCTTCACATGGATAGTCCGCCGTATTCAGGCGTCTCCAGGGAGAAGGTAAGGAAACCTCCCAAGCATCCACCAAGACACATATGTACATATAGGAAATAGAAAAGTACAATATACACTTCCCGTTGCACAACTGAGGCAGGGATCGAACCAGGAATCTTCCACTCTGAAGAACGCAATCCTACCACTAAATCTTAGTGAGTCTATCTAAATGCAACATAAGAACCATTTGAAATAAACAGGGATATTACACATATTTTTTCCTGTAAGAAGGAAATTCCGAGTGAATCGCAATGAGATTTTGGGGAAGCTACGGTAACCTGATGTAGAAAGGTGGCATTATCCTGAATGAGTAGCAACAGGCTCAAAACCCGATTCAGCTGCAGACTGTTGTGTTGTAACTTACGAACGTTAAAATTTCACATGGTTTAATGTATCTCAGAGTAGTAAATCCTGATTCCGACTGCATCAGTTGGTGGATTCCAATTTACGATATACAGATGGAGGACAAAATAATACGAACACCTGTGAAATAATGGAAAATCTTTATTAATAGGGGGTTGGACCACCTTTTGACTAAAGTACAGATTTAATGTGACGTGGGATAGATTCATAAAGGTCATGGACAATAATCAAAGGAATGTTAAGCCATTCCTCCTGCAGAGTGGTCTCTAATTCTAAAAGTCTGGATGGAGGTGGAAATCGGGAACGCAGTTTGGACTCCAAATATTCCCATAAATGTTCAATAATATTCAAGTCCGGAGACTGAGGGGCCCAGGCGAGATGTTCAACTTCATCGTCATGCTCTTCGAACCTTTCTTGAACGCACCTAGCAGTGTGGATAGGGGCGTTATCGTCTTGAAAAAGCAATCACTCTCTAGGGAATACAGTCTGGAGAAAAGGATGTACATGATCCCCTAGAATGCTTAGATAGTGATTGGATTTGATCCTCCCATGCAGAATAACAAGTGGTCCGTGACCGCGTCAAGATATCGCACCCCATACCATAATGGAGCCACCTCCATGCTTCACAGTCGGCCAGAACCATTCAGGATGAAACGCTTCTCTAGACGTTCGCCAGACATAAACGCGTCCGGTCGTCTGAAATAGAGTGAATGACGATTCATCTGACCATATTATCTGTTTCCACTGCTGTGGAGACCAGCCTTTGTGATCTCTGCACCATTGGCGTCGCTTGAAAGCATTAGTTGCTGTCACCAAGGGCTTACGAATTGCCACTCTGCCATAAATATTCGCAGCACGAAGTTCCCTTTTGACAGTTTTTGTTGAAACGTGGTCCTGGAGATGACTGTTCATTTCGGATGTTATCTCGGATAACGATTGCTTGTGCTTTCAGTCTATTATGCGCTTCAAAATCCGTCTGTCCCTATCAGCAAGCTTTGACTTTCGGCCACTGTTGTGCTTTGAAGACGTCGTCTTACCCTCTTTCGTGTACGCTGTTATAACGGCTGATACTGTACTCCTTGCAAACCCCAAAATGTTTGCTGTTTCCGTAAGCGATGCTACACTTAAACGCGCTCCAACTATCATTCCTCTTTGGAACTCTGACAGGTCTGACATCTCAATTTATCACAGAGAGTTCGGTAAAAGCATGCAACTCAGGTGACTGCTGTTGAGAGACTGATACCTTCTCCTTCACACTCACTAGGTGTCAGACTTCTGTTGCAGGTGGCGTGGTTGTATTGCAGGTGTGAAATACGTCATACTTTTTCACAGGTGTTCGTATTATTTTGTCCTCCAACTGTAATTGCCTGTGTTTTGTGACATGGTAAGCAGAAAGAAGCAGTCGACCACTTATTGCATTAATCAAAATGATTCCAAACCAATAGTCAGTTTTGATTTATAGCATGATTAGAATTGCATATTATTTTAAATGAGGTTAGTTTTTCCAAATATTTATTTTTGATATTCGCAATTTAAGAGAATCCCTTACGAAAGTAATATATAAATAGGGGAAAAAATACTAAGAACACTTCTTTGAATACGTGTATTTAAGCTTTACAATTCCACTATAAGACAAAGAAATTATTTCCTGTGATTTAAAGACAGTAATATTTTTTAAAAACTTTTGCATGCTTTCAGACTCCATTTCCCTTAAGTTAGACCATTTCCACGAATCTATTCTTTTCATTTCCAAATGATATAAAGAAAAATCTCTAAAAACATTAAAAGAATATCAGAAAGATTTTAAAAAATTTTTATCTTACAAATGGGACCTAATGTTAAAAAAACATTTAAGTTACGAAACTAAAAAAACTTTTAAGTTAGGAAAGATACTACTTTCAATTCCTTTTATGAGGAACTCATTTTATCAAAAAGTGTGCCAAAAATCCTTGCCAGCTTCTTGATTGCATGGGATTTTTTTCTTTTTATCTAAATACAAGTGATGCAATTTCACGGGTTGCTCAAAATTTTTCGTGACATTGTCAAGGATGACATTGTTTTAGCATTATCATCCTTTCTTGGCACATTTTTCTAATAGTTGTGTATATTCTTTCCTCGTAACATAGCTTAAAACAATTATTTCAAATAAAAGGAAATATTTTTGTTTGTGGCCGTTAGCAATAAACCGTATCTATATATTCTCCTTTTTCCTATAATATGATATTAAAAGAATCACATAGAGTACACAAAACTCTGTGTGGTTCTTTAATATCACATAGAATCATTAATTAAGAATCACATATAATAAAAAATCACATAGTGTCGTTAATTAACAGATTTATTTATCCTTATAAGTCATGTTTTTTAGTTCAGAAATATATTTCTCACACAAAAGCACATTTCAAGAAAAATCAAAGACATTAAAAAAATTATGATGATTCTGCAATTTTTTGCTCCTTTTAATATTAAAAGAAGTTAGGAAAATACAGGAATATTATTACTAATACTATATAGAACATTTTTCTTATTATTATTATCTAAGAATTAAATGTTATTGAAAGAAACATTTTTCAAGTCAACACGAGCGAATCTGTACTAAGGATAAAATATTGTTTGACCAAATACTTTGTTGGAAGATGGATGGTATATTATTTTAAGATTCTTCTCCTTACTTTATAATTAAAAATAAGTTATTAAATATCTTCAGGCAGTTTTTGGGAATCATATATTTAAAACCACTTGAAGAATGAATTTAAAATGTTTACGCGCTTAGATATATTTTAGGAAATAAATATCTTAATTATATCTCAAGCATAGATAATTTATATAATATAGATTTCTTAAATTTAAAGTCCACATCTTAAAATTAGTTTCCAATGCTGAAGACTTAAGGACAAATTACTGCAAATTTTCTAATCAGAAATACACATTTATACTTTCAAATTATATTATTCGTATGTTACAGTGATTCTACATATTTTATATCTACCTATACTTATTTCCAAAAATGTAATTTATTATTGCACATTTTTACTTACAAAAGCTTTTTTCATGCGCTTTAAATTAAATAATTCGAGAAACATCTTCCTTTTTATTAAATACAAGAAAGTCATCTCTACAAACATTTTGTGTGACCTTTCTTTTAGAATAATAAAAAAAAAAATTAGAAATACGATGATAAAAAAAACCTTATCTGAACTTTGATGGGTTTAAATTTCATTTTAAACCTTGAATTCGGAATGTTTTCCTCAGTGTATGTCTTTTGAGGAAAGATAATGCTGTGCTAAATTTAAAACATCAATTAAGAAAGATATTTGTAAAGATATTTCGAAAACATGTTGTAAAAATGAGAAGATAACATGATGTAGTTCTTTTAATTTACATATTACATTAGAAGTAATTTGAATTTAAGATGAAAATGAGAAAAATCTTGCTTTTATATTTGTTTTCGATATATAATTAACTATTAACTATAAAAATAAAAAAACTATATTTGAAACTTGACAAGTATAACACTTTAAAATAAATATATTTTCTCTATCTATATAATATCTGAAGGCTGGAAATATTCCAAATAGAACATAAGTTGTGTAAAATTGAAATTAGTATCTTATTTCCTGATTCTATGGTGTAATTAAACTATTTGGTAATTTGGAAATTTTCTTTTATACTTTACCTGTTATAACAATTGTATCTATTAAAAAAATTTAATAAAATGAAAACACAAAACTACCTGTTAGTAGCATTTTTAATGTTATATTCAAGTGGATTAATACAATTATTGATATATATATGATACACATATATATCTTTTTCATGCAAATATGATTGCTTATTTTTTATTACAAAATGTTTTCAAGTTGTCATTAATCAAGTGATATTGTGCATCAGCAAAATGTAGATAGTTAATTGTTGCTTTAAATTACACTACTGGCCATTAAAATTGCTACACCAGGAAAGCGGCACACCACACACGTGAAATTTGCATGACAGGTAGAACTTGCTGTGATATGCAAATGATTAGATTTTCAGCGCATTCATACAAAGCAGGCGACAGTAGCGACATCTACAATGTGTATAAAACCAGAGATTTGACAGCAGTTTTCTCATACTCAATTTCCGTTTCAACGTTGTTTTTGGCAAAGAAAGTTGTTGTAATGCCTCGTGTAAGAAGAATAAATGCCTATCAGCACGTGTCTGACTTTGATCGAGGAAGGATTATAGCCTACCGGGATTGCGGTTTATCGTACCGTAATATTGCTGTTCGCGTCGGTCGAGACCCCATGAATGTTAGCAGAATATGGAATCGATGGGTTCAGGACAATCATACGGAACATCATGCAGGATCTCAGCGACCCCCCATCTCTAACAGCAGAGAAGACAGACATCTTATCCGCATGGTCACAAGGGATCGTACAGCCACGTCACGAACCCTGAGTCGAGAAATGGAGTCATTTGCAAGGCAACAAGTTTCTGCTCGAACAGTTCGACGACGTTTGCAGCAGCATGGATTGTCTGCACGGCGACCATGGCTTCGGCTACCATTGACGCTGCGTCACAGACAGGAGTGCCTTCAATGGTCTGATCAGCAACGATACCTGGACGCGGGAATGGCATCACGTCATTTTTACAGATGAATCTCGGTTCTGTATACAGGACCATGATGGCCGCATCCGTGTTTGAAGGCATCGTGGAGAACGCGCATTGCCAGCTTGCATTGGACATCGCCATACTGGCCCATCTGCTGGAGTGATGGTATGGGGTGCCATTGGATACACGTCTCGATCACCTCTTGTTCGCATTACCGGCACTTTGAACAGCAACCGTTACATTTCCGATGTGTTAAGGCCCGTGGCTCTGCCCTATCTTCGAGGCCTCCCTAATGCTTTGTTTCCACAGGATAATGCATGACCACATGTTGCCCGTACTGTTCTGAACTTCCTTGATACAGAACAGGTTCGACAGTTACACTGGCCAGCACGTTCTCCTGATCTGTCACCAATTGAGAACGTGTGATCAATGGTTGCCGAGCGATTGGCACGCCATCACTCACCATCCACTACTCTCGATGAACTGTGGCATAGTGTTGAAGCTGCATGGACTGAGATCCCCGTACATGCCAAACAATCTTTGTTTGACTCCATGCCTAGGTGGATAAATCCTGTTATTGCAGCCAGAGGTGGCTGCTCTGGGTACTGATTTCTCAAGATCTATACATCCTAATTTCCTGTTAATCTAATCACTTGTTGTTTCCACTATAATGTATGTGTCCAATAAATATCGTTCTGTTATTTGCATTCCTTCTTGGTGTAGCAATTTTAATGGCCAGTAGTGTATATTATGTTTTGTATTATTTCTTGCCTGTGTTACTTTTATTCTGACTTTTAATTCAAGAGTTCATAGGTTCGATTCCCACGGGTTTTTTAATGGTTCATAACCTACTTTAAACTGAAGGTCCCAATCAAATCAGCCCTTTAAAAGTGATAAACAAGCCAAGTCATTTTCGTAACTTCTTATTAATCTACAGTTTCTTTCTATCCGCGCTGAGAAATATATTTATCATTCTACTCATAACCTGATGAAATTACTTTCTGTGAATTCCTTCTTTTCAAAATTTAATTTACCTGTGTTGTAAAAATGTATCAGTTTGTCGTCAACGACCACTTGTTTCACACGAAGGTTAATCCAATCGAAAATGTGAAATCGAACCCATGAATTGTGTAATTGTAACCCTGTGTGCTTATCTTTCAGATAAGAGTTCGGGAAGAAATTAATTAGATATATTGGAATAATTAATAACTAAAATGTTATAAATAAATTTTCCATTAGTAAATTATTGAAGATGAGCAGTGAGATTTACTTTGAAAAATCTTTCCTTAGCTACGCATGCAACATTACATTGATAAGCCTGTTCGCAGTAAACATTAATTCAATACAATAATAATCTATAGTAAAATAATTTTAAATGAATGTGTGATAGAATGAATTAAAATTGTATAATAAATATTAATTTAATAATAAATGTTAATTTTATTATTTTAAAACAAAATTTGGTTATTTTAGAAAATAAAATATTAAAAATATAAAATAAGAATTAATGGCCATGATATTAACTGGTTTATCTTGAAAATTATTGCAATGTAAATTTGTGAATGAATTTTTAAGCTTATTAGAATAAGGAATATTGCTTACACGCATAAGTTATGTTAATAGTAATTAAGATAATTATATGTGTGCAATATTTATATTATTTAAGATAATTTAATATTACATAAATAAAAAATAAAATAATAATTCTCTGAGATTAAGATATTTTAGCAGGTTTTAAGAATTTATTATTTTTTTTTGAAATTTTCATAATTGCATTTTCTTATAATTACATTGCTATGTCTGAGAAGTGGTTAGTTGTAGCTACCAATATATTTTAATTTTATTATTTCGACTGTTACTATTTTTCCTTTTTAGTGGCAAAATGATCACGTTTAATGAAAGAAATTGCTACTTAAAACCAAATTTTATTTAATTTATCATTTCGCAAAATCATTCAATTTCATTTTACAGTTGCACATTATAGATAAATTAGCGATTCCTTATGTATGAACCCATAAATCTTTTAAAAAAAAAATAAGTATAAATGTATATAAATTGAAAAGTCTTCAAAAATAAGCCTGAAAGTCAAACGCTATTCTGGATAGAAATTTGATATATGTTTGCTACAATTATTACTTTCAATTTCCTAATGTCAAAATAAAATGCGATATACCACGTAGTGTAAATCTACCGGCCGCAGATGTTTCATCGCAAACTATGTTTCTTATTTTCTGTTATTAGTAGACAATGAATTTAAATCGATATGTATACACCACAGATTTTCCTAGCAAAGTTCCCTCACTTTCTAGTGGTTTCTTCCCGTAGACATTCTTTTCACCGTTTTCAGATAGCATTATTCAGAATGTGTCACGTTATGAATTTGGAATGTTGGTCACATTCTTAAGGGCGATAAGTCTTCTTTACTGCGATATCTTTCCTCTGCTGCACATATTTAAACCAAAACATGAAATAGTTGGCTTATCAATAATATTTTCTATCTTTATCATGACCTAGAATATATCTTCTATCAATGATAGCAGAACTTGCATGATACATTTACAGTGGACAGAACGCAGATGCTGTTGCTATTTGAAATGTACGAACAGAATTAATATAACAAATCAATCTCAGGGTTCATAAGTGGTTGCTTTTTGTTCCTGTCTTGAATCAAGTAAGTTATTCTCCAAATTTATAAATTAGTTCATTGAACTCTCTTTTTTGTGTGCTATAATTTAGACTTTCTTTAAATGTCATCCTCATTAGTTCCTTGTTGAATGTTGGTAGTTAACTGCAGATACGTTTTATTAAGTGAAAACGTATTTTTTTCTTTTTTATTCTACTTATTTTTTTATTTTTTCTAATTTTTTTCTAAATTATTTTTTTTCTTTTTTCTAAAATGTAAATTGAGTGGTGGATTAAAATGGAAAATTTATCATCTTAAATATATTTTGTAAGTAATGGCTTATAGTATATATGTATGTGTACATTACTAATTACTCTTAGTACTATAAGAAAAAAGGAATTTATAATTAATTTAAAACATAGGACAAAATCTCAATACTCAAACTGAACAGATTCAATACTTATTGCCTAAAAATGTGAGTTCAATCTTAGAGCTCTATCGATACAAATTTTATGAATAAGTTCGTGATGAGTTTGAAATTACCTTATTTCACACTTAACTATCATATGTTATTAAATTTTACATCAAATTATGCATATTATTCAAGAAAATTTTCATTTTTTGAACACACTTATACGAATAAGAGAGAGAGTGCTACTATTTAAACTTTTAATTGTGAAAATTATCAAGAAATATATAAACTTTTAACTTAACAATTCCATTTTCTTAAAAAAAATGAGATTCAACTATCACAGAAAAATACTGCGTTTATTATCTTCAAAAAATTATAACAAAATATTTTATGAAAATTCAAGTCGTTAAGTCTAGTAATTAACTTTTCTTTGCCAAATCGTATTCTATAATGTCTTTGTATAAAAAAATTAATTCTTTAAAATAAAAAATGAAGTAAATTCAAAGTTTTCATTGTGAGAAAATTAGTTATAGGTCATATAATGTAAGAACTAGTAAGAATATTACCTCGATTTGATTTTTCTATTATATAAATCAATTTTATTTTCGTAATATTAAAAATAACGGAGCATGAAACACAATGTTTACATCCGAAAAACAAAATAAAGTGATTAAATTTCACTAAAAAGCAACACACAACATACAAAATTGCTGTTTAAAATATAAGAATCAAATAGAAAATAAATTTTATTCAAATATTATGATTTTATTCTTTTAAAATATTATACAATATTTACAGTTACTAAGCAACAATATCTACTGAAACAGTAGTATTTTCTAGATCATGGGTCAAATATTTTCTTAAAACAACAAAATAATTAAAAAAAACAACAAAAATGAACTTCAAAAAAAATTATAGTATTTGAGAATTTGTGTTTTTTTATATTTAGAAGTTTAAATTAATGTATAATTATTTATTCATTTCATTAAAGTATTTAATTTACCAAAAACAGAAATTTCCATTATAATTTATTTATTATTTGTATGTCTATATTCGATGGATTCTATTAAGTCTGTTTTAATTACGAGTTCAGTTAACGATAAATTTAATTATTTAAAATCAGTTTGTTTTATTTTGATAATAGTTTTGAAAAATAAAACTTACCTTTCAAAAATAATTATTCAGAAAAATTAGCAAATTACAATGTCCTCAAGAATTTTAAATTCTTATAAGAAAATTTCCTGAAAAACAAGCATTGTTAATCAATAAGTTTACAGAAGGAAATAAATGCTTCCTATTCACAAATGGCAAAACTATTCCATTAAACTGTTTTCTATAATCCAGTGTATGACTCATTAATTGTGGGAAAATGGTTGTCTAACTTATATAATGAAAACGCTATGGTTAATTAAGTATTGAAATTTAGAATTTTGACTGAAATTGTAGAACTCTTTTAGGACTTTATGTTAAGGTACTTTATAGGAATAGTTTTTTTCTTTCTGAAATGTATTTGCATTTGTTTATGCATTCTATATAAATTTTTCTTGAAATGAGAAGCTTTGCAATATTGCTTTTATTTTAATCTGAAAGTAGAATTCTAATTAATGAACAATTACTCCTAATGGACGCATGAATGAACAATTATTCCTAATAATATTTTCATTATCAGAAGAATAAATAATCGAATTCATAAAGAAGATATTTTAGTAGGATTTCACATACACACTTTTTTTTTTTTTTGCTAAGAGGGTTTGGTTTTTTACTACGTTTCGCCTTTTACTATGTTTTGATTATTGGATTACCTTTCATTAGATATTTTGATTCTTAATTATTTGCTTCCTACTTCCATTTCACTATTTGCAGTATTGAGCTCAATGAGATTTTAAAGAATTCTTGAAGAAATGATAATTTTCAAGAGTACACGAAAAATAAAAAAAATCACCGAATCTGCTTAAATAAAATGAGCTCATTGTAAATAAAAATTCTTACGTAATTTCCTTTCAAAGAATAAAAAGAAAAGGCCAAAGTAAAATATAAAAGTTTTGGAATGTTCAGAAAAGGCTGTAACATTGTTGTCAACCCTCTTTTAATCGTAGGTCTTTCCTTTATCCCATTGACTCTGCTCTGATGCACTAATTATGAATAATTAATACAATAATTTTAGTAAAAGATTATAACCACAAATGATACTAAAACGGACTTATTAAATTTTATTGGTCGAAATCATGAACTTCAGAAAAAAGAACTATATTCTAATTTCAATTTCCAATAAATGCTTTATTGCATCTATTATATAATTCAAATAAATAAAATATATTGATGAAGACTAACAAATCATAGGCAGGCTAGTATTATTTTCTAAATGCTACACTCAAGAATGTGAGTGTTTCTCAGTTTAAACTATATAAGTTCTATTAGTTTTATTCTTTACTCCTAAGCTGTTTTCATTTAAAGCTTATATCTAGTTTATCGAAATTAGATCTAATTTTTTATTCATAGCTTAAATTAGAATTTTATATTTTTTTCTAATTTTTACTGCAGTTGTTTTAAGCAATCATATTAATTAAATGAAATTAAATTATCAATTTTTATGGATTTTAATTAAATTAAATGCACAATAACTTGCTTCTATTAAATTTGTATATATTACATATTTCTTCAGGAAATGTGTGGGAGGGGGATAAGAAGACCAGCGTACTTCTTAAGATATCGCTCTTTTTATCGGAATGTAGTGAGCAGACACATTTTAATCTTAAATTAATAGTTCAAGATAGCTAGTAGCGATTTAATGTATACCTGTGAAAGATAGGTATTAAATCTCTAAGTTGTGAAAATGAAAAATTCAGTACCAAATCAGTCAGCCTCATCTGAACTCAATGATTTAAAATGACATGGCAAATTTTGGATACGAATCGCGACCACTATTATTAAAAAATGTAAATAGTATAGAATAAATCAGTGTCAGATTTATATAAATATTTTTATAGTTAAATTTTAATAAGTTAACTAGTATCATACATTTATAATCAGTTTAAATTTATGTAACTCCTGCTAACATCTTAAACTCTCTTTCCCTTTCCCTGTGAAATAATCTGGGTTTGAACCCTATAAGACTTCGATCCTACGTAGAATGGTTACAAAAACAATATTGCTAAATCTTTATTTAAGAGACTTAGATTACATATATCCGAAGACTTATAAACTATAAATACTGATCGATCCTGTCTTTTTTTTTTCTCAATGTAGAATATCTGTCTCTATTAAAAAGTTTATAATATTAAACGGTTAACTTTATTTACTTCAAATTACAAATATTACTTCAAAGAGACAAATATGATTATTTTCATAACTACACATTTATGATAATAATGGCATTGTTCTGAATGGTACTACATTATTAATAGGAACATTCTTTTTAAAAATGCAATGTCATTTAGTGAAAATTACAACTCTCTTCATATTTCGATTGAAACTAAAAGATATCATGATGTATAAAATAAATGAAAACCTATATAGAAAGCGCATATCAACAAGATATGACCTTTTCTTCTCGACCCTTTATGGAGCATCGTAAAAATATCAATTCCTGCCCAGACCAAAGCTTTTGTTATAATAAATAACTTTAGAAATAACACGATTGAATAATTCAGGATATTTCAGCGACTTGTATCCCATGGCTTTCATCTTTTCAGGATACACATTTCAACTGTTTAATAATAAATTAAAAAGCAAAAGTTACTTATATCCATAAGTAACTTTATCCATGGATGTAAAAAACTTACGTTCTGTCAAACAAAGGGAACAATATCTTACGAAATTTTGAAAGCAGATTTATCAGAACTTATGAATTATTTAAAGAAAATAACCCATGAACATTGAGATACAATCATGAACTAGAAAAATTAATTTTATAAGTGTAAAAAATATTTTTAAGATTTATCAAAACTAAAATAAAACAATAGCATGAAGAATGAATGAAAAAAACAGGTATGCCTGAGGAAATCATGAAAAGAAAATTTTAAATTAATAAAAAACAAAGGAAGACTAAAGCTATGGTAACTGGACCAGGTTGAGGAAGATCTGAAGAAAAAATTATTGGAAAAAATAGGAGAAAGAAGTATAGGCAAAAGAGTATACTTCTTTTTCCTATTTTTTCCAAAACCAATCAGTAGTTATACAACTGGAGAATAAGAAGAATTTGAAGGGATGAAATAATTTAAAATTTCGGTAAGTGTGATTAGTGAATATTTGTTGAAAATAATAGTAATTAATAAATTTGAAAGTAAAAAATATAAATAATCTGAATACATAACGTTAAAATACAACGAAATACATAAAAAGAGAACAAAATATTTTGTTATGTTTTATTTTTTATATATATTTCTTTTTACAATGAATGGTGATTCTAAATACTTATTACCAAATATCGATGTTAAAAAATTTTTATTTCAGTAAAATCATTCAAAATTCATATTTAGTTAATAAAGAAAAATTATTGGACAAACAAATAATTGAAAAAAAAATTCAATTTCTTTTTAAAAACCAATATTGAATTTCAAAATCCCAAAAAATTAATGTATGATTATTAGTATATTTTAAAGAAAGACTAACAATTAGTAAAAAGTAAAGAAAATACATCAACACTATTTTCGTTTTTCAATTAGCAGCAAATTTTTAAGAAGTTTTCTGAGACATAACAAAAATGTTTAAAATTATTGCAAATATCAAATATATTTTTACCTTTAATGGAAGAAAAACAACAGGAGATTCAACATTTATTTTCTAGATCATTTCCTGTTCATGTGGACTAAATAACAGAAGTAATTTTCTTATTTTGCCAAAATTATACAAATAGTAATTTTGAAATAATTGCTATTTATATAATTTCTTTATTCGGGAGCGATTAACAAAAACAATAGAGCTAGAAAATCTGCAGAATGGTGCTTCTGACGTTTATTAGTTTATGTTACTTCTTATGTAAATAATTTGATTGTTTTAAATTCAAATAAAATGTTGGAGAAAATTTTAAATAACTCTTGTTTTAATATTTTTAAACGTACATTTTATAGTTTGGAACATTCAGGCCATGTTCTTTTTTCATTGAAATACTATTACATTTATTTTAATGAATTTTTTCAATCTGAACTAATTTTAATTTAATGTAAAAAACACATGACGACATAAATATATTTCTTTACCATGAAATTTAGAATTTCAACTATTCGTAAATAAGAATGTCTAATGTTAGAATTATGACGTATAATGCTGATAAATTATTTTTTTTAACTGTTCAAATTCCAACTAACAATTTAAGCATTTCATTAACAATTTCGTAATTTGAAACTGTTGTGTTTTATTTTTATCTACACAGCATACTTTAACAAGGAAATATTTGACTGTCGGCATTAAGTGTTTTAAAAAAATAATCGCTTCTAGACTTAAGAAATAAATTTTCATTTTAAAATAATCTTTTATGTCTCTTCAGATGACGTAACTACTTAAACTAAAAGGTCTAAATGATATGTTGAATTCATTTCAATTTAATTAAAACGCTTTTTATTTTAAATCAGTATTTAACTTCCTATTTTTATTTTTACATGGCTTTCATATAAATGCAGTCTATGGTTTGAAAATCAGCACTTATAGGCATTACGCATTCTAATTTTGTTTTTAAGTTGTAATTGAATTATTTTCAATTTAATTTACATGTTTGTGAAAATTACTTATGAAAAAGTGCAAAGATTTTATAAGGAAATAAAAAAATTTGAATGAATAACAAATGTATTTTTATGATTACAAATAAAATTCAAAGATCAGAAAGAGAAAACATATTTAATTAGATTACAACGCTAATTAATTATTTTTATTAGCGTAAAGGGAACTCACATCGATGAAATTGGCAAGATATTTTGAGTTAATTAACTTAATAATAACCCCCTGTAGAATACAGAAGAATGGTAAGGAAAAAAGTCGTTCTAGCTAATAGCAGATCTGTACCTAATCCAGGCGACATTGCTAATATTACTTTTGACATTACTAACATACTATATTACTTACATCTTAGTACAAATTTACATTTCTGATATTATAAATAAATTACTAAAGTTGCCATTTTTAATTTAATAAATTGCTTAACTTTTCATTTTAAATACTGAAACTAAATGTCAGAAATAAATCCTATTTTCCGTAACAGTATACAAAATTTTAACTTAAACTTAACAGATAAATAAAAATAATTTTATGTTTTTATGAAAACTACTTAATCGAACACTACTTGTTCAAACTCCATTTAAAGCCGATGCCTTAGAAAAAAAAAATTCATGCACTAATAAAAAAGTGCTTATAAACATGAGGCCAAACGCAACCATTTTAATATAGAATTTCCTCGTTAATAAAAGCAGTTATAAAACTAAAAACATTTTAATATTGATAGCTATATGAATACATTTAGAATATTATATTCGAAATAAAAAAAAGTGAAGCATATATATTTAACAATTTAATAATTTTGATGAGAAACTGATTTTTCAAATTTGTTTCTTCAATCTTTGAAATGGAAAGAATAAATATAATGAAAAACAAATTTCTCCTTGCAAACATTACATTCCTTAATAGATTTAACTTTTTCATTTTCGCAATTAATCGCAAACTCATTCTAATTTGAGGCAATTATCAGATCATTTAATTTGTTTTGAAAAATTATCGGTGGAATGTATAAATTTATGAATTTTATATTTGGTAATTTTCATTTTAGCATGGCTACACATTCTAATAGCATTTCAAGTACTTTTAAGAAAAAAATAATTAGGATAAAATGATAGTCATTAGGATTTATCTTTGAAATTCAAGATTTGCTTTCTTAAAGTCTTTGATTTGCATTATAAAACGTCGCCAAAATATTAAAAAATATTCTTAATACCTTTAATACGCAGCGGTGATTTAGTATACATTTTTGAAAATATAGAAATCAACTTGCCATATCCATTAAGGTACGATTCTAAATACTCTCTTTGCCAACATTACTGAATAAGGATAGTCCTTCAACTTTATGATGGCAAAAGGACATTATTTTCCAAAGGTAAAAGATATGACAGTAAAGTCGATAAAAATAATGAATAAAAGTTCAATTTTTAAAAATTATAGTCTAAGATATCAAATGTTTACACATTTAAAGGAAGGAATTATCCAAAAAAATGAAAAAAATTTTAACTTTCCAAATTAAAAGATGAGGTTACATTTAGTTCATTAATACAATTATGTTTTAAGTTAAAAAATATAAAGCAAAACATAATAAATTATGTAAGGACATTTGCAGCGATATCTCATGTCTCAAACTTGGTTGATCAACCTAAACAGATGAAAACAATGGTTACTCTTCCATTACAGTAGTTTTCAACTACAAGTGGGTGAACTTGCAAACAGGCAATATGTTAGGCAATTTAATGAGTTAACGATATTAGTATTATTATTAATAATTTTTATTATAATTTAAAAGTTTGTATTTTTAAGTTTCGTTAGTTTGTGCAATTAATTCATAATTATGTAAGTACATCTAATTTAAGTATTTAAGCTGTTTTCAAGTTTTCTTAATCTAAAGCATTCTCTTAGTTGTTTTTTATAAATATCTCGCTTCTTTAGTTACTTTGATTGTTTTTATGTATAAAATAACAGATAAAGAAATAGAAAAAGAAGAAAATGAAAATGAATTATATAAATTTATGATTAACTTCATTATATCCGGGTATTATTCTTGAAAAATCTGCATTAATCCTAGATCCACTATTGAATAGAATAACTACAAGTTTTCGGATTCAAATCCGACCTAATAAAAGTTTGCTCTGGATTTGATTTAGAATCATATTTTTACAAAAATCTGATGACTCCCCCCCCAAAAAAAGGACTATGAATTTATGAAGCTTTTAATGCAAATATAAATTATGATTTAAAATGTAACTTTTGAGAAATATGTGAGTAGGAAAAGTGAGCAACACCACTTCTTTTGCTTGACTTTAAAAAAAATTAAGTAATTAAACTTTTCACTTTCACTCATCATTTTAAAAATAATTATAATTCAGCTTTTTCTATCAGCTAAAATTTTTATTATCAGTTCCGAATTTCACTAGCTCCGTCCGAATTGAAAAGAGAGCCCAAAAAACAAAGTAAAACATATTTTTAAGGTAAATACTGCAAGAAATTAGTTCAGATTCTAAATGTTTACTGGCTTCTGCTTTTGTATGTTAGGTTATTTTTGATAATTTGCTAGCAACATTTTTATAAGCTCCATAAAGAGTCTCTCATTGAACATTAGACACATTAGTCTGTGTCTAATGTTCCCAAATTTTGAAGGTTCAATAAAATTTTAAATTAAGTATAAAACTAAAACACATTAAATAACTTTTAACTAAATTATTAATCAACACATTTTAATCTGTGATAAATATTAAAACTATTTTTGTTTGGCTAGTGAAATTTCCTTTTTATTGAAAAATCCAGAAATCCATATTGGTAGCATGTAGATATATCTATTTTTGCTTATCCAGTATAAAATTCGCTTTACATATTTTTATTATTTATTTTTACTTCTATTTATGTCGTATGTATTTTGTAAATGAAATCCTAGCTTCAATTTTCACAGTACTGAGTCGTTCCAATTGAAACTCATAAAATATCTTCCAGGAACTTCTTATAGGACGTTAAACCTGTTAAAGTTCAAAAATCAGACCAAGTGTTATTTACTATGGTCTGATTAGGTTTTTTTATTAAATTGAGAGAGTTAGAATTACTTTATTTATTTAACTAATGTAAAATGCAACTTTCAATTTTAAAGTTTCCTTTAAAACGATCCATCTCAATTACCGTTGATAAAATTATCCATATTCCCTCAAAAATCCTATGTATGAAATTCCTATTTCATGAATAGTTTTATTATAGACTTCTCATTTTTACATAATATTATCTCCCTCTAATTATTGATTATCAAAATCTAGAAATTTATAATGTGCTCCGCAAATTATCACATTGTATTTGACTGTAAATATATTGGTAATTAATAAAGTAATAAATATGAAATTATTTACATTTTCATTCATTTATTTCAAAATTTTAATGTAAAGTTAATTAATTAATAAAGTTAATTTAATGAATTTTAATTTAATTTAAAAAAATTATTAATGAATTAAATTAATGTAATTTATTTTTAAAACATAATAATTTTTTATGAATGAAAAGGCAACAGAAAAAATGAATTTTTATCATTCTATTGTTCTGACTCAATAAACGTAAGCACGTATTTTATTTAATTCTTAATTTATTAAAACTTTATTTAATATTGAATTTATGGATAAAAAATTAATTTGGAAGCCAGAAAAATAATAAATTAAATAAGGTAAATATGGTACTAATGATCTAAAATTTTCAAATTGTCAATATTTATTCTTACGAAAGATAATCAAGTTTTATTCCAGTAAAAATGAATTTTTGGAAGAAAAATAAAAAACAAAATTATTGCTATGAAACTTTCTTTTAAGTTAAGTGTTTGGAACTGAAATACTTCTAAATTATGTTATAAATTACTTGCTGCTGCACTAAGAGTTATGAAATATTTTTCTAATTCTTAATTAGTATCAAAGATAAAAAATTTTTGTAGCATTATGAAAATAATTTTAAAATATCAAATTTAAAACAAAATTAATAACTTTAAAATTACTTTTTTCTCAGGGTGATAAAGTTATTTTACAAATTATCTTCTCCCTCTCTCTATTACCTGAAAAACAATTTATATAAATTCTAATGTGAATCAAGACTGTGTCACTAAATATAAAGTAAAATATGAATAATTTATCAAGACACACACACCAAAAAATAATATTTTCTCCTAATTAATTTACACTAACTATTATGCTTTTCTTAATATGCGCGCAATTTAAAATAGAGATCATTAGTAAAATTAATTATTTCATGAATTTATTCCTTTATTTCAATTAAATGCGATAAAAGTTGCAAAATTAAATCAAACTTATAGTCAAACCATGTTTCCACGAAGGAGAAGGGATAAATCATCTTCTAGAATGAAAATGTATATCAAAATGCTCTTCAACATTCCTTGTAAATTATTTGTGAAAAAAATAACTTTCAAAATGGTGTTTCTAGATTTGCAGAAGAATATATTTAATTCAAAAACATTACATTATTCGGATTACTTTTGGTTCAAAACATTGAACATGATTTTTAACATACTACACACATTTACACTAACATTATTTTACTAACTATAGTCAACCATTTGTCAGAGCTTAAAAAATTCAAACAACCTATAATTTCAATGCTTTATTGATTGATGTAAGGACGGGATGATAAGAAAACAATAATATTTATCTTTAATGTTAGAAAGTGAGTTGAAATTTCATAATTCTTTTTTATCCATTCTTTCAAACATGACTTTTAAAATCAATTACCAACAATTTTGTGGAAAATTTTCAAATTTCCTTGAAAATTTTTTATGTATGTGGACCGATTGTCAGGAGTGCTAGAAGCTGTTTCTGGATGGTCTAGTCCTATTTAGTTCTCTTTACTTCCCATCCCATGATTGAAAATATTTTTGAAATAAGTTTCGAATACTCGTTTCACTCGAAATTAAGTTTTTAATAAAATTGCCTCCATGACAATTTATAAAATAGTACTATTTGAAAAAGCCTCGATAATTTATTTCTTTTAAAAACTGATAAGGAAGAAATTATTTTTAAAGTATTAATATATATATATATATATATATATATATATATATATATATATATATATATATATATATATATATATATATATATATATATATATATATATATATATATATATATATACATACATATATATATATATATATATATATATATATATATATATATATATATATATATATATATATATATATATATATATATATATATATATATATATATATATATATATATATATATATATATATATATATATATATATATATATATATATATATATATATATATATATATGTATTTATATATATATATATATATATATATATATATATATATATATATATATATATATATATATATATATATATATATATATATATATATGTATTTATATATATATATATATATATATATATATATATATATATATATATATATATATATATATATATATATATATATATATTATATATTTCTTCTACTTTAAACTAAATTTATTGAAACATAACATGTTTGATAAAAAAATATCTCATCAGTCTGAAAATACTTCCAATAAAAACAATACAAACAAATAATATTTTGTGTCACAAGAATAAAACCATACAAAAGCAATTTCATTATAAAATGAAATACAGATTGGAAAATTCCCAGGCAGGTCTGAAAGGCATTGTTGAGCGTTACTGTGAACCAGTACCCGAAGTTATAGTTTGGGATGCCATAGCGTATTATCAACGATCTCAGTTATTTCGAAGTGTTAATAATCTTAAGAGCACAGTGAAGTGCTGGGTGCTTTTTCACATGCTTCTCCGAACTCAACCTGAATATTCCTTTAAGGGATGATATCCTTCATCTGTTTAAACAGGCTCCCCATATCTTGACATACTTCCTTTCTGCAAAATATATAAAAGTTCTTCCTAGCCTGCTTATTACGAAATTATTATAGGCTTGCTTATAATTTCGAAAATTATACCGAATTTAATTCCTTTAAATTTTTACAAGAATGCATTAAATCCATATGATTTGGTTTCAAAAGATTTCAGATGACGAAATTTGTCACATAGTTTTGTTCTGTTGCAAAATTAAAACTCAAACAATGTACTGAGATTTATGTTCTCTTTTAACAAGAAATCATTTTCTTGTTTATAAATAAACTGAAATATTTTATCAAGAATAGTAAAAAGAAAAAACTCCCATACAATCTTATTCGTGTCATTCTCTTTCATACGGCTTACTACGCGCTTTCTTTTCTTTATGCTCATGCATAGCTATTGTGCAACGGTTCTCTTTTCTTTTGGGCTGGCTTTTCTAACTTTCTGACAAGGATTTTTACTGTTCATTTTTTTATATTGTGTTGTGTCTAATTATTTTAATAACACCTAATATTTTAACATTCATTTTGCGTGTGTGATTCATATATAGAAAGACTAATATACCGTTTCAATACCAATATACCGTTTCAACTTTTTTCAGCATAATATCTCTTTTTAATATTTTCTAAATCATCTTTGAAAATCCCTTATCTGTCTTGCTGAGTGGCAAATTTTACAAGCCAGTTGCAAAATTTATTCACAGTTATAAATAACTTGTTAAAAAAACACCTTAATATTCCAACAATCCTGTATTATATAAAAAATAATTGTGATCTTTTCCTTATTAGAAGGAAATACTGATCTTTTATGGAAGTTTAGATACTATAACTCCCGCTATGAAAGTTTAGATTTTGTTTATCGTTGGATAGCCAAGATGTTGAATCGTGTCCATCTTATCATTTTTTACGAGCTTAACTCACATGGTATTAAGCAATATAGCTTTAACGTAAATGAAAGCAAATATCGATAGTTTTCTCTATCTAAATATCGGTTTAAATAATAAAAATTGCTTTTCTTCTTATATGTCTTCTAACTTAAAAGCAAACAATGATGACTAGCTCAAAGAAATCTGTCTCTAATAGGAAATATTGAAATAACTCTGTCTAACAGTGAGAAATATAGAGAAAAGTGCGAATCGTGTATGCGTTTTATTTTGCATAGTGGTCCCTTTCAAAAGTATAAATGTATAAATATACTATATTTGTATAAACATACTATATTTGTAATTTACAAAAGTATAAATATACTATATTTGTAATTTACTATTACACACACACGTTTACAATAATTATTTAGCAATATTTTCTGCAGTAACTGATTTCTTTTGTCAATGTACACTGGTTTATAAGTTACCATTGATAACTGGAAACTTCACATTTTATTTTTCTAAAACGTTTTTTATTAAGTTTCTTTAATAAATCATCACCTGCGATAAGTGATTTAATGCATTTAGTTTCCTTCTTTGCGTATACAAATGAATATGTATCTAATTATTTATATAAATACCTACACGTAAATATATTTCTATAATAAGTATTTTACTGTAATCTTATTTTCATAAAATCTACTATAAAGTAGTGCTTCACAAAAAAAATTGACTATGCAGCAGAAAATTAAATAAAATCCAAAAATAAAAGATATTGCTATAGTGAAGTTTGCATCTTATAAACTAGAACCAGTAAAAAAAGCAAAGGAAGACAGGACATTAATATTTTACGTAATCAAATAAACTATCTATATGATATAATAATATTGTGCATCATTTAGATTACCTTAAAAAAATTTATTTTACTTTTTTAAACATGAAACCTTTTTTCGTTGAATTTTTTAATCTCAATAAAGGATGTTTCCCATACAATGAACCAATTCTCATTCTTTTTCTATTAGTAGATGATGCTGGCTCTATAATCACAATACTCATCAATGTCGGGCTTAAGATATTTTGCTACCGTTTCGTCGAAACCTCAAGAAAGTTAATAAGCTTAAAAAATTTTGGAATTTAAAACAACACTTATATAAAAACATGACAATTATAGCATTAACATTCATGCAAAATACTTCAATTTTTTTTAATTAAAGAAGCACGAATTTCATAATCTATTGTAAGCGTGCCTTTTAAAATAACAAAGAATAAACATTATAAATACATCATATAAAGAAAGCTTCAACCTGAATTAGAATAAATTCATTCGAACTTTTCTACTGTAAAATCAGCCGAGCTGGCAGCCGAATGGTTAGCGCTCTTGCCTTCGGTTCAACAGTTCGTGGGTTCGAATCCCACCTTGGGCATGGATGTTTGTAGTGGTTCGGAATCCACTTTAAACCGTAGGTCCCGGTCTAATTAGCCCTCGTGTGCAAAAAATGACCGTTGAGCGACAAACAAACCAACCAATCTACTGTAAAATCGTGAATAAGTTTTCAGATATAAAATATTATTTAATTCATTTTAATGGCTGAGACAGCTAATCAGTTAAAATGATATTGAATAAGCCAAATTTCGCCAATTAATTTTAACTAAGAAAAAGATTCTATTCCGATAGTAATAGTTTGAATATGAAACGTTTCATATTTTAGATGGAACACGATGATGGGGTTTAATGAATTAAAAGGTTTTTCCTGTGTTTATTTGGTTAACTAATTATTTTCAGCTTACAGATAAAGTTAACAAAAGATTCATTTGATCCTGATTCTTTAATAAAAAGAGCTATTTTATAAATCAGTATCTTGCGATAAATTAAAGTCGTTTGATTAAAGTAGCTTATTTATTGAATTAAAATGGTACAAAACTGAATACCAATTAACAGTAGCATAAAAATTTAAATGGTTTATCGAGGTTAATAAGAGCTGGCTTCATCTTGGATAACATTTTATATTCCTATTTTTCCATAAATACCCAGTACAGAATATCTTTTATTTAGAAATATAATGGTTTCAGTAAATGTGCATGACTTTCCCAACGAGTGCCATTCGGTGTAATTTTTTTTAAAAGATAGCCCAACGAAATATCAATTATGTAAAAACTTTATACAGCTTTTGAACCATAGTCATAAAAATTTGTCTGCATTCAATGAAGATTTTCCTGTATAGTTATTTATTAAGTTTAATGAACGACTGTTGTAAAGTATATAAAATGCTCTGTAGTTTAGTTTTGACTCTTAATTGTACTCCCATTTTTTTCGCTTTTCTAATCTAAACTATTGCCGTAACCTTGACTTCTCATATTTTCCAGTTTTAATCAATTTTTGTCTGCCCTTTACAACAAATTTGAGAAATTCCTTACCAGTAGAAATTTCACTTGAAAGAAAACCCATAAAATGTTCATTAATTTTGTACTCGAAACTTCTTTTTATTGATCATTGATTACATATCCTGTTTCTAATTCAATCATAATCATATGGAGGACGCAATCAAAAGTACTCGAATAATACTTCCCTTTTAACTTGTTCTATAAGACTTTAGTGATTCATCACTATGAGATAATCAGGCCACAAATGTAAACTATCTCCAACTATGCTCAATGAAACACAACGATTGTAAAACAAATATTTCATTTACAGTTAATTTATTAATAGCTAGAAATGGTCTAAGTTAAAACGTGTGGGGATTTCGAAAGAACCCTACTAGAGGAAGATATTTGGCAAATACCGTCTAGTGTCTATTGAAGTTTCTATGAAGACGTTCTTCACCTACACATTCCAGAAAGGAATAACCCAGTCATTTGGCTAGAGAGAGAAGTGTTCAGTGCTCCCATCTGACGGTCAATACCAGCTGGTGATGCAACTTCCGAGAATACATGTTACCATATAAGTTCAATAGCTTTGTTCGAATTAATTTTTTCCAAATATGTTGCTGTTTTTCTACATTATTGAAGATACTACGAACATTTCCCTTTGTTATTAAGTCAAATTCAGCTAGCACTCGAATTAATTTCAGAAAATTTCCATTATTATATTCATAAAATGCTCGCTTGTATCATAAAAGGTTAGAGAATTGTTACTAAACAATTTAATAACTGGCATTACGTATAAAGTTGCTTCAAGTCAACGTATAATTTCAAAATTGATTCATTCTTATCCAACTGAATTTGTAACAAGTAAAACTGCTTAGCAAGTTTGAAATTTTCGTTTCAGTTCTATACATCATTTCAAACTATTTCATTGAATCTTCCTGTTTTCATGATTTCTCAATATTTCTTCAACATTTTTCCAGTTCCTATAAGCCTTATTTGAAAATTAGCTCAATTTAAACTACCAAAATATCTGTAACAAAAGTAGAGACCGGAATTTTCGACACTTAATACTCCAGTATATCTCATGATACGTGTTCGCTTATTCATTAAAAATCTGTTATAGTTATGGCACTGAATCTTAGATTAGGAATTTTATTAACAAATGAAAATATGTTGGATAAAGAAGTTAAGGAACATCTTTTAACTAAAAAACGTTAAATCTGAGTGACTTATATCATTGGGCAATAAACCTGTGTCAAATGCCAAAGTCTGGTAGGGCCTTTCTTTATTTTCAGTACCTTTGACCTTTCAGTATCTTTGACCATTGTCTCGAAACTTACATTGAACTCTTTTTCTTTGACCATGTATGTTATCAAGTCAAGAGGATTTCTCTGGACTGACTTCGCCCAGGGCATAATCCACTTCAAACATACTAAAATCATTTTAAAAAAAATAGTGTCACGAAGGACCGAATTTCGACATTTGTACACCTTATTTCTCGCACAATTCTCAAGAGTTTTATCATTTTCACTAAATGAAATCACACTGAATTTTTTATGAAAAGTATATAAATTGAAATTCAAAATTTTACTTTTCTTAAATTTAAATATATCGTTAGATTAATTTAGATAAATTCACAGAAGATAATATTTTACATTTAAATATATTTTATTTAACATTATTGAAACAATTGATACTTTTAATATAATACAGCAGAACAAAATAATAAATTTGTTAGATATTTTATGCTGCTGAGGTTGTTTAGGTGTTACAGTTTCTTAATATAGAAATTTGAATTTTTAATTTTAAAATTAAAAAAAATTCGAATTAATTAAATAAAATTTTATAAGCAATTCATGTTTATATTGCTGATCCCAATTAAATTTAAATATGTTGATAGAATAGTTTAAACATTTTTATTGAGGATTAAAGTCTTAGCAAGCATTTATTGAAATCTGTATGTGTATCTACCATTTAATTTTTATTACATACCTAAAAGAAATCGGCATTGTATACATAAAGAAATTTCAATAAAAATTTTTATTGCTGAATTAAGTAAGACTTTTTTAAAAATTCAGGAATGCATTATTATATTTTTGTTTTCCTTAAAATAATTTATATGAAAAATATTTTAATACTATTTCAATTGTGTTCATAGTTTCAATGTATTTATTTAAAAGACTTACAGTTATAAAAATTGTCACAAGTATTTATTTTTAAAACATAATTATATTCAAAGCAATGACGTAATTCAATGAATTTGATTAAATTTAGATTATGAAATGTTAATGAAATATACACTAGTTTCTTTGGAAAATGGTAGTTTACAATATTCTCTAAGAAAATTATCAATATTATTACAGAAAAATTTGCATTTACACACATACATTTATATATGTATAAATATATAGATATATATATATATATATATATATATATATATATATATATATATATATATATATATATATATATATATATATATATATATATATATATATATATATATATATATATATATTAAAAATAGAGAGAACCGTTTGATTAAAATAAAAGAATTTTTTTCTGAGATTTATTTTGTCTATTTTATGAACTTTTGGTTTTAAGAATTATTTTACTTATCCCTCTGAGGTCATAAAAACGAGCGTCTACTAAACATATTTATTGTAATCGGTAAAATCACAAATCTTTCTCCACAGTAATCAATGAATCGAACGAAAATTTCAGCAAAACAATTGTAAAAAAATTAAAATTTTCAGAAACACTCATTATTCGATGAAATACTCTTACTTCACAATAAACTTTAAGAATTATCCTTTCTTAGCAATATTAATATTATATTTTATATAATATTTTATTGCTAAGAAAGGATAATTCTTAAATTGCTTTCTAAGCAATTTAAGAATTATCCTTTCTTAGCAATAAAATTTTTTTCCATAAGAATAAACTATATAAACTGTATCACAGCCATAATCCAAATGCATATATATATATTATTATGAATAATATATGTGTGTGTAGCCCTGTGTTGTGTAAGTGTAAAGGCTGCTTGAATGTTGTGATGTGTGTGTGTGTGTCGCTGTGTGTGTGTGTGTGTGTGTGTGTGTGTGTGTGTGTGTGTGTGTGTGTGTGTGTATGTGTGTGTGTGTGTGTGTGTGTGTGTGTGTGTGTGATGAGGGAGTATAGAGATTAAGTAAAGTAGAAACAGAAACATTTAATATTTAACTTACTGAATTTAATTAATTGTGACACAAATAGAAAATTTAATTACAAATTTAGGTTAAATGTGAGATTAACAAAAATTGAGGAAATAACAATTGGACATCTTAAATAATCGTCTTTATCAACGTGTTCGTCTTTTTTCTCCAACGTCCTCTCTGCTCCAAACGGCGAGGTCCCGCTTGGCCAAAGCTTAGCGCTGTTACGTCATCCGACTTCTTATTGGTGGAAGAGTTATGAGGAAACACCGGCGCTGGATATAGCTCTCCTCTACACCGTTTCCGGTCACACTCGAGCATCCCGATGGCTTTGGACCTCCAAAGCTTGCACAAAGAAAGCAAAAAAATATCTAGAAAAGATTAAGAAAAGAATAAAGTTATTTACAGGCGCCGTCTGTAGCCTGTTTCTTGTTGCCATTCGTCTTCTGTTGTGGCATGTTTCATCTTTCTTTTGCGTCATCTTGATTATGAAAACCTTCTAAAAAAAGGAAAGAAACAATTAAAATATTTAAAATAAAATTTGGTAAAAGCATCCGCTTATCATTAGTCCGTTTTCCAGAAAAAGGGTGTTAAACTGAGACCAAAATCGTCGTTGTCTATTTAGTTTCAGGGCTTCATATTTTCAGCGGCAGTTGATGTGTTATTCGGGCCTTCATGATTTCCGACTTTCACAACTTCATAACGGTCTCGTTCTTTAACTGAAGTTATTTTGTACGGGCCGAAAAATTATGGACGTAGCTTTAATCCTGTATCGAACTGGGTTCTTTGTACTGCAACTAAATCTCCGACTTTATATGTTCGAGGTGACTTCCGTTTCCGATTGAATTGGCGTTGGTTTTGTTGTTGTAGTTTCAGGATATTCTTTTTAGCTTCTTCTCGGTTTGGTTTGTTTGGTTTGTTTGTCGCTCAACGGTCATTTTTTGCACACGAGGGCTAATTAGACCGGGACTTACGGTTTAAAGTGGATTCCGAACCACTACAAGCATCCATGCCCGAGGTGGGATTCGAACCCACGAACTGTTGAATCGAAGGCAAGAGCGCTAACCATTCGGCTGCCAGCTCGGCTAGCTTCTTCTCGGAGTTCCTCTTTGTTTTTTATCGTGCTTGCTTCGTACTCCTCCTCGAGTATCTTCGATAATCTTCTTTATTTTTCATTTTGACTCCTAATCATGAGTTCGAAGGGGGAATATTTTGTACTGGTAGTTGTAACACTGTTCAGAATTCGTTGGACATCTGGGACATATTTAAACCATTTTGTGGGATCATCTGCAGAAAGCTTGGCAAGGATAGGAATAATGATTCCATGGATGCGTTCTACTTGTCCTTTACCTCGTGCAAGACCAGTAGTTATAGTTACATGCTCAATTCCTTGCTCGGAACAATAATCGGCAAAATCTTTAGAAGTAAATGCTGAACCCTTGTCAGAAATTATTCTAGATGGATTCCCAAAAGTTGTTTGAAGAATTTTCAATTTTTCCATTGCATCATTTGCTATTGTTGATTTTACGGGATAAAACCATGTAAACTTTGTGAATACGTCAACCACAGAAAATATGTATTGATATTTTTTATTTGAAGAGGGAAGTGTGCCAAGAAAGTCTGTGTGAAAAGTGTCTAAAGGAACGGTACCTTTAGGTATTGGGTGAAGATAACCTTCAGCTTTTCCTCGTTTCTTATTATATAAAATACAGTGTACACAATTAGCTATTATATTTTCAATTTTAGGTCGCAGATTAGAAATATAAAAATCACGTTGTAAAATTGACTGTGTTTGTGCAGGAGAAAAGTGTCCATTGTTATGAACGTGTTTAATAATATCATTTTCCATAGCTTGGGGAACAACTAAAAGCTCGTTGCCTTTTTCATATTTATATAATATGTTGTTTTTGATAATGTAGTCATTCGTATTATTTGTTTGGCATAAAGTTTTAAGAGTTTGAATGTTATCATCTGTAGATTGGGCTCGTTCAATTTTTAATGTCATTTCTGCTTGAGGTGTAATAAAGTATACTGTGTTACGACTGAGGGCATCAACATGAGGCATTTGCTTACCAGATCTATGAATTATTTCGTATTCAAAATCTTCAAGGATCATTGCCCATCTGGCAATTTTTGGAGTCAAATCTTTCTTTTCTGTAGTCTGTTTAAATGCAGCACAATCTGTAACAATTTTAAATTTATTACCTAGTAAGTAAACACGAAATTTTTTCACAGCTTCTATAATCGCAAGGACTTCTAGTTCGTAGCTGGAATGTTTGGATTGTTGAGGAGAAGTCTTTAGACTCATATAGTAAATGGGGTGAAATTTTTCATCACTTCCTTTTAGACGTAGCACAGCTCCGAAACCTTGTGAGCTGGCGTCAGTATGCAATTCTAATTGTGAACCTGGTCGATAGATGTGTAAGACTGTTTTTTGAGACAAAATGTTTTTCAATTCTTGATATGCATTTATTTGTTCGGTATCAAATTTAAACTTTTGGTTGTTGCGAAGGAGGTCACTTAAGGGTAGCAATGCGTGAATAATTAGGAATGAATTTTCGAAAATATCCAGTTAATCCTAGGAAACTCTGAATCTGTTTTAAATTAGTAGGTTTAGGGAAATTTTGAACGGCAAGGGATTTCAATGGAGAAGGTTGAATAGTTCCATTCTGAATAACATAGCTAAGAAATTCAATTGTGCGTTGAAGAAAACTGCATTTATCAAAATTAAGCTCCAAACCATACACTGAAGCAACTTTAAGAACTCGATCTAATTTTTTAATACCTTCGGCTTCATCTCGAGATGGTATTATAACATCATCTAGGTATACTATTATTGTGCCATATTTCAATAATTCACGAAATACATTATTAATAAATCTTTGGAAAACAGAAGGACTGTTACACAATCCAAAAGGCATTTTGAGAAACTCAAACTGTCCGTCATGCGTAACAAAAGCAGTGTATTTGATACTAACAGGATCTACGGGAACATGAAAAAAGCTGTTTTTTAAATCTAATGTTGTAAAAACTTGAGATTGTTCTAAGCGATCAAGTACATCTTCAATAAGGAGCAGGGGAAATCTATCCCGAATTACTTTTTTGTTTAATTGTCTATAATCAATACATAGTCTATGTTTAGCGTTTTTCTTTTTGCATAGAACCACTGGAGCTGCATAATCGGAAGTACTTTCTTTAATAATACCTTCTTTTAACCATTATTCTGTTTGTTCGTGAACGACTTTTTGTTCTGCATAGGGTAATCGGCGTGGACGCTGATTTACTGGTATTGAATCACAAAGAATTAGATTCATTAAAACATCTGTAGTCTTAGTTTTGTTTGGCTTATAGTTGTTAATTATTTTCTTAATATGTTCTCGATAAGTTGAGTTTTTAATATGTGAAAGTTCGATTGTGTCCATCTCATCTAAAACATTAATTATATTAACAAGAAAGTTTTGATTATTGTTAACCAAATGAATACCATTTTTACCTATGTGAAATTCACCTTGGTTGATGCAATCTGTTCCAATAATTGCATTTACAGAAATACAATCATCTGGAATTACGTGAATCTTTATAGAGAATGAGGAATCCTCTATTTGAATTAAATCTGTAAAATATCCCATTGATTTAATTTTAATATTTCCTATTCCAGTAAAAACAAGAGGGGAAGAATTTAGAAGAGGGGAACCAATTTGTTTATATACTGAATATTTTATCATAGAAGCTTCGCTACCCGTATCTAATAGCGCATTTATTTTGGTATTGCATAAAATAATTGGAATGTGCATGGGTTTTATTTGAGGTAATACATCATAATCTGTCTGAATATGCTGAACAGAATTTTTGGGTACTTTTGTGGTAGTTAACTGAGTATTAGGACAGTCCATGGCCTTATGACCAAAATTATTACACTGGAAACATTTAAATCCTTTCTCTTTATGTAAACACTGTGAAGACTTATGACCTTTTTTGCCGCAATTAAAACGAATTATTGGAGATACATTCGACATATCTTGATTATTATGAGTAACTTTAATATTGCCTTTATTGAAATCACGATTGCTGTAATTGAAATTTTTTCGATCATAAAATTTAGTGGAAACATCGAAAAATATCAGTTTTTTAGAAATGTAAATTTTTTCATAAATTTTTAATTTTTCTTTAAAATCAGAAATATTTTTGGTACCATATAACAAAATTTTGTTACTTGAGTTATCAGGTATACCATTTATTATGTATTCAATTAAGGATGCTTCATCTATTGTACCTCGAGAAGCAATTTCGCGCATGCATACAAAATATTCAAAAAGAGATTCACCTTTTCGTAAAGTACGTTCTTGAAGCATAGTGTGAATTTGTTTACTGTTTACTTTCAATTTAAATTCTAACAATAGAGTTTCTTTTAAAATTTTCCATGTAAACAAACCATGTATACTCTGAATAAGAGTTTTTGCAGTACCAGTTAAAGATTTTTTAGCAAAAATTATTTTTTGTTGATCACTTGTAATATTAAATAAACAAAAGTTATCTTCTAAATCTTGTATATAATTTTCGACTGAATAATTGTCTGTACCATTAAAGGAGCGTAAAGTGTCAGTTAAATCTTTCATAGAAAAAGATCCGCCAAAACTAGTGTTGTGTGAAAGGAAGTTAGTATTTTGCACCTGACGTGGGGGAGAAAAAGGATTAGCAGACTGCCTTTGTGAGTCATCTGCGGCTCCGAATCGAGAAAAAGTATTGTCTATGACTGCTGTCTGGGCGTTGTTCACTGTTTCGTTTTGAAAACCACTGACACTGTGATTCTGTGAAGAGGAATTCTTAATTAAACTCACTGGATTTCTAAGTGTATTATGAAAAGTTTCTACTAGTTCTGTTTCACTTTCGGAATCGGATTCAGCATTTCGAAACAAATCGAAATTTCTTAAATGTTCAAAAATCAAATCACAATTATCTTTAGCATTAGATGTAAATTCAATATGAAGCACATTACACATAGAAATAAAATCATTATCACTGAATAAAGTTATGGCTTTTGTTTTGGCTTCTTTAATAGGATAGTCAGAATCAAAACCAGTAAAATTTCGTAAATTATTTCTATTTTGTCTCCCTTCATCTGTACCAAATATTAATTTATGTAAATTTCTAATACTCTTAGTGCTACTTTTTGATATTGAGATAGCAATTTTCTTAAAACCATTTAAGGAAGCCATATTTCTTATAGTCAATATATAAGTTTAAAGCTGACTCACCGTTTTGAAGGAGTCAATCATCGGCATTTGTAGTCTTGGTTGCTGAGGAAGGCCTTAGATTTGCAAGTCTGTCAAAGGGAAAGAAATTCTCGTGATCGGCCGGGCTCCCATGTAATGAAGGAGTATAGAGATTAAGTAAAGTAGAAACAGAAACATTTAATATTTAACTTACTGAATTTAATTAATTGTGACACAAATAGAAAATTTAATTACAAATTTAGGTTAAATGTGAGATTAACAAAAATTGAGGAAATAACAATTGGACATCTTAAATAATCGTCTTTATCAACGTGTTCGTCTTTTTTCTCCAACGTCCTCTCTGCTCCAAACGGCCAGGTCCCGCTTGGCCAAAGCTTAGCGCTGTTACATCCGACTTCTTATTGGTGGAAGAGTTATGAGGAAACACCGGCGCTGGATATAGCTCTCCTCTACACCGTTTCCGGTCACACACACAGATATATATATATATATATATATATATATATATATATATATATATATATATATATATATATATATATATATATATATCCACTTCTCAGAACTTTTATTCCTGACTGCTGAGAATCTCAAAATAATATAAGAATGACCAAAAGCCTGTTCATTTATAAGGTATTTAGTATTGCATTACTACTCTTTTATTTTCTATATACATAAATCCACATAGACAGATGGAATATTTTTTTCTTTGGATGGTAGTTTAATAATTTCTGCCGCTCCTAAATTTTCCCTCCGTTACTGATTGCCTAGAACCTGTTCTTTTCCTATTTGATGATGGTTTCCATGTGCTTGTATCTAGAGATGTGAAGTTCCCGGGAATTTTGAAGCTTGGGAATTTACTCGGAAACTTTGGGGAATATTGGGAATTTTGGGAATATTGGGAATAAACTAAGCCAATCATATTTCGTTTTAGAGATTCTTTTTTCGCATATATATGAAGCGAAGTGAAGTAAAATTTGGTATCCGTAAATAATTTTTAAACAAAATGAAATTTTATTTTCTACAATAAGCATTCATAAAAGCAGTGAAAAGCATAAAATATGAACATTAAAATTGTAAAAAATATAGTATTGAAAAATTTCGTCCCTAGGGGATATTTTTATATCGGTGTATGTATGTGGCGAGAGATATGTCGCTAAGATTGTTGGGAAGCCAATGTTTCTCACACAGACAGCATATCTAAGCGATTTCTCTGTCCAAAAATTTAATAAATACACATTCAAATAATAAACATTACGAGTAACAATTGTAATGAACACAACTTGAAACTTCTCCAATCTTTACGATTGGTTGTAGTAGTAGTAATATGACAGAGACAGTTTCGGAGCTTTATGCTTGTAGGCTTATAGCTCGCATTGAGTAGGATTGAGTATTTTCACAAAACTCGTCAAAAATTTAGAACACCATTTTTACCATTGTATAGTTTACAAATGTCAGTCATCTTTTTTCAAATGTTTTGAGAAATTTCTATTGCCATAAATAAAAGTAGAAATCATTAAAATATATCTTTTTAAATATATTATGTGGTTTTAATATTTAAAAACTTATCAATATTTAAGAAAATTCAAATTTTTCCCCAATTTTAAAAATTTGGGTATTTTCAAAATTTCCATGGGGAAAAAAACCCGGTTTATTCCCAGGAATAAACCGGGTTTTTTCCCATCCTTGCAACACTACTCGTATCTGCAGCACTAATATATTTGTAGAAACTCAATTATAGCTTATGTACTGTGCAAGGATCTGTGAATACGAAAGTGGTGATTTTCATATGTCTGGCAGTTTCAAGTCATAAATAGTTTTTTTTTTTTTTTTTTTTTTTTTTTTTTTTTTTAGGAAAGAAAAATTACGCTTTTAGACATGAGGCGTTTTGCAATCAAGTACAATACTGAAGTAGCTCCAGAAGGCGAGAGGGCTGGAAAGTTATCAATGGAACGAACGTCAGAAAGAGAGGGGCTACTAAAGAAACGTTCTCCGGTTATAGGTGAGGTGTCACAGAGCACACATATAAGTGAATTGGTCAGATTGATTTTATATGGATGGGCCTTCAAATAGTCATGTCCAGTAATAATTCTAAAACAAGCAACACCCTCTGCACTAGGAAGGAGGGAAATGCGAGAGCGCTGCTGGCCATTGAGAAGGCAAGCCCAGGATTTTCCTTCAGCCACGTTCCTAAGAGCAGAAATCGCTCCATGTCTGATTTTGCTCACTAGAAGTCTCCTAGAATTTCGAAGAGGAACTGGATGGGAAAGTTGATATAAAGCTGAAGCTTCCCTAACCAAAAGATCAGCCCGTTCCTTCCCTTAAGTGCCGCAATCGCCTGGGACTCACTGGAGGATGATCTTTCTTCCAGAACAAAGAAACGAGTCGATAAGTTGCTTAAATAGTCATGATTAGTTGAAGTAGACAACACTTGAGTTGGCTTTCTTAACTTACACACCACAGTTGGTTATCATTCAGCCATCATTTGACCACAGTAAAATCTCAAAGAAACTGTTGTGGATGATTTTTAATATCCTACTACAGAATTCTATTAATCAATTCAAGCTTTGATTGAATATTAAAACTGGGGTTTAATAAAACTTTTTTATTGGATTAAGTCTAATTTAAGCATAGCAAACTACTACTATAATTTTTTTCACGCAAACTTTTCCGTGCACTTTCTTCTCCTATCACCCCACTCTCTTTTTATTGTTTCTCTATAATTATATCATCAAATAATTATATGATTCATGCTTTTCTCAGAAATATAATTTGTTTCATAATTTATAACCATAAATTCCATTTAAAACTAAATATTCGTTTTTATTTATAAAGTAGAATATTCAGATCAAATTTTGTGATTAAAATGTTATTGTTGTGAAAGTGAAAAGCCTTGACAGCCAGCTGATTTTATTTAAATTAATAGAGTGGTGAGTGTCTTTTTGTGATTTCAGTTGGACATTATTTATTTTAATAAAATGCTTTTTTGAATTCATAAACCATCTATATATTTTTTTAATTTATGATATTTTAAAAGTTTTTAGTAAAACTCGCAATGCATTTTATTTATTATTTTTCATTATTGTAATGAATTATTTTTGCATTCAAAATTTTGCTGTAGCAGTCGAAAGTTTTTCATAAAATTTTCCAATTATTTCTTTTAACTTTATTAGCTAAAAGTAGTTAATGATTATTTACGTTCGAGAAATTTTTTTATGTGCATGTGACTGAAAATTATACCCCTGTTTGTTTACTGTTATACATATGCTTAAAATAAATATTTTCTAATATTATTCATAGTTTTTTTCTTAGTGCAGATTGTGAGAATCATTGGTATCCAATAAAATTCCATGTTGTCATTTAAATGTCATTTCATTTGTCAAAATCAAATTTTAGAAATATGTCTGTATATAAATGTTAATTTGCTAAAATTTGAAATTTATTGCTTAATAGACAGTCAAATTTAAACATAGTTACATTTTTACGAGGTTATAAAACTGTCTTACTTATTATTCAAATTAAAATGTATATTACACATCATTATTAGCAATGACAAAGAATTTTTCATCTGCCCTTCTCTCAGCAAATGATTTCCAATTCCTCACTTTTAAAATGCAAAGTTCTCATACATGCAGTCTTGCCATCTCTTTTGGGCCCCCCTCTTACCAATATATTGCACATGCTATTTAAAAATATTCTAAAATTTGTGGACATATTATTACTTTAAATTATGATTAATTTAAATATTGTTTTATTTTGTGTAAAATTATGCACAGATAGATTGATACAAAGTTAGATTTTTACTTTGTTCATTTTTACACTTTAAATACTTTAACACTTTAATAATTTACATTATAAGGAATTATTAAAAGGAAAAACAAAATATTTAGAACATCATTGAATTTAGAATTGAAATCAGAATGTCAAAATAGTTTAATTCTTTTTCTGTTACTGAAAATTACTTAATTGACAATATTCAGTCAATGAAGTTATGTAAGTGAAGAGTTAGAAATCTTGCTTGCTATTTTTATTTAAATTATTGCAAATTAGAATAAATTTTTGATGCAGTTTTTACTGAGTTAAATTTTAATTTCAATAAAGTTAAATTATAATTTTTCATTTAAAGTTAAATTTTTCATTTTTTTTCAGTTCATAACAAATAATTCTATCATATAAGTTAACTTCTAAAACATTTTTGATAATGATTTTTCATTCTTTGTCAGTTAATAAGATATTTCATACTTGGAAAAACTCAATCTTTGTACAAATGAAAACTGTGAAACCCATAATTCATCTAAGATCAGACTACTCAATTCTTAAGCCTATAAGATTTAAACAGATTCTTCAAAAATTCTTGAATCTTTTACTGAACAGATTCTTTCTAAAAAAATTATATGATGGATTTTATTAACTTCCGAAAGAATTTTTACACCTTGACGATGCTGTATAAATAAAAATGATAAATGCCTGTTGTTTTTACATACAAGTTTGGTTTAAAATTTTGTTATTTATTAATTCATTATATCTTATCTCCGAATCTTTTACAATTTTGGTATTTAGTGTTTCCATAATCAACAAATTAAAATAACTTTACTAAAAATGTGGAAAGGAAATTGAACTTTTGTATACGTTTAATTTATTTAATAAAAAAAAAATCAGATTATTAATACATAAAGGCAAACCAAACTTTAAATTGACATAGCTTTTAAAAATTTTTGTTTGAATTCTTATCTTTGGAAATTAGAATCCAAAGCTTATAATTTAAGATTCTGCCTATTGAAATTGTTTTGAAAATGAACTATGATATTGCTAAAAGTCTTATAGTTGAAATATCTGATAAGTTTTCAATCATGTATATGAAAAAGGAACTAAATCTATGTATTCCTAATGTTTTAGTATTGCAGCACTTTAAACAAATATCTTTAATTTTCATCTATAAAAATAAATAGGTAAATATTATTTATATAAACACTTTGAATCTGCATTGTATATTACCTTAAGGTTTCTTAAATTATTAATTTTGCATTTTTTTAGAGCAATACTTTTGAATTTTTCCTTGTAGTTATTATTAATATTGGAACAGATACTGTGTAATCCTTTTGAAACATTTTTGAATTGTTGGCTGATTTTATTGTTTTTCTGGCAACCTTTTTATATCAGAAAGACTGATTATGCTAAGTGTATTCAACATTATATATTTTTGAAACCCTAGTTTATATATCAATGTAGGGCAAGTTAGAACTCTGTGGTTCCACTACATATTTTCATTAAAATTCTTGTGAGGATAATACAATTTAATTTTCTTTTTTTAAAAAAAGATCCTAATATTTCATGTTTTTATTATTTATCAGATTTATTATATTTATTAGATAGAAACAATGAAACACAACAGTTCTCAGCTTGGCTATTTTTATAATCACCAAAAAATTAAACAATATGCCAAAAGGATTTTCAGCATCTGTACTTTAATATTAGTACCAAAAAAAAAAGATTCAACCAAAAAACTATTAGTTTATTTGAGCAGTTAATTTTAAGTAATCTTAAGATCTTTCTTAAGTAATTTTCATGAAAATTTTTCATCATTTTTTTAAATTTAATCATTATAAACTCCTGTTGCTGGAATAAAACCTGAGAAAGCTTAAGAATGATTAAAATGTAATTTTAAGGATGTCATTTTTTTATTAAAAAAAAGGTTCACATTACCTCAAAACATAGTGCTTATGTTTATTTTCATTCATTAATTATTATAATTGTTAGCAATTAATTTTCCTATAAAAATTAGTGTGAGCATAATAATGGCAACTTATAATGTTTATAGAAATTAACTAGAATTATAATAATCTTTACATTAATATTAATATAATTTTTTTAATTAAAAAAATAGAAATATATAATGGGATTGAAATTTGTATTTTCAGCTATTTTAAAGTTAAAATTAAGTTTAAAAATTTAGATTTCTTTGTATTTGTGTCTTGCAAAGGAGTGGTATAAAAGATGAAAAAATTTAATTTGTTTTCCTTTTTTTTAATTTTGATAATGAACAAATTTTTTCTTGTCAAAATGAAAGAGTCGTCAATTCACTTTTTTACATAAAAGTTGGTTCAAATGTGTTGTTTTATGCTCAAAGTTTATGCTTAATAGTTAAATTAGATATCGTGTAGAAATATTGAAGTAGATGTCTTGTGCTAATTAATTTATAAGCCAATTATTATGAGAAATGATTTTGTTCAGACACACATTAATTATTTATTGCTGTTGCCAAGTTGTTTAATCCTTTCTTAATAGCATGACACAGGACTATATATATATATATATATATATATATATATATATATATATATATATATATATATATATATATATATATATAAATTGTGCACCATTGATTAACTGTGAAAATCAAATATTTTAAAATCTGGTGTTCAAGTTATTTAGTGTTATTGCTTGTTTATTGAGCCTTACTTAATAGCATTATTCAGAATGATTTTTAAGGTGTGCACCATTGCTTGAGTTGATTGATTAAATTTGAATATTATTAAAAATGATTTTGTGTGTATTGGTCATGCTCATATTGTAGCATTGCTTTTACAGTTATTACATATTTTGCTTTTTCTAATAAATTCTTACACCATGTATAAAATTATCTTTCTAGTCCTTTGTTATATAAATTTCAAGTGGTTGTTACTGGAAACTTCCTATGGTAAAGAAATATTAATATTTTGGAGTTCAAATTTTAAAATCATATAAAATTGTTTAGTTTCAATTTGAATTTTGGTGGATGAAAAAGCATTAACTTGTAGTATTTTGCCTATTTTCACAAGTAAAATTCATCATCCTTTTTATTAATGAAAATTTAGTACACATTTTTAATTAAGTGATGAATCATAAAGAAAAAACACCTGTTTATTATCTTACATTATTTTTTAATCTATGATTTATTTTAAAGTTGAAAGCATCTTTTAAATTAATTGTGTTTGTCAGGATAACATATAGTATTGTATTAAGACTAGTATCACTACATAGTATTTATTTGAAATACTGAAAAATTACAGTGCCTAAATTATTAGTTCACTACATCATTTATAGTGCATCAGGAAAAAGAAAGATATCTATAAAGAATTTAATGTTCTTTTCATCTATTGATTTTAAAAATTTTCTTATCAATATAAAATCTCCTATCACTGATCAGCCTTTAAAATGTGCTCCAAAAAGGCATTTTACTAAATTCCTCCATGATTGCATAGAAACTTCAGAAACACACTTCCTGATTTTCTTCTTTTTTTTATTATTAGGAAACTTAAGAGTTATGTCATTATTTGCTGAGAAAGTTCCTATCAATCATTATGTGAAGGACAAAATAGGCTCTGCTATTAGATAACTGCATTTATAGATATTTTTGTTTAATAATTTTATTTCATATAAAATTCAAATCTTTAATTTTATATAAAAAATGTTGTAAATGAAAAATTTGATTTTTTTTCATTTATTATTTTTATTAATCCTTTACTTTTTCATTTGCAGCAATGGCTTAGTTACCATTGCATAATTGTATAAATAGTTTTTAAAGCAATTGATATGAACATAAATGTTTTCAATAAATTTAAAACTGTTACCAATATAAAGATATATAAGTATGTGTTTGTATATATAATAGGTGTAATTGTGTGTTACATTTAAAAAATTCTGTTTTTTCAAATTGCAGCTATTAATTCTACAATAAAACAGTATCTATAACTTTAAAATCAGTAATTGTGCCTTTCTTAATAAATAAAGTTCTACATGAAATTAGTACTCTTAAACTTTCTTGTTGTGGATACATAAATTGAAAGTCGTAAACTGATTATTTTAAAAAGGGTAATTCATTGATTTAAGTTAATTAAATTTATTTTTTAAAATAATTTCTCATCTATATTTAATTAAATATTTCAACAAAAGAAAAAGTTTTATATGAGTTTAGAATCACACACACACAACACAAAATTCTATTCCACACACATTAATTTTCAATCAATTCAGTATTTTATTTGCCAATAAAAATAAATTACTAAAAAAATATATTTATTTATGGTTTCAAGATTGAATGAAACATTTATAACCAAATGTTAAATCTTATGGAAATTTTTGCATATCTTGCATTCATGTACTGAAATTTTTATCATAACATATCAAATTTATTTGTAAATTTCTGCCTGATTGATAATGTATAATATATCTAGATATTATTAAAAGATTTTATAAGTTTTTCTTGGCATGTTCTGTAGTTAACATTTTCCTTTACTAAAATCTGCATCTTAATCTTTGTTTTTCTAAGCTCTATAGTTAAATCTTATTGATTTAATTAACACACTAAAAACCAGCTTCTTCTGATGAGTTCTTGATTTCTGAAAGTCATACATAACTACATTAATGTCTTCATTCAAATGATAAAATTTAATATATGTCTGCAAAAAGGATGTGTATTAATTATTTGTAATCTGTTTTCTTTCTAAATTTAACAAGAAACTAATGAGAATATAATAAATTTATTTTGAAATTTCAGAAGGTGCAAAAAGCTAGGTTTTTCTATTAAATAGGAAGTATTAATTTCTGATTATTTTTATTTTTAAATAATCTACTTTATATTGCATGAAAATAATAAACTTAATGATATAGTTTTTGTCAAAATTAAAATTATCATATTTTCCTGTATATAATCTGAGAATTATCTGTTAAAAAAGTTTCGAATTTTGTTGTATATATTATACGCCGCTACAGATAATCTGATAATATACATTTTCCATCTGAAATGCTTAAAGTTTTAATGGAAATGCTGTTTATGTTTTCTAAAATAAATAATAGATGGTGCCATGATTTGACTGGCTTATTTCATTATAATTCATTATAATAATTTTTTTTGAATTACGTTGAAGAACAAATTTGATTTCTGCCAAAAAAATCATTTTTATAATAATTTATTTTTAGTTTGTCAACCATAAGATAAAAAATTTAGTGCTATAGGACTGGCCATTTTTATCAAACAATAACAAAAATCTTTGGAAAACATTCTATGTAGTATTATTGCAAAATAACATTCTCACTTCACTCTTTGGCTCTATAATCCATGCTGGATTTTTAGGCTTCTTCACCAAACAGCTATACTTTTTCCAATTCTTGACGTTTGTCTTCCAATTTTTGATCTTCAGCTTTTTCAGATCCTCCTCTACCTCATCTAGTCATCTCTTTTTCTGGGACATCCAACCTTTCTTTTACCCTCTGGTCTTCCTCTACAACTTTTCTTTGTTATTTTTCATTGCTCATTTGCTCCAGATATCTGAACCATTGTATTCTTTTTTATTACATTTATTATATCTTTTTCTTTACAGCTTTTACTAAATTCTAAATTAATCTTCCACATATCTCTATCCCTAATTGGTTCATATATATTGTCTTTAAAATTTTTCTTCAACAGTAGTAGACACTTTTCTTTTTTCTGAGTTGTCCAAGTTTCTGCTGCATAAGTTACTATAGGTCTGATTATAGTTTTATAAAGTTTAAACATTCTTGAGAGCACAGAAGATTTAAGCAACTTAATCATTAAAAAGTAATACCTATTTCCAGCAGCTAGTGTACCCTTTATCTCGGTGGTTATTTAATTTTTTCAGTGATAATTGAACCAAGTTGTTTAAATTCAGTCACCCTTTCGAATCTGAGCTCAGTGTTAACTGCACTGATGGCTGAACTACATCCACTATTTATAACAATATATTTAGTTCTTTTGTTAACCAGAAGTCCCAGTCTTTGCCTCCTTTTCTAAGTCTTCATAGGTTTCAATTAGACATTTTCCCCTACTAGACATCAAGACCACATCATCAACAAGGATTGGCTTATTATTGTGCCCTCTCGATTAAAGTAAAATTTTCTTATGTATTCCAAATAGAATTTAGTGTTGTAGACATTGCATCTTGCTGTCTAAATCCTGTATTGATTCTAAAATTTCTTGAATGCTTTTGCTGCACTTGAACTTCAGCTTCTGTGGTTGACAAAATCATTTTAACAAACCTTATTAGTTTTGCTGGTATTCCAAATTCTTTCAAGATATGATACAATTTCTATCTACACAATTGTATCCTTGCTTAAAACCAATAAAATATTGATATAATTTGATATTTTGTTCATAGAACTTCTCCAAAACAATTCTAATGGTAAAATTCTGGTATGTAGCAGACCTACCAGTTTTGAACCCACACTAATAATCACGATTTTTTTTTCTCCCTATATAAAGTGGTAATCTATTTCCAATAATTCTCCTGAGTACTTTATATGAAATGCTCAAAAGTAATATTCAAAGGTAGTCTCTAATCAGTTTTTGAATACATTCTACTAGTATCTCCAATCTAAGATAGGTTTTCCACTTCCTGAATCCTATTTCTTTCTGCGGCTCTACTTTTGATGAACTCTTCCTATTTTCTTTATAGAGATAGTCATTTTGTCTAGTTCCAAAGGAAACAGTTTTTCTCTAGCTATATTTTTTCCCTTATTAGTTACCTAATCTTGTATTAACTTCAAAATACTGATTTAAACTTCTCTATGTGTAACTTTGAAAAAATTCCTAGTTCCAACTTCCTTTAAAATTTGAAAACAAGCACTCACTAGCTTTCAGCTCAACAATTCGTGGGTTCAAATCTACCTTTGACTTAGGTGTTTGTAGTAGTTCAGAATCCTCTTTAAGCTGTTGGTCCCAATCTGATGAACCCTCATGTGTATGAAATAACTTGGTTGACCAAAAAAAACTAAATTAAACTAAATTCATAAAAGGAAAAGGTCCTTAATATAATATTTATAACTGCAACAAACTTATGTCAAACTTGCTCATTTTTTATAAAGGAATCCATTTTTGTACATTAGGCATTTATTCAGCAAATAATTTAGAACATTTGGAAATTACATCAATATATTTTTCAATTTAGCATGAACATACATCTCCAGATAAAAATTTTACCTGTAATTTTAACCATCCATTAACATAGTTTTTGAACCACTTTTTATATTAAGTTATTTTATTTATTTTTCATCAATTCAATAATGGTTAGAATAATACTTATTGGTGCTTTTCTTTTTCACAATTGCAATAAAAGACTACTTTAATCTAATGAGATTTCCAGATGGTATAGATTTAATGATGAATCATTTAAAATTAAAGTTATACTAAAAAATTTTATTACAATGTATTATACATAATTAATGCTCTTATGTTTAGAAATTAATATTAATAGTGTGTTATTTATTTTAATCTCGTTTTATATTCTCTGCAGTTCTTATCATTTATATCTAAATCAAGTTTTGTTTTGTAATTTTTTCTCAGAACAATCATGAGCAAAGTTGATGTTAAAATTTGCCTTCTTGGTAAAGAGTATTCTGGAAAAACCAGTCTTGTTGAACGTTATGTATATGATCAATTTATTGGAGAGAATTCTTATCAAAATGTAAGTATTGATTATAAAATTTATATATAAAGTTTTCATAATTTAAAGAAGTTTACTGAGCATGTGATCTTTTCCTTTGTTTTCTGAAAACATTAGCAAAAAAATTTTCAACTGTAGTATACAAAGTTTTTATAATAATATAGTGACACCTTCCCAGTAATTTATTTATTGTAAAACAAATAACTCTTTTAGCTGGCTTTAATTAATATTTAATTTTTCAGTAGTGATTTAAGAAATTATAAAAATGCTGATAGTGATGAGATGATAATGTGATTTGTGAAAAGGAAGTCAAAAGAAGTTGTTTCAATTTATATTGTTAACTATCAAGCCTCTAATTTGTTCCTTGTGCCATAAAATTCGAACTGAGATACCTTTTTAGATTTTATTTAAAAAAGTAAACTTAAATGTGTATATAACTTACAAAAAAATAATAGAAGATATCTCTAATTTTTAGTTTACTCAAATTCTTTTAATATGAAACTGATAATAGCTGTATTATTAAACTATTAGTTTCAGATGATTTAGCATTTAAAAGGCTAAGTCTTTTTGAAGCAGTTCTATTTCTAGTTTTATAGAATATATCTACAATGCAAAATGACACTGAAATCAATTGTATATGGTAAAAAAATATTGCTTTTGTTGATACTTATGATTATATGCATTTATATATTAGTTTTTGTTTAATAAAACCTTTATTGTAATTGCTAAATTAGCTAAAACAGCAATGTAAAATATATAAATTACAAGATTAAAGTATGTCCACACTTATGCTGCTTAATGTGACTGTCAGATTGTCAAATAAAATGTGTAAAATTCAAGTCATAATCTATCAAGATTTTGAAGTAATTTAATTTCAGTCAAAATATAGATTGTGTGTATTATTGCAAAAAATGTGGATTTGTTTTTATAATTTACAACTTCTGAAAAAGAACTTAAAATTATTTCTTTTATAAAATTTAGTGGGGTTTCATTGGATTTTCTATAAAATAGCAATATTTTCTGTCTTATATTTTGAATTAAAAATTAATTTTATGTCATTATATTCTATGAGTGTGACAGGAAAAACTCAATTCAAAAGTGGTAACAAAATTAAATAAAAATTCAAACAAACATTTAAAATTTCATGTCAAGTGTCAGTTACTGAAGTGTTTAGAAATGAGATAGTAGTTCTAAAACTTCATTAAATTGCTTCTAATGCATATACAGAATACAATATGTGCTGCAATAATAGCATACAGGCTCTATTAAATTCCTGAAGCATTTTTGGCTTTAAATCTAAGAAATGACTCAGTAAATTAGATAAGTCTTACTGCTATGGATGTGAAGATTGTACATATGGTCCTGTGTATGGAATATGTTATGATGGCTAGACACATATGCTTTGAGAAACACATATATAATTGCAAATACTTAAATCCTTAATTACAAAAGTAGGCTTTTTGCTGTGAAATTTGTTAGTTGTTGCAAGAAGTGCTTTAATGTGTTCATTCAGTTTTAGCATGAATTCATTATCCAACTTGGGATCCTCATGCAGAATGAAGAATTGTCCCAGAAGATTAATATTTTTTCTCCATAAAATAGTTTAGTTGTTGAACATCATCTCATCTCAACCAGTTCATCTCAATAAACAGTCCACAAGCAGAGAAACACAGCAGGTAATACTCAGGTCCAGTGAACAGAAGTATGACATGATAGATTGCTTCATTATTCTGCCAGAGTTCCAGTTGAACTTAACGGGTGAAATTAAGTGAACTTAAGTAATAGCGGGATCGAGGCGGTCACAATCAAAACTACTGATTGACAGGGCAAGAGCAGAAGAGGGAATGATTTCAAAAAAGTGTGGAAAAGACCTGTAAAATTCTATCGAACTTCTGCTATTTTTTCCTGAGTCATCATTCATTCTCTCTCAGAAGGATCCAATTCTTAAAAACTTGTTTGTGAAGGGATTGTCCATCTTTAATTGGTATGCTTAACCAATGAGTGAAATAAAACACTTCAAAAATTATGGTTTGGAGTCTATTTATTTTTTAAGGGACTCTTAAATCAGAAATCCACCGCTGTATAAAGTCACAGCTTTAGCGCAGAATTATGATAGCATAAGGATCAATGAGATCATGTTTATGCAGGAAAAACATCTATTTGGAAATGGAAACATGACTAAAAGAGAAGGAACATGACTTGTTATTGTATTTCTTTGGCAAGGGATGTATGTTTGAGTCATATGCATCACCTTTTTTACTTTGGGCCATATGAATCTTTTTGTTACCAGCTTAACTGTTGCTTTAATGTCAGGGTGAGCTAAATTATATACTGCATCAAAAAATAACTGACAAAAAGATGGTGGAATATATGTTGTAGAAAATTGCTTATAGAAGTATCACAGTGAATTGCAATTTGTGCAGCTTAAAATTCTTAAGAGTCTTTTATCTTTGAATAGTGCTTTCAGTTCTGAATCAGTACTTGCACAGCAGCCAGAGCAGTTAAGTCCACTGCATCAGGATATTTCACTCTACAGATACAAGACAAGGCATCAGCTATAACATTTTCTTTCCCATCAATATGATAGATATCTAGTAAATTCTGCCATGAAGTTGAGAAAGATTTGTTTTGGTTAGAGTTTGTGAAACTTTTCACTTAAAAATCTGAAAACTTAAATTTTGAAACCCTTAAGTTTTAAGTCAATTTATGTTTGAGAAGTTTTAAAAATCTGAGATTTTTACACATACAAGTGACAGTTGTATAAATAATTTAATTCAGACATCTGCTAGAGTAAAATGTCTAACTTATTTTATATCTATAACATGAAATGTGTCCACGATTTTCAATAAGGAGTTTTGTGAGCTATCATGATTACATTAGGAGATGATATTCTATGATGTTTACACCAAAAATTAAGCTTTATTTTGATTAATGTATCATTCACTTAGTGTTTTTAAATTAATCTTCTTCAGTGATTTAACTAGGAATCATCACAATTAAAATATTAATTTAATTTAGTTACATAATATCAATAGAAATAGTGTTTACATATGTATTAGCAAAAATTTATTAGCAATCTGTGTGTTTAAAGCTTCAAAATTCTGTTTAAGTTTTCTTATTGTTTTGATGTAACTAAATAAATATAATGTAAGTGTTAAATTGTGGTAAGCAATATTTACCATTTAAAACTAATATGTTTACTTCTTAGTTTCATTGGTATAGTTAAAAAAAACAATGTGTGTGAAGCATTTTAAAAAACTATTTTTATATTTGCATTTTGTTGTACATATCTTTTTATTTCAATTTTAAAACTTTTGATATTTTAAGTTACTATGTTTTAATTTTGAATAAATCTCTTATATAAGTGCCTATTTAGAAAAAATCTTCGATTTGTTCTACATCTATAAAAGTCAGGTAACATTTTAATTTTATGTTATTTTTCATTTGGAGAAAATTTATTGCTTGAAATTACTAAGAACAAAATATTTTAAATATTATTTTTTAAATAAAACATGTAATCCATAATTTATAAAATTAATTTAAAATAACTTAATTTTCATTTGCCATTATTTATTAATGAGTAACTCTCAATGAAAAATTAATTAATACTAAATTAATGTGTGAAACTTAAATAATAGTTATATTTATTGCATGAATTTTATACTTTTGTATGAGAAAACTCATGATGCTGTGTTGTTTATTATATAAAATATTAATTATATAAAATTATTATATTTATATTATATAAAATTATTATTATATAAAATATTATATTAATTTATTGTGACTAATTATTCAAGTATGTTATTCAAGTTAAAATTCAAATGGAAATGAATTATATAAAAAAGAAGGCTACTTTGAGAAGAAATTGTTTCCATGCTGCAAATCAATATTATTTTAAGGGCACTAATCAATTAAAAAATCAACTATATTATGTTTATTTCAACTACATTAATGTATATTTATAAAGATTTGAAACTTAGCATATATAGAGAGGGAGGAGAGTTGAAACAGTTTTAGCAATGAATAAAAACTCAACTTATAATAAGGGGCATTGAGAAACTAGAAATTAAGGTATTAAATTCAATTAATTAGGAAAATATTAATTAAAAGTTTATTTAATTTCTGGTTGAAAAATTCACTTATGATTACTTTCTATTAATGGCATTTATTAAAAATTTTTAGCACAGTTTAAAATTTTTCAGCTTCTAATTTATTATTGATTGCTAACTAAATCCTGAAACATACCTTTTGGTTCATATTTTGAATGAAAAATTTTATAAATTTGTTTTTGTTTCTTATGTCTTAGTCTATAAAAATAGCCTGCAAAATAGTTTGAGATTAAAAAAAGATGATTGTTCAAGAAGTGAATACCACATAAAAATGATAAAGTATCTAGAGTCTCAAAAGAAATTATTCCCTTGTTTATTAATTATCAATTAAAATGTCCTGTTAATAAAATTCTAAAATGTTGTTGCTTATTATATTAGCTTTTTAAAGTGAAGTATCTGATACTAATAGTAAAATAAATATGAGTGTTTTACGTTTTTAGTGTCCACTTGAAATTATATATGTAATGAAAATTTTCATTGAAAAATCAAAAAAAATTAAATTTCATTTTCATCAGTATAATATTTCCAGAAAACATTAAAAAAGTTGCTATAATTATTGTTTTAATATAAAATTTGGAAATTATGCATACCAATGGCAGTGTGGTTAGAATCCCTAACTTCAAAGCACTTGGTCCTGGGTTCAAATCTTGGTTTGAGCATGGGCGTTCCTTTCTCTCTTTGTTTATTTCTTTATCTTTTAACTTTCAGGGCAAAGATTGCATACCCACTGAGTGCCTCACTGTAAAATAAAAAAGTGCCGTCACCTTCGTCCCTTTCAACGTTGAATCTGTTTAAACTATATAAGGCAGCTGGGCATTAGAAAATATATTTGGAAAATTCTCTTTTGCAGAAGTAGAATTATTAAATAAAAAATTAATGGGAAATAAATACATGGAATTTTTTTAACTATAACAAGTTAGCAAAAATAAATGAAATGTATTCTCACCTTTTCTCAACTACATCTGTATATCAAATATAATATTTACTGGCTGTTTCTTTTTTTTATTTCCAACTCTAGAAGAGATCGGCCAACCAGCTATTTTGTTCTCTGAATAATGATTTAAATACTTATTTCTGTTAAATTATTTGTCTGCCTGTAATTTCATTTCTTAATAAGTGGTATCACTTCACTCACTCTAACCTAGTAGTAAGACAGTGCTCTTTTATGTAAAAACTAATAAGTTCAATCCTAGTTAAACAATGGAAAGTGTGTGTTACTTTACTGTTTCTGGGTACACATTTATGAATGGGTGTTTAAAAATCTTCCATGTTTTTTCTCAAATTATAATTGTATATGCCCAACTATCTATGGAGAGTCCACCTGGAAGCCAAGACACAACTGATACTACAATTTATATTATCCATTAATGATATCAAAATTGTACTACCCAATAAAATTATTCTAGTTAATATAAAGACTTCATAATGCATAATCTTATGAGTTTCATCATCAATCTTTCATTAATTTTTAATAGTAATTGAAAATTTCCGAAAAATAAATTGAAATGTATTGAAAATGTAAACTTACTTAATTTTATGTGTTTTGAGTTATATAAAACTAAGTGTTTCATCTTCTATTTATATGATTGAAAATAAGGATGTTAAAATATTATACAGAGGTGCTATGTTTCAAGTAAAAAAATCATTTTGAATGAATAAATAATTTAGTCACCTAATGTTAACCATGTTAAACTACACTAAATAAGCTTTTGTTGAAATAAAAGTATTGCTTTTATTTCAACAAAAGCTTATTTAGTGTAATTTAACATGGTTAACACTTAAGGTGACTAAATTATCTATTTGAATTGAAGAAGAAGAATTTAATACCTTTAAGCATGAAATTAAACATAAAGTATTGCTTTGTGTTTAATTTCATGCTTAAAGGTATTAAAGTCTTCTTCAATGGCCAAACTGCTCAGGGTGGGTCCATTCCCTCCAAATCAAATTCCAAGCTCTTCTATCTTTGGCCATGGACAAACACTTAGTTGTTTTCAAAATTCTTAAGTCTGTTTCAAAACAGTTGAACCACCTAAGTTTAGATCTTTCTCTTTTTTGGGTGCCAAATAGTCTGGATGAAAAGATATTTCTTGTTCATTCTGCACAGATGTTCATCACGATTTTTAACCATTCTGCACAGGTGTTCTTCCCATTTAATTCTTTAAATCCTTATATATTTTACTATATTTAGTTCTTTAAAAGATTATCAAGTTCAGAGTTTGTTCTTCAGATATTGTTGCATTTAATCCCACCAAAATACTTCTCAAAATTTTTCTTTCAAAAACTGAAATCATACTTTTAACTTTTTCTGTCATTGCCTAGGTCTCAGCAGAGAAAAGGTATTAAATACAAAGCAAAATAAATTGTGAATGAAACATTTCTTTAACACAACATTGTAAATAGGAGAAATTTACTGATTTTGAATAGAAGTTGTTAATCTATTTCTTTCAATTATTTCTTTGTTCTAATAAGTCAATTAAAATTATTTTTATTATGTTTTAAAGTAATTTTTATATTGAATAAATTATTTTTGTTAGGATTTTTTGTACCACTTTTTTACACCAAACTTTCATTAAGTAAATTCATATATATGTATAATCTTTTAAAATATCTTTTCTAACCCCTAACTCAAATTAACCATTGCTTTTAAAACTGAAGAGGATGTTAACCCATTTTATTTTTAATTAAAATGTAATGTTAAATTATTTAAAATAAGGAATATATCTTATGCAGTACTAAATAATCATTTTTTGCTTTTCTGATTTAATGATTTATATTTTTATTTATACAAAATATAGTCATAAATTATTTATCTTTTCTTTAAGTTTATTTTATTATCATTTGTGTGGTCATTTAGGTTTTACTAATTAACCATATATATATTACAGACTATTGGAGCTGCATTTGGGGCTAAAAAATTAGAAATAAATGGAGAAGTACTCACTTTGGGTTTATGGGTATAGTTTTGTTTACATTAAATTTCTTAATTCTTATATTATATATTTATTTTCCATTGTTTTATTTATATGCTACTTTTTGTTTAACATTTCTTCAATAAAAAACTTCATATCTTTTAAAACTATATATCTTCCAAACTTTTCATAAAGCTTCAAGTATATTCTACCTACCTAAAAATTTTATGAATTCAGAATCCACATGTTTAAAATTAAATTACTTTGAATGAATGTTTATTTATTTTAATAATTCTGATCCTTGCTCTAAGGACATAACCATAAAAAAATTTCTGAAATTGTTGAAATAAAGGAGAGTAATAATATTGTTATGAAGTCTTTTCAAGGAAAAATCTTGGAAGTGTGGAATAACTCATTTTAAAAAAATTATTTCTAACATATGTTTTATTTATTGCTTAAAACTTATATTACAAGTCAATTCTTTTTGACCAAAATTTGACTACCATTTGTCTGTGTAAATATTTTTTTTATATAGCTAAATATATTAAAGTATCAATGTAACATTTTTTCTCCTTAATTAATGGTTGCTTTCTCCCTTCTTTAGATTAAGTGTTCCAATTTCTTTGCTTGTTTGAGCATTGTGGTTTCTTTAGCATAATATATACCAAACATTTATGCAAAAATTTTTAATTTTATTGTTTAATATTTTATAGTAATAGATTCATATTAATGAAACTACAACATTATAGATAATTATTAGCTATTCTCCTAAAATTGGTTGCATCAGCATTGCACATAAATTTACTTGACCATACAAAAGCAAAATAGTCTTTTTTTACTGCCTGCCATCAGAATATTTTCATTTGATGCATATTGTACTTTTTATATTTACATGGTCAATGAATATAAGCATTCATTTTGACCATGGAGTGTTATATTTAAAAAAATTATTTCTTCATGTTTACAAACACGCTTAACATTTTTTAATAAATATTAGAAATTGTTCTGGTATATGTTAATGCTACAGTATAGTTATAATTATGCAGTATTACAGCAAGTAAGGCATTATCACAGATTAATTTGTTTAATAACTAATTAATATCCTGTAGTGAAAAAAATCCGTGATTTTGTGGCAAGAAAAAATGCCTTAAATTTATGACTTTGTCATATATGCTATCATACCTATTGCATTATAGATAAAAAAAATAATTATCAGCTACTAGTTGAAATATTAAGGCTATATGCTACTTTTATGAAAATAATGATAATTTTTTTCAAATGTAGTTTGCACCTTCTTTTTTAATAAATTAATATTTATCATTTTAATAAGCATGTTTTAATTTACTATTTTTAAGATACATTGGTTATTATGTTTGACAGGAAAGCATTGCTTGCTTTTACCTCTTTTTCCTGAAAATCTGAGAATTTTTCCAATTTCAAAATGAAAAATGTACTTTTATCTTTCTAAATTTATCACAATTTATAAAAGAAATCTATGAATTTAGAATTTTATTTACCATTTTTTGTTGGTGAAAATGCTTAAAAACATAATTTTCCTACAAACTTCAGAGAGTTGAAAAAATGGTGGATGAGAATAGAATAAAGTTAAATAGAAGAAAGATCAAAAAATTTTGATTAGAAATTGAATATATTTCTCTGCAATATATATATATATACAGGGTGATTATAAAAAAACTTTGCCAACATCTGCACTTCTAGCGTCCATTCTATTTAACCGATCAAGATGATACTTCAAATATAGTTCTTTTGAGATATGCGCTCGAAATTCTGTGAATGACAACACAGTGGCCCTCGCGGTTACAGTTATAGTGACAGAAACTCGAAATTTTCGAATGACAACGCCTACTTTTTACCATCGCAAAATGTTCAGCACATGCGAAAACCCTAAATAGCGTTGAAACGGTACCGATATGTCCGAAAACCGACGTGTTATACACATACAAACAGTTCTTCAAGGCGCACGGAGGAATAATGCATACGACAGAGACAAGACACTGCTCAATGATGAGAACACATAGAGAAAAAAAATCTTTATTAATTTCAAACATTTTCCACATGAGTGCCATCACAGGCAATTACGCATTGCATGCGGGAGACGGTGGACAATGTCGCTGCACGCAACATGGCACGAGGGATGTTTCCAATCTCACGCCATATAGAATCCTTTATGTCCGACAATGTTTGAGGATTGCACAGATAAACTCTGGATTTGAGATAGCCCCAAAACCAGAAATCCATAGGCGTCAGATCTGGGGATCGCGCAGGCCACGGAAAAGGATAATAGCGTGAGATGATGCGATCACCAAAATGCTGATCCAGGAGCCTTTTAACTGACCTCGCTATTTGTGGAGGTGCGCCATCTTGCATCCAAACAATGTCATTGAGTGCATTCAGCCGACGCAACTCCGGTAAGACATAATTTTTCAGCATGGCTGCATACCGAGGGCCCGTTACAGAACATGTTGCAGGGCCAGTCGGGGTCGTTTCCTCAAAGAAGAACGGGCCCAGAACAAATGTAGCTGTAATGCCGCACCACGCAGTCACTTTGGCGTCAAATAATGGTACTGGCGCCACAGCATGAGGATTCGTCTCTCCCCAGTGCACACAATTCTTTGTGTTAATGCTGCCATTTAAGGTGAAATGCGCCTCGTCCGTCCATAGTATGCGAAGTGGCCAGTCGTTATCCGCATCATATCGTAACAAAAATGCATTTGCGAAGTCCAGACGTTGTTGTGGGTCACCCGGCTCCAACATCTGGACGCGCTGGAACCGATAGGGAAACATGTGAAGTACCGAGCGCAAGAGCTTGCGGACCGTTGAGTTCGGAATATCCAACACGCGCGCTATGCCTCTTGCGGTTTCTGTGTGTCCTGCAGTCACTGTATGGTGCACTTCCATGACAACGTCCTCAGAAACAGTTGGCCGTCCGGAGCGCTGTTTGTCACAGGTGCAGCCTGTATCTTCGAATTTCCGCACCAAATCACGCAGAGCTTGCAGAGTACATGGGCCGCGTCGTTGTCGATGATTGCGGCGATACACACGCAAGGCTTCCGCAGCGTTCATCCCATTTTGGTAATAGAGTTTGATCAATTCACCGCGAACTTTCCTAGGAAGACTCATATCGTCGGCATGTGCGAGTTCCCGAATGACGACTTCGCATACCCGCTTGGTATTTTATAGGTTTCCGACGCTGAATATCTGGCGACCGGCGTTCTGTGATTGGTTTCTTGACTCTGTCACATGCAAATTTATTGCGTGCGCCCAGATCGTGTTTTATTGGCCGGTTTTCAGAACTCTTTTTTGTGTTTGCAGAACACGTCCGTTTTTAGACATATCGGTACCGTTTCAACGCTATTTAGGGTTTTCGCATGTGCTGAACATTTTGCGATGGTAAAAAGTAGACGTTGCCATTCGAAAATTTCGAGTTTCTGTCACTATAACTGTAACCGCGAGGGCCACTGTGTTGCCATTCACAGAATATCGAGCGCATATCTCAAAAGAACTATATTTGAAATATCATCTTGATCGGTTAAATAGAATGGACGCTAGAAGTGCAGATGTTGGCAAAGTTTTTTTATAATCACCCTGTATATATATCTCTTGCCTTCGGTTCAACAGTTCGTGGGTTCGAATCCCACTTTGGGCATGGATGTTTGTAGTGGTTCGGAATCCACTTTAAACCGTAAGTCCCGGTCTAATTAGCCTTCGTGTGCAAAAAAATGACCGTTGAGCGACAAAGAAACCAAACCAAAACCTGTATATATATATATATATATATATATATATATATATATATATATATATATATATATATATATATATATATATTTCTTTTAATGTTTTAAAAAACATGAAATGACATTTGACCTATTTATTTTAAATTAGTGAAACATATAATAGCAAATTGGCATTATTTATATATAAAGATCCAAAGTTAAATTTTCTTTAAAAACAAGATTAAAATTTTTTCTTTGTTAATTTTTTAGAGTTGTTATTTATATTTTAGACTAAGTGCAATTTGTGGATTTAAATAAGCTTTATAAATTTGGACATTTGAATTTTTTGTTTCCAATTTGAAATATTAATTTGACAGGAATACAGTTTCTTTGTTGATTTTACCACTAAACATAATTTGTTATTTCAGTTACATAGAAATCTTTTGTCAATTCCAAATTGTGAGAGATTAAACAAAGTTACTGTTGCCTTAGCAAATAAAATTCATAAACATTATCCATTCTCGCTGCCTTGGTATCAGTTAATGCTTATAGGAATAAAATTGAACAGTATTTTAATTAAAAATGAGGACATAAAAAGGATTGAGATATCTGGTTTGGAAACAATTATTGTAATTAATAAAATATATTTAATAAATTCATTTATAGTTGATTAAATTAAAAAGCTTAGATATTTCCATGTATTCATAAAAATCGGGGAAATTATTTTTTCCATCCAGAAAACTGAAAAAATTGCTGTTTTTCTATAAAATCAAGATCAGATGGTAAGTATATATATTGGTCATATTAATTTTATGCAAAAATAATTAATATTGAAAATGGACTGATTATAAAGTTAGAATCATAAATTTTCAAAATGTTTAATATTAAATCTACAGTTGTTCTCAGCCTGCAAAAATAGGTTTAAAATAAACTTCTTTTAATTATATTTTCATATTTTAAGTTCTAAAAGTAATTTAAATCAATAAAAATAAAATCTTACATCATTTATAATTTTTTTTTTTTTTAATTTTGGATCAATAATACCCGCAAAAAAGATACTTTTTTTTGTAATTAATATTGCAAAACTACCGAATAATAAATTTCATGGGTGAGATTATTTCATCACAAACTTAGTTAATTTAGATGTGTTTGCGAGTTACAGCTTCCAAATTTTAAATAAATTTTTTGGAAAGAATTAATAAAGGATCAGTTGCTTTTTATTGTTAATGAATCACAATTTGATAAATCATGCTCATAATAGGAACTTCAATACTTGGACGTGAGTTATTATTATAGAATCAGAGTATTCAATCATATGTTAATTAAAAAAATAATTATAATAATGTTAGTGCTATTTGTGCTTTATAATAGTTCTGTACAGCTTTGATATGATTATCTGTTTATATAATTTTAAACGTTATTCATTTTAACAGTGAAAAATTTTACAATATAAAATTTTTGTCACTGAAGTTTCTAATTATTTAATCATGGGAATTATTTTAATTTCTATTTCCAAAAAAAATTATTCTCCTATTGCATTTAGCATTACAAATTCTTGTCATATTATTGCTTGCAAGATATCCTCTAAAATAGAAAAAAGATATTATATTTTCGATATAAAATATTACTTTTTTACTTTGCAATTGTTTTATATCTGTATATGTTGCTACTGTATAGTTAATTTAACCAAGAATATTATAAATTCTTTTGTAATGACATTCACTAAACGTGAAAATTTTTAATCATATTGTATTAAAATTTCTTATAATATTTTATGTCAGGACTCCTCTAAATTAATTCTATTTTTCGTTTAAAAATCAACTTCAAAAGAGGGTGAAATTGCATTCATCATATACATGACTGCTTCATTTGCCAAATAAATTAACTCCATAAAACAAAAGTTGAGAAAAATAATAAAATAGTGTATAAAGTTTTTTGAGATATTATTTACACATGGCTTTTGCTGTGTTAATTCTTCAGAGTGAAAGTTGTTCTGAATATATACACAGTAGTATATTATTTACAACCTTGGAATTATAATTTAATAAAATTCTGAAAGTGGAGTTAATAAATTTGGCTAGGAAACATCCATATATAAACCTTACATTTCATTAAGGAATCAAACAATTTTTGTGATAAGTTGTAATAATATTCTCTATCAATCTTGAATCATATGATTCACAAATATACTTAATATCATGCTCACATAATTTTAAAACTAGTTCTTTGAATTTAAATGTAGAAAATGTATTCAATGTTATAAAATAATATTAAAGTGTATTTTGTTTTTTAAAAACAAATTTTCAGTTTCTTTAAGTGCATTATATATATATATAGTGCTTATTACCTATTTTCAAACCTATTGATGTCAGTCAACTGTTTAATCGTCACTTACTCTAGACTGTCTAAATATACATTTTCTACTTTATATAATTTGTCATACATGTGATTTTGAAATCTGCAATATAAGACCTTTACTTATTTTCAGTTTGTAATACAAAATTATTTAAATTTATTTAAAATTATTACATATATCACTTACATAAAAAATTTTGAATTTTTCATATAGCTTGCAAATTTAAAAAAAAATTGCAGTACTATTCAAGCAGTATGCAGCAATACTAATTTTGTTTGTATATTATAGGATACTGCTGGTAGTGAGAGATATGAATCAATTGGACGAATATATTACCGCAACTCACATGCTTCAATTGTTTGCTACGATGTAACTGATGCTGATAGTTTTGAAAGGGCTAAATTTTGGGTTACAGAACTTTTTAAGTCTGTAGAAGTGTGTATCATGATTTTAAACAAAGAATAGTATCATAATTAGAAATTGAGAATGCTTATATTATAATTTATTTCATCCAAAGGCATTTTTGTGATTTTTTACTTAACATCTTTAAGGAATTATTTGAGTTGAGAATGGATGAAATAGAAGAGAAATATCTCAATTATAAAATTGAAGTTCTAGCATTATATTCTTCTCTATAATAAATTTTCATATTTTGAATGCACTCTCTAGTCTACACCATTTCTAATTAAACCTTTACTCAAGCTAGATTTTTTATAAAATTTTAGACAAACCACTTATGCCAATTATTAAATATTTTTATAAGAACATGTTCTTTTTCAATATGTTTGTAAGTTTTTCAAGATTTCCTTATTTATGTATTTTAATTTTATCTAGTTTTCTAAATGGACTTATAAAATTAATAAACTTAGCTTATAAAATGCTTGAATGAAAATACTACACAAAATTATTAATTAAATTATTTCATAATTAAAAAGGAATACAGTTATTGAGCTATTGGAAAGAGTATATAAATTGTACTTGCCATTCTCATCATCTTAGATTATTTTGCTTAATTTTAGGAATACTGTTGACTTACCTTAAGAAAGAGTAATAAATTATTTTTTTCTATAGTGTCCATGTTATTTTAAATTTAACAGCTGTATGAAGTAAATAAGATTTTAAATTATTCTGTTTTGATTAAAAAAATCTATTTTGGCGCTACTTCAATTTAATGCAGTTTTTCCTTTATTGTAAAGGTAAAAGAGAAATTAAATTTTTGAAAGAAATGCAAAATTAAGAAATTGGAATTCATGTAAAATTGTATATAACACAATTTTCAATTTGCTTTTTAGTTGGATTTTAATGACGTAGGATTTAATATTGGAATTTTAAATATGTCCGACTTTATCAAATCATATTTTTAAAAAAATATGTACTTTTTTATTTGTTATTTTAATGACAAATACAAAGAACATTATAAATTGTGAAGCTTGTTAGCAATAACAGCCTTATGATTTGCAATTTCTTTGTTTATAATAGCATAAATGGAAATAAGAATAATTTAGTAGGAAAACTATTTTACTGATTTTTCTTAAATAAGTGTTGCAAATATGCATTATTCTCTCAGAAACAACATGAATATTAAATTGCAATCAGATCTATTATAAAAATATACAGAAAATATACGTTGAAATATTATAACTAGGATTTTTACTTTATTTTCTTAATTTTTGAAGTTTTATTTCAGTTGCCATTTATTTAAGATATTATTATTAGTAGTACTTTATTCTTAGTGAACCAATCACTGCGTAGTAAGCAAATCTTATACACAAAATTTGAATGCTGAAGAAAGAAAGAATATTTTATGTAATATTTTAATTGTGTATTTGTTTCATGAAATAGATTGTAAAGCACACATACCATTATATTTTTTAAATATTGTTATTTATAATTACTAATTTAAAGACTTCATATTAAATGATTATCCTCTAATAAAATTTATATTCTTTGCAATTAGGAATAAAATTATTTAATAATTATATAAATAAAAGATTTTCTATACTTTTTATAAACAAAGAGTTATTAAATAGATGAAATTTTCTGTTAGCAAACATCATACAAGTTGAAGCCTAAGATATTTTTTTAAAAGAATAAAATGTATAACTATCAAGAGAATCCTATTAAAATCATAAAAGTAAGAAAGAAAGATTTGTCCCACTAAACAAAAGCACTAGGACTGGTTTTGTTACCTGTGATAATTAGTTGTAAAGTGTAGACAGAGAATTACTCATAGAGAAAAATATGTGGTTATAAAATTGAAATATCAATTAATTATGTAATTGGCTTTTGTTTCTATATGATACTTTCCATTTTGCTTTTTCATTAATGTATGAAATGTTCCATGCTTAAACTTATTCTCTTGTTAAATTTCTAGAAATGCAGAGTGTATTTATGTGGAACAAAAAAGGACTTGGTTGTAATAGATCGTAAACGCAGAGCTGTAGATTATTATAATGTTTTAGATTTTGCTGAAGAAATTTCAGCAGAAGTTTTTGAAACTTCTAGCAAAACAGGAGAAGGAGTCAGTAAGTTTTTTTTAGAAAATTATTTAATTATTAAATGAGAAATAAAATTGAAATTCCTTTACACTGTAATATTTTTTATTTATGAATAAATTAATATTGTGCTTATCGGTAAAATGGTCTTTATACCAAACAAGCTATTCAAAAATAAGATTGTTTAGGTATATTATAAATTAATGTTCAACTATGCTACTATACCTATAATAGATTCTGTGTAATGATGTAAATAAAAGATTTATTTTACTTCGTGCTATCTTGCAGTTTCAAATTGAAAAACTTGAATTATTTTCTCTTATGATTTCTTTGTGCATACAATTTAATCGCAGCTACACTTGAAGAGAGAGATATTGTGCATGGGGTACTGTTGGAGTGCTATGCTGCATATACAACCATATTGATGATTTCAGTTTTTATCACAACTGCTGTCACCATAAATCTTTTGTCTTTGATTGCATTTTTATATAACTGACTCAAGGCATCCCTGGCTGATTTTAATTTCATTACAGGTTTTTGCAATGAATGACAGAGATAGACATCCAAATAACATTTCATTTTGGGTTGACTGACACTTCTGCTTGCAACACCTCAATGATCAAATTAGTTTTAAAACATCATAGAGAGAATGCTAGACTATTGTCTTAAACCTTTCCATACAAATTTTGCATCTGAAATAATAAATTTCAGTTAGTTGATTCCTCTCATTATTATCAATATATATATATATATATATATATATATATATATATATATATATATATATATATATCGACCTACTAAATCTCTTTTTTATTCTTTGACTGTTAGCTCTCCTTCAACATTTTCAGTAGTAATTATCAGTCATCTCTTTGGCTACATTTCAACATAAGAACATAGTGTGCTGATTTTTACGTGAAATATCTGACTCCTTTCTAATCCACTAATTTCCCATCATATTCAACTGAATTGTTGACAAAGTTCCTTTTTAGCTTAAAAAGGGGTTGTGGTCCTTGCCACTCATGTCACCTACAGTCTAATAATCTACTATATTGTTATTTGCATATATAATTACTAAAAATGTTCATCTGTTAGTTTTCCACAAATAATACATGTCTTGTCATTGATGGAGAATTATTGGTCTGAAATACTGCAAACACACTGATATCTTAGCTCAGTTTTGGCTCTGTGTAATAATAGCATGAGCTGCTTTACCTTTACATTCTAACCTAAATGTTTCTCAATCAATGTGATGACTGTATTGCCTGCTGAGTGTTTAGCACTTTGCCCATCAGTTCAATAATTTGATAGTTTCAAGCATAGAAATTGCAGTTATAGCTCATGTACCATATAAGTATGATAGAAGGTGGCAAATCAATGCTGTGGTACTTAAAGATAATCATAAAAAATCAGAGCATTGTGTGCAATTTCTAAAATAAATTTCCTTTAATATTTATTTTCTTTATATTGTAATTTGGATGATCAGCAGTCTGTATTTCAGCAAAAACAGCATTATTAAGTTCCCTTATTTTATATGTGAAATTTAATAGTTCTCTATTTAAATAAAATATCTATGATTTTAAGAAAATTATAAAGCTGGATTCTATAATTTTTTTTTATTTCAAATGTTTTATTTTAGTTTTCAGAGTTTCATTTTATAATATTTATGAAAAAATTAAATTTTATTTAAGTTTAATTTGAAAGAGAAAAATGTCTAATTTAAATAATTTTTGTGGCTGGATCATTATTACAAATTAATAAAATTTTTATTATTATACTGTAGACGCTTATTTTTATGAATTCATAGGGACTGAAAAGAATTATTAAAATTTAAAATTATAGAATAGTAAAATAAGTGGTATATTTTAAAACCAATTTTTTCATACCAAATTAATTTCTCTTCATAAAGTTCTATTAGAAAAATTGCTTAGTATTCATTTTTTAAGAAACACATGCAAAATAAAATTCAGACTGATAAAAATTTAATTTCATTTTGTTGATGAAAAATCAAGTAGTCTGATTTTTCTATTTCAAAACTATATTTTTAAAGCATTTTTTTATGTGGAGAAAACATTTTACTGTTTATTTCAAACAAAGTACCAATTCTCTCAGATATTCACTTGCTTGAAGACAATGTCATTTACTTGTTAGATAACTGAATGCTCTTTTTCACATTCATTCATAATGCTCTCAATTTATTTTTCATTCAATATTTATTATGTACAAATCATAACTGAATCCATATTCAAATCTGATGGAAATGAAATATTTGGCAGCATGGAGTTTTTTTTTTTATTAAATTTCATGGATAAGTAATTTGTCTTCATAAAAAGTCAGGTAAATTGTTTTTTTTTTTTTTTTTTTTTAAGTTATAGTATTTTTTTTTCAATAAAGCCTGCCTATCAAATTGAAGTAAATATCGTTTTTTCTGCAACATTCCAAACATAGATTGATAAATGTGTTGCATTTAAAATGCTAATTTCATGAGGTAAATCTAAGCTATGATCATTTCTTCCAAAAGTATCTTATGATGTTTGTACTTGAGGCTGTTGATTATACTTTGATGCATGAGATGTAAGAAAATAAGTTACATTAGGTGGAAGAAATTACACATGAATTGCTGAAAAAATTTCTTACTTAAAAATCTGCAGTGCTGTTAGTTTCCCACATTTTGTAGGATTTCCGATTCTCTTAAAAAAGAAGTTGATCTAAATTTATCATTAATAAAGTTAAGAAAATGAAGAAATTGAAAAAAATAAAAGCAAATGTAAATAGCTTAGAATTTTTTTAGAAACAAGTCTTTCCATTTCTTCTCTGAAAAAGGCATTTCCTTGTTTTTCAAAAAATATCCCTTGTTAGCAATTCATCTGCTAATTTTTCTCAGGTTACTACACTACATTATCGCAATAATTTTATCATCCATCTTGTGTGAAATTTACATGAGTTCATATTCACAAAGCTCTGGAAGGAAATTTCAAGTAGTTAATTTCTTGATGGATGAGTAATTCATCTTTACTCAAATTGTTATGTAAATGTTCCCAGCTTCCTTCAGTTACTGAGGCTTTTTTAATAAGGCCTGCATATCAAAACAACCTAGATATATTTTCTGCTATGTCATTTAAAGCATAGATTGACCAGTGCATTAAATGAATAAAGTCATTCTAAACTGATTTTTTCACCAATTAAATGCTTGCTTACGTTTTTATCCATTTAAGACTAGAGCAAATTATTTATAATTTACGTATAGTTTGTTAAGATTACTTATAAATTATAAATCATCAGTAAAAATAGATTTCAGCACTAATTTTAAATGTTATGTAAGTATGGTAGTTTTCCATTTTTTTTTTTTTTTTGATATGAATATTTTAAAATACTAAAAATATATTAGTGATAATTAAACTGCTTATAAATTCATTCATGAGCAAACTGACTTATACCGAAATTGAAATATTCAGTATCATTTTTTGGTTTTTGCTTTGCATTATTTGAAAATATGTGACCATTGATTTTTAGCTTATTAATCATTTAATATATATTATTTATTCTTTCATTCCTATTGGATGGGCAAACTTATTTCTATTTGAAGGTTTTCAAAAAAATTTTTTAACAACAGCAGGCATTTGGGTGACGCACCCTTTGCCACAACAAGGCTAGAAACTGCTACTCATTTGTCGTTACCCAGTTGGCACCTGTGAACCAAGTCATGAAGATGAGTAGCATTACCCACGCCATACCACTACAATCCCGTTTATAGTGTGGGCCACATCCATAAAATTAGCTGTTTTATCTCAGGAGAATGGACAAAGAAACAGAGAGAGAAAGTAACATCCATGCCCGAACCGGGATTCGAACCCGGGACTCACAACTCAGGAATCAGGAACGCTAACCACTCAGCCATTAGTTGGCAGGTTTCCTAATTAAAATAATTATTTCAGCGCAAAAGCATGCAAATTAAGATAATGACATAGTGATTAAAACATTTTCCATTGTGTTTTTCAAAAATATTTAAAATTAAAAATTCGGTATTGATAAAGGAAATATTGAATTTTCTACTAGTTGTTTCATAACTTAGTATGTGTATGGGTTTTCTCTCATGACACTGTACAATAAATTGTTATTTCTGTACTCTAGTGACCAATTTATATAAAGACCAATATAATATCTGAAAAGTACTTTTAAAGAAACTTCATCAAATAAAATTTAAAAAATCATTTATTTTATCTGGAATACTGCTCATTATCCTAATCTCATTATCAGGGTCCCTCTTAATCACTTATCTAACTGCAGGTGCTGAAGTGGTGCTTCTTTATGCTATTGATTCTTAACTCATCCATGTATATTTGTTGGTTTCAAAATCTTATTTAAACTATGTTTCAGTCAAATTAGATTACTTTTATGTTTACTTTTCTATTTCAGGTGAACTTTTCTACAGAATCGCAGAAAATTTTCTGAAAGAAAAAGTGGTTGAAGATACTGGAAATGGTATTGAATACTATTATTTTTCATTTTCAGTGTTCTTTGTTTCAATCATTTGTTGGTTAACCAGGACAACCAAAATTAACTTGTAAGAACATCATTCATTTGAGTTTTGTTATGTTAGGAAGGGTTGGTATAGTTCTAATCAAATGATTTCCATCTTCACAACCTTCTGGCCTTTATTTAATAATCAATAATGAAACTTTATTCAAGGCTACATAAGAATATGCAGTTACTATGCTTAATAAGAAAATCTTACTTAAAAGAAAATAGTAATGATTATGAGGAATGCACAGTGATTTGTTGGGCAAACTTCAAACCCACAGTTTAATTCCCTCTTTCATATGCTATTCAAACTTGAAATAGTTTGAAATGACACTTAAAATTTCAAATTAGTAAAGTAGTTTGAAGACTATTGACTAAACTCAAAAACATAAAACGTTAGAACTAATGATGGTAAAATATTTAAACTTTTCTTTCCAAGTTTAAACATTTTATTATCACTATCATACTTTAAAATTATATTTTACCAATTAACATCTGTACAAATTAAACCATTCTAGTTCTTTTGTATTTGTGTTATCAAAATACCTCCATTTATTATCCATTCATGATAATTATATATGTAAGCTTCATCTTATTGTATTGTTATTCTTTTTTAAACAAAAATTTGTGCTCTTAATTGTATGTTTGTGGGCAAATTGCTATTTATTATCTATCTCTACCGTTTGCTTTATTATGTTAATGAATGTTTTAAAATATTCCAAATGTAATGAAGATTTTTTTTTTTAAATTTGCTTGTATTTAGTAAACACTTTTTTTTTCAGGATTTGACCTGTTATCGATTGAGGAGAGGAATGAGAAAAAATGCTGCTCTTAAACAATTCTCACATTATTTTAATTAGTGTAATTAAAAAGGTTAAGTTTTTAGGTAACGCAAACTATTTTTTTAATAATAAATGCTCAATCTGTATAAGTAATTATTTTTTTATCAATACTCATGCTTCTTGTTTCAGTTCTTAATCACTTGCATGCTATTTCAAATTTCATCATTGTTCTTATTGTTCCCCATAAAAAAGCTTGTTTTTTATCATTTTTTACATCAGTTTTTCATCATTGTTTAAGCAGAGCTCTATTTTTCAAATGTGCATACCATGTTTATTTATTTTATTTTTTTCAATTTTATGTTACATTGGACAATGTATGAACATAGTTTGGTTTCTTATAATCTGATGTTTTCTTAAAATCTTTTTCATTGTTTAAAAATATTGAACATATATGGTTTTCTATTTTATACTTCAAATTTAATATTTCTTTGTTGATCATGAATTTGAGAAAAAGGTATACAGAAATTCTGTATACAGAGAGAATTCCTCTGTTCCAAAATAAAGGCAAAATTCTTTTTATTATTGTTTACAGGTATTTTTGATAACATGCTTGTTATTTAGTTGTTCATATCATAAATATGTAATGTAGCAATAACATCAGTAGAGTATGATCTATCAGGTGCTATATTTATATAAAATTCAAAATTAAATGATTTTTGCAGTGAATTTTATAGAAATGCTCTATGCTTCTAGTCTAAAATAATGCTGATATGTAGAAAATTTTGCATTTTCTTATATATATAAAATTTTGCTTGGAATTTAGGATGAAATATGTTTAATATTAAATTTGGAAGTTATTTTGTGTGATTTCGAAAATTTTAGTATTATATTTTATTGTTTTTTTTTTTTCATATCCATAACAATATTTGATACATGTATCATGATTTTGAACATAAATGTCATCATTTTACATTTGTTATAAAAAGAAAAATTAATATTAAGAATTAATATGTTACTCATAACAGTAAAATCCTACGAGCCAGTATGGTTTGACATGATTTCAAATTTTGTGCCATGCGCTGCAAAGTTATCATGTTAAGCTAAATTATTTCACCTTGCGCAATATTCAGCTTCCAAAATCCCAATCGCTCTCTCACTCAAACTTTCAGCAATCAAATCTACTTTCATGTCCTCTTCAACTACTATCTTATTTCCCTATCACTACCTTATCCCTATCACTTCAACATTGCAAAAACGCCAATTCTATTTATCACCATCCCATTCTTTATTTCACTAGCTACACATGAATACTGAAATTCTAATTTTTCAATGACACAATTGCAAAAGAAATTTCGCTTTATAAACTTAAATTCCAATTTGAGAAACTTTCAAAATAAATTTCACTCAATCATAAATGAAAAACAACTTATCAAAAATTTTAAGAGTTACTAACACTCCAAACAAATTTTTTCCATGCACAATCAAGTTATGCTATATAAAATCACAAGAATCCATACTGTTTCAGTATTCCACTGTTTGGCACATTTAGCACCCATACTGCTTGTAGGATTTTGCCTTTATAGCTTCGCTTTCATATACTAATTTCTGTGAGTTTGTTTCTCATGGAAACTATTTCACAATGTTGATAATAACTAAATTATAATTTTTTTAACAATAATTGATGGTGTCAATCAAAATGTAGTAATTTAAACCTTTTCTTTAAAAAGAATATTTATTCAGTTTTTACTATTATTGAATTTCTATTGTTACAATGACATCTTTCCAAAAAGAAAGAAAATTAGATATTTTTAGTAGTTAACAAGTGGATTTAAATGATATAATGAATATACTTTTTTTTGTAATTTAAAGCAATAATTTATTTGTATTTTTTATGGTAGTTCCTATGATATTTCTCATTTGTTTTTAAATTGCTTTAATTATGCAGATATTTTTATCTTTGTTAAAGTTGTTAAAGATTATGTAATATAAATTGTTGAAAAATATATTTAATATATATTCCATTAAATTGATTGAATTAAATATATCATGTTATGTGTAAGAATTTTGATTGTTATTATTTAGCACTTGATAATCTTCCATTTTTTGTCTGTGTAAGAAAAATAATGCTGCCAAAGAAACCAGTATATGTGATATTTAATGTTTGTTGTGTATGATATTTTCTGAAACTGTAAAATCCATTTGTTTTATTTGCTTCCTTTTATTTTTTTTCATTTGAACAAAATACTGTTTTATATTCCATAAATACGCTGGTTTAAATGTGTCTGAAATTGTTTGTCATAAGTATCTTCAGCATTTTCATGTCTACTGCTAGCCATATTTTGAAAGACATTTTCATTCATTAATGTAAATAATATGATTTTTTAATTAATTGTACGTTTAAAGTGGCTCAATGTATGAATCAATGTGAAAAATTGCATTGTACAATAACTAATTTTGTATTCTGTACGTTTTTGCTTTATTGTGGAACAAAAAATATAAGTGCCTCATACCAAATGTATATGTATTTTGTAATTTTTGAAAATAAACATACATATTTTTCTTTACCTTTGGTGTTTGAATAAATTTTCCTGATAAAATTTGCTTAAACGATGAGTATTTTTATTACTGCGCAATTCTCTTAAAATCATATGTTTTTTTATTTATTATTATTATTATTATTTCTTGGATTGAATAAGACTTTTATTAGAAATATTTAGAGGTCTGTAATTATGATGCAAAACATTTTTTATTAATATAAGTTGTAAAAGAAATGGATTTCTATTCTACTGAAATGGTTTAGTTACATCCTATTTTTTTAAAACACAACAATCATAAAATCTGGGTTACTCTATTTTCATTTGTAAGATTGCCATCTTTATATTTTTTTATTTTCAAACTTGCTTGCATTTTTTCTTAATCTCATTGTTTGCTATTAAGAGGGAACAGTACACACACACACATCCGCACTTTTTAATTATTAATTTAAGCGTGCACTAAATAACACCGAAGAAGAAGGAAATCCCATGCATGAATCGGAATTCGAAGTGCAAAGCTTAATAATTCACAATTATTCAAAAAATACCTCAATTTATATGAAAATGGCACGGCAATTTGAAAATATGACATGTCAAATTACGTCAATCATAAACTAATTGATCATGAAAAAATTAATATTTTTAGAAAATGTTGAATGTATGCATGAATTCAGCAATACTTTTACTGGTATTACATAATCTACTCAATATATAGTGCCTAAAATACAAAACAAAATTATTCATACTAACAATGAAATAACTAAAAAAATATTGTGTGTGATTGACGAAGCAAATTTATTTTTATTAATGTGTTTTCCTGCTTATAATAAATTATCATGCATTCCAAATCCAATTTTTCTATTGTAGAAGATGAAACCATGGATATAAATAGATCTCCATGCATAAGATTTGTAAAATGTAAGGATAACAAATATTCACATTACTTGATAATTTATAGATTGCGCCAGTAATTTCCTTGCGCGGAGACGATACAACTAAAAATCATTTCAACACTTTTTGATCATTAGGATTGGATTTAGGATGATGCGTCACTGAAAGAAAATTTTCCATCAACATAATATATAAATTATGCTTCTCATTTTTTAATTCTTTCATATCTATGCCGAGTTAAAAAGATGCTATATTGCATCAGAATAACTATAATATTTTATTTGTTCACGAATGTTTCTAAAAGATAGTATTATGCAAGATAGCAATTTAGAATTGCATCAATCAATCAGGAAAGAAACACATTGGAAAAACTGTTTCGTAATAACTATTCAACAGATGGACAAGTTTAAAATGCTAATTAGAGAGCTGTTTCAGCCTTTGATTTATAATCTTGAATTAAGTGGAAATTGCTTAATAAGGATTAGTCTGTTAGATTCAACATTCTCTTGAATTCATTAAAGTTCTGGTTTAATTATAACTTTATTGTAGATGGAAAAAAAATTCGAACATTACCTTTCTTAGAGGATCTCATAGTCTAAGGATTACGTTGTTTCAGCTGAGCTGTGCAACAGTATTTTAAAATAATTTAAAATGACTCGAGGTCCACCCAAAAAAGTTTTTTAATATTATTTTTCAGTAATTGAAACCCATTTTAAAGCAAGAACTAGTAGAGGATTATAAGATTGTTCTTCCATTAAAACTAAAAAATAATTACGGCATTCATAGAATTCAACCATTACACAAGCATAGAATTCAAATATTACACAAAAATGTTATTTTTGGGTAACAATTTTTAATCAATTCCTGGATGTTGTAACTTTACACCAGGAAGAAAGATTTTCAAAATAGAAGCAATTCCAAATTAATTAAATATTTTAATCATAACGGTATAGTATGAAAATATTACTATTTTGATTGCAGAATATTAACTATGGAAAAAGAAAATTTTACTACAAGAAACAGAATTAACTGCATAATATACATATTTTCCAAAATATTCTTAAATTTAAAAGAAATTGTACCGCTGAGAAATATCGTTTTCAATTATATTTAATAATTTACTTGAAAAACAATACTTCTAGAATACCTTTAAATGTGTAGCCTCAGCTTGTTATATAAATAATATTGTTACATTTCTTCTTGGTAGCGGGATGGGTGTTCCAGAAATAAGGAATACTTTTAACAAACAATTTATATTCACAGTTCTTTCAGTCATAATGACTAGAATTACCACAGCTTAAAGCTTTTCCACAGGCAAAAAACGATTATAGTTCTTAGAGTACTACAGAAAAGACGCTTGTTTTCAAAAACTCGTAGGGACAGGCAAAATAGTTCGTAAAAAAATGCACAGTTTAACTGAGGCAGGGCAGCCGTCCCGGACTTCCACATAAAAGAGGCCTTCAAATACAATAAAAAGTTTATTTAACGTTATCAATAGAAAATAGAACCATTTACCAAATCAAATAGAAAGTTTGTTACTAAAAAGCAGAGGGACCCCAAAAACATTTTTGCCCCGGGCCCTGATATTTTGATATTTTTACTGAACTACTTTTTCTTTGTCAAGAAAATATTATTAGAAAAAATATTTTGAATGCACCATAAGAAAAACGCATGCAAATAAGGTTAATATTTAAAAACAACACTTACAATCATTTTATTGATTAAAACTCATGCAAAGTAATCACTTGACTTGTTTAAAATTACATTTTTAAAAACACATTTTTCCTTTTTTCATTGTATAAAAGCATTTCTTTACCTTTTTTTTTTATTTTCCCTCAAAAAAGTATCTTAGCCCTGTTAGCTATTCAGCTGCTTGTTTTCCAGACGGTTTTTGCAATGCATGATTTCCTTCTTGCTCCATATTTGAATGCTTTTCTCCTTCTCTTTCATCATATTCTCAATAATTTAATCATCCGATATTTCTTCTGCATATATCACATGTGAGTCCATAATAAAAAAATCTACAAAACAAATTTTAGACAGCAAAGGAATTCTTTGTCAGAGTTCATGCACTCATCTTCGCTCAAGTCATCATATAAATTACCTTGGCTTTCTTCAGCTAGGACATTTCTTTAATAAAGCCTGCATGTTGAAATACTCTCGAAATTGTCTTTCCTTCAACATCATTCCAAGCATTAATTGACAAAACACATTGTTCTAGAAAATCAATTTCATAAGGCCGCTTCATCTCCAACCCCATAATCACTCTTTGCAAAAGTACCTTACGATATTTTTTCTTAAAGCTGTTGATTATAATCTGATTCAGGGGCATAATCAACAGCAGCCTGACTTGGAATTCCATATTTTTTGACAATTTTTGCCTCATTTAATATTGCTTCATCTATTTCTCTTTCGATCGGTAAGCACGTTCATTTCTTCAACTGCGACATTATTTCAACTGCAAAAAATCTTCGACGGAATCGACTCAATCTCCTACTCAACAAACGAAACTTAATAAATTGAGTTGTTCAAATGAAACGAAGTCAACAGTGGAACTCAAACTGAGTTTTCTCCCTTTCTATGTTCTTCCGTACAAAGAAAAGATAGGGAGTTCTTTCCCATCGGATGTTTGTTCCCACAAAGTCTGGAATTTTTGCACGTGTCGCTTTGTTGTTAATGAGTGAATCAAGTTCTCAGATGTTATATAAAAATGATTTCAAATTAAGGAAATTCAAAAATTATCAGATAATATAAATAAAAGTAATGAAAAAAGGCCAAGAAAACTATTTGTCAGAAACGAAAATTCGCGAAAATATATTTTTCAAATTGTATCATTGTATCTTTAGTGTCCGGATAAGAACTATCCACTAGTTAGTAAAAACGTGAGTGTAACGTGCGAGGTTTCGTATAAACAGCATTAACTGTACATAAAAACATCGTAGTTTTCAGAGCTGATGATTCAGGTATACAACTGATTCCTTGCTTCACTCTCAATTTTTTCATTGCCTGACTGAGGCCGATATTTTTGATCGCTATCAGAAGTCCCTGAAAGTTTTCAGAAAATTCCTACAGTAGCTCGCTTCCTGTTGATCCTATCAACCCGAAAATTTAATAATGTTAATTTAACTTTAGTCACTAAAAATGTCGCTAGTGTATTTTAAGTTTTACAGATATATTTTCACGACTACTACTACTCTTTTAAATGCTTTTACTGCATCTGCTATTCTAGCCATCGCATTTCAATTAATACTGTAGTAATAGTTTGTGTGAGTACTCTAAAAGACGAAGTTTGATTATTTGCTTATTGGTATCCATAAAATTATAAAAAAATAGCAAAAGTCCATTAAAATAAAACAGACAATTTGTTTAATCATAGAAAAATAAATAAATTTACTGTCGTCAAAGCAATGTCAATTTAAATTGATAATTAAATGGATTCCTTATAAAATAGCTGCTAAATTAGAGTTGTTAAATGTATCAGCAGTTATCCTTTGATGATTTAAAATTTAGCAATTATTTTTAACATACAGTGAAGTGGGATTAAAGACAGTAATACCAGGATCGGTTTATTTAACAATGCTCTAAAATGTTTTTCAATATTCATAAATATTACATTAAATGCACATTGATTTATTATTTATAAGCATTTTATTTTAATAAATACATTGACACTGAAATAAAATTATAGAACGTTTGCTTGGCTTTACCATCGGGTGATAAAATATTAGTGTCTTCTACCTGTTTAGTTAAAACTAAAAAAATGAGCAAAATATCCCTACTTAAAAATCTGAAATTAAGAAAACTGACGATATAGAAAGAGCTTGAAAGAAATTTATACAGTGCATGATTGGGAATGAATTCCCTTTTCTAATTTTAAAAAATAAAGTGTTTAATAAATAGAGTAATTAAATTCGAAGACTTTTTAAAAAATCTTGCTATATTCACAATTGAATTTCATTAGTATAATTATTAGACGTTGATATTGGATACTTTAAACTTAGCTAAGATTAAGTTCATTGCTAATCTGCTGCGTTGTGTCAATTTATTTAATAGGAGTTAAAATTAATCATTTTAACTCCTATTAATATATATATATATATATATATATATATATATATATATATATATATATATATATATATATATATATATATATATATATATAAATATATATACAGGGTGATTCAAAACAACGTGGACAAACTTACATGGTAGATCAGTCATACAACAAGGATCAAAAATCGCATATGAACCGTGGGTCGCAAACGCCTGTAGAGCGCGCTAGAGTCACGAGAGGGCGTACTAAACAAACACGACTTGAGCAAACGGAGATTGTCTTCATTCGAGCCGTGGATGCGTTGGGTGTATTATGGCTACTTACACACACCGCGAAATGGCTGACATGCACTTAATTTACGGCATGGCCAAATGTAATGGACGAGAAGCCTTGCGAATGTATGGTGCGAAATATCCTGGTAGACAGTTGCCTAGCCGCTCATTCTTTGCCACTCTGCATCGACGATTGTGTGAAACCGGCTCGTTCGACGTGCACAAGCTGGATACTGGTCGCCAACGAACAACTCGGACGGTTGATGCTGAAGAAAGGGTTGTCCAAGAACTGGAGCGTAATCCTTCAACAAGTACACGAGTTGTATCCCGAGTGACCCATATCCCCCAATCTACCGTCTGGCGCATTGCACATGACGAAGGACTACATCCTTATCATTTACAACGCGTCCAGGTACTGGATCTGGGAGACTACAGCAAACGTATGGATTTTGCGCGGTGGTTTTTGCACGAAAATGATGCAGACCGAAACTTCGCAGCAAGTGTTCTCTTCACTGATGAGGCTGCCTTCTCATTAGAGGGTGTGATGAACTTTCACAACCTCCATACGTGGGCGGATGAAAACCCCCATGCCATACGTCCGCATGGCGCACAACGAAAATGTTCCATTAACGTGTGGGGTGGCATTGTAGGAGACTGTTTACTCGGTCCGTACATTCTCCCAGAAAGACTTACCGGCTCCATTTATCTAACATTCTTGCAAGAGGTTCTACCAGAAATGCTGAATGATGTTCCGATGCCTATTCGTCGACGCATTCGATTTCAACACGACGGAGCTCCTGCACATTTCAGCACAGCCGTCAGAGCACATCTGCAGGCTACTTTTCCTGGCGGCTGGATTGGTCGCGGTGGACCGATCGCATGGCCACCACGATCACCAGATCTGTCTCCCTTGGATTTTTTCTTATGGGGATTTTTAAAAGGCCTTGTCTATGAAACACCTGTTGCAACGCCGGAGGACTTGGTAGGAAGGATTGTTGAGGCAGCAGGATGTGTTCGAGATACACCTGGTATTTTTGAGAAGGTGCGCTGTTCCATGCAACGTAGATGCCAGGCGTGTCTCGATGCATCTGGAAGAAACTTTGAGCATTTCCTGTAAGCTCGACATTAGTTGCATGTGAGTGAGTCATTAACAATAAAGATTTCGTTTCTTCTCTTTGTGTTATGTATTTTTTAGATGCCCTGTAGCGGCTCCGGATCGCAGTTGCGACCCGCTGTTCATATGTGATTTTTGATCCTTGTTGTATGACTGATCTATCATGTAAGTTTGTCCACGTTGTTTTGAATCACCCTGTATATTCTGAAACTTAGTGTGGAATATAACCTGTTTGTTAAAGCATATTCTTTAAATAATTATAAAATGAGAGAAAACATTCATTACGTCTATTTAAAAGAGTATCTATTATAATCCTTTTTATAATATATTATCTATTATAATCCTTTTTATAATAAAATCCATCATGTGACATACAACCGGTAACTTTACACTACTAAGCATTAACGAATGTTCTACCATATCTAAATAATCAAACATATCTTGTTTTGATTTAAAATTTCATTTCTTCCAACACATTGTGGAATAATATAGTCTAAAAATTTCATCAGATGCAGTTAAAATATTGAAGATCTACACGATTTCTTTTAATTAAATATATTCGACTATAATATATTATAATGATTAAAATAATTTTTATATGAATATCAGATAAATTTAATTCCTTGAACTTCACGGATGCTGAATTTTTTATTCTAACTCAGTGTAATCTTTGTGTAGATCTAACAGGTACTAAGTCGTAATTCTTCAACAATTTTAAAATCAAGACTGTGTTAATGTAAGTACGTTTCAAATTTTTGCTAGCCTTTCTTCGCATTTCTATCTTAATCTAGGAAACTGTAATTATTTATTTATATATTTCTGAAAAAAATCATATGTATTTTCAGGAAATCTCTTTTTACTGTTTTACTCTTTTGTGATTTTTTTAAAATTCATCTTTGCATTTTTCATTCATTTTAAGATTATTGTAAAAAGTGATTATTTTTACCTACCAAATTTCCACCATTTTTGAGATAGATTTTAAGCAGAATCAGTCGTTCTAAACGTCTTGGAGATTTTAATAATGAATAATCTTAGGAGTGAAATACATTAATTTTAATACTTGAATTATGATAACTTTGTTATTAAAAATAAGATAAATCTGCATATTTCGGTATATTTACCTATTAGGATTTGACTTCCCCCATTTACTAAAGCTGTATTTCATTACTTCTCGTAGTTTTTCATTTCTTTTAAAATATTTACTTGTTTTATATAACATACAGAATATGAAATATTTGCATTTACATTACGAATAAAGAAAATTGCATTTTCATGGGGCCTATTCTCATATGTTAATTCACGAAATTTAAAATTTTCAGCGTCGTACTAATGCATCTCAAAGCATAAATCTTGTTCATTTATTTACGACATTTTTTAATCCAACCCCTAGTTTATTTTCCTGTTTTGATAAAATCACATTCAATTTTTCTTTTAGAAATTCTTTAGTGTCAGAAACGTCAACTTCGTTGATAGAAACATTAGCATCATTATCCAAAAGCAAAGTTGTATTTTTTTATCCTTTCTATACAGTCTACATTTTCATATTTATTAAAGAATAAATTCCTTCGCCATTTGAAGATAATTTATTTTATTTCAAATTTATATGCACTACTTGTTTGTTTAAATTAATTAATTTCCCTCTATAATTTATAATTCGTATTCTGCAAATGACATCAGAATTAACAGGATGAAACCATTGTTTCATCGAATTCAGAATGGTTTGAATTAGTAAATAAGTAAATCACATGATAATGAAATTAATTCGTAGCGGAATTCTACTATGTCACAATCAATATAAATATCATCCTTTCCGTTAATTACAGCAGCGATATATAAGAGGTCTCAGAAAAGAGAATAAAAAACTTAACGATATAACAAAATGCACCTATACAAACAATTTGCAGACTGGAATGTGTGGTTTAAAATGAATCATGCGCTGCATATTTTGAAACGGCAGCTCCGTAAAGATGAAAACAGCATTCTCCTATAATATACTGGGAGAAAGAGCACCATGTATTCAAATGTAAACAGAAAAATTAGATCAAGGAAATATGTGGAAGAAAAGGAATCCGAAACTAAAGGCATCGACTCTGGTCCTGAGAAGTTATTTCAACGTAACGTAATGAACTGGATAATAAGGCACCTTGTAATGTTGAAAAATCAGATAGACATTTCGCTTTTAGTTCTGCAAACGGAAGTACCACGAATGCAATGAGCGTTTCCTGCTCAAGCAGTTGTCTAATCCGAAAACTTGTAGGAGAGTACATCTGCTACTTTTCGGATCTTTTCTTGAGACTAGGTTTGATGTAAGCCACCAGAGGAGTAGCAGAACTGTAAGTATGGAAGAAGTGATTGTGAAGATTGGAATATGTTAGCCTCTTACTAGAGCATAGAGTTATAACCCATAGCGTTCGTGTGCTACACTTCACGACATGGCGACGGCTGAAGGGTGTGAGGTTGTATCCATAACTTTTCCAACGAAACCAAACTTCGAAGAAGGATATTGTTTTCGTCCCATAGACATTGCTCAATGGTTAATAAAACAGATTTCAGCAAGTTAAAATTTTGATGGAACTTTTTATCGTTGAAGACACTTTCCCTCATGATGGCTTATTTAATCCCTTAATAAACATATCTGAGTTTCTGTAAATGTACATATCCAAAAATAACAACAGTGACCCTTCTCAATCAAATTTTAAATAGAATTCAACGGTGATTACCCTATGTCGAATTTTCTCCTGGAATGCCTTGAGAACGACAATTATATATACCTAATGTTTCTACAAGGAGTGTTGCCAAACTTGCTTGTGATTATGAAATCTGATTTTCGGTGGTGTATATGGTTCTAACGCGATGGAGTTCCACGCCATTTTGTGCGATGAAGGTAGTAGTATTCGAAGTATTTTTAAATAATGTGTAAATAAATTTAGTATTTTTCCACACCGATCAGTCAGACGAGATGGTCTTGTAGCTTGACTACACCACGATTGTCGTGTTCTTATTTCCTTTTGTGGGATAGCTGAAGAGTGTAACAAATCATTAACCAAAAATGAGAATGCTTTCGATCAAGATTTTTGCAATCTATTATCTGGTGCCCTGGTTCAAAACTCAAATAATCTAGAAATACGTTTTTTCATGTTTATTATAAAACACAACATATGCAAACATCTAAAATTAGACTGAAAATTACAGGAGCAATCGAGATGTGCTCCTTCGAGAGGGTAAAACACGTAGACAAGTAAGTAAGACTATTTACAGATTCGAACGGCGGCAGCAGAGTGGCTCCACCTTCAAGAAAATAGTTCTTAACAAAGAGTTTAAGTTATCAAACTCTTTTTGACTGTGAAGGTCTGGTAGCAAGATTTGCTGCTAGGTTTGCGATAGATCGGTAATACTCCATTGTGCCCTTCAATGTTTACTTGGCCACTGTTTGCTTTTCATCACTTTTGATGAGTGCTTTACCGAACATCTTTAACTTTATTCCATATTAGTCATAAATTATGTTATATAAATTGCCTAAAAATGCAGACGTACTATACTTATATGAAGATAGTTATTGGTATGTACAATCTCTCTCTCTCTCTTTAAGTTTTTAAAAAGTTTAATTTCTAAAGTTTTTTTTGAAACACCTGGTATTTATCCTCTTTTTCTGCAGGCTCATATATTATTGTTTCATATTTTAATTATTTTATAAACCTAGTTAGTTATCCTAATTTGTACACACTTTTAGATGAATCGATTTCATATTGTTTCTTCAGCTTATTGCAAATTTTATATTTTCTTCTATAATTCTAAACAACATAATATAGTCTTTTTCAAAGTATTTAATCATATAAAGATTTAAATCTCTAATCTTATTACGACACTTTCGAATAATAAAGTCTATCCATTTCTTATGATTAAAATACTAAAATCTATTACTTTTCTCTAATATTATTTATTGAAATATATATATAGAAAAGGATTGAATATTTTTTAATTAAACATGTTAAAGTACTTATTTGTAAGTACTTCAGTGAGTGATGTGCATTTTTAGATTTTAAAAATTACTTCATTTATTAGAAAAATCCTTTCATTGAAAAAGAGCTAAATTCTAGAGTAAAAGATTACTAAATATCAACAGGTAATATATTTTAATTCATCAGCAGGGACTGCCCAGCCAGTATGGTGCTTATGACCCTCGGCTCTCGCCGAGTGGGCTCGGGTTCGAATCCGGAATAAGGTTGAATGAAAAGCTGGGAAAGAAGGTGGACTTTCTGCCTGTAATGATTTTCCGTTTCGAAAGAAAGTACCTCACCCTCCTGTTCCTTTGTCTGGAGTCATCGTCCTCGTCAAAGAATGTTCTCTATTTCTCCTGATTGTCTTCCTTTCTCATGTACACCAGATAGAAACACGCCATAAAAAATATCAACAGGTATCATATACATTATTATTCATATTTAACCGATGTAATTTATTGTAAAAATCTGTCATTATACTTAATTCATTTATTTTTGAAATTTATATAATCTTTTTTATTAAATTATATTTTAAAATTTATAAATATTTTTGAAATATAAATAAATCCTTATATTTTTGGGAAGTAACTCAATTTTTCTTTTAATACTTTTACATTTATATGCTCCAAAAAGAACAAAGTAATCTATAAAATCATATTTGAGATTATTGTAATAACATAAATAATAAGCTTGTCGATGCATCTGATTTAAAGATATCATCTTAAAGTTTTATTACTTTATCAGAGGCAAAAAAAATCTATAATAAATGTATCTTTAAAACTTTTTCTTTCTTACATTTTCTTCTATTGGTTTGTTTCATATTCAACTGAACTAAACTCAGTGGCACGATAGCCCTGTGGGGCCAAGGCTTACAATGCTCAAATCTGTTTTCTTGTCTGATGATTGAGGACCCTGAGGTGCCCGATTAGATGGTTAATCTAACGCAAAACCCACAGTGTTTAATTCTCAAGCATGCTTGATACTCAGTTTTATCGATCCATTGAAGTGATGAAAGGCTGAGTCGACCTTTCCCTGTCAAAAAAAATCAGATGGAGTACCTGATGACGCACCTCTACGTCATGACATCATCAAGTGCTTGCTGCTTCAACAGCGATCCTGGTGTCAATGGTTAGAAAAGGAACTAGAGATAAAAAGAAGACGGACTTGTTAAGACGTATTTTGAACCTTAATGGTTCCGAATAATAAATGTTGTATTTATAATTGTAAATAACTGTAAATAATGTTAAATATACTATAGTTAAAATGCAAATTCATTGTATTATTAGTGTATTAAACTAATCCACACACACACACACACACACACACACACACACATATATATATATATATATATATATTAAAAAAAAGCATGTGTTGATTTAAAAGTTAAATGCCAAATCAAGCGTAACTGGTATTATTTGATAAATAAGAAAAGGAGAAGGCGTTATTTTCTTCAGACCCCCTAATCTATTTGTAGAGGTGGATTACTTAGATTATTTTATGAAGCAGATTTATATTAATATCCGCGACCTAAAAACCCCCACCAAATTGATTCTATTGAATTATAGTTATTTACACGAGGAAAAAATATTACTCATCTAATTAAGACAAATATAAATGAAAGTGGTTTATTTAAATTAGTCTTCTTATTATTTTACTCTTATTGATATAAGTAAGAACTGTATTTCTTATAGTAACTATTGCAATTTATTTAGATTACATATTTGCGAAACACAAATTATATGAAAAATCCATGATAATTTTATTTTAATAAGTAATGCATTGTATTATATAAAAAATTAGAAAAAAACATGATTACTTTATATTATATTTAGTAAATCTTAAACGAAGATAAGGAAAATCCAATCCTTTATAAATGGAAGAGTATAAGAAAAAAAATTTTTATTTACAAAAAGAGTTATACCTATTATTCTATGACTCATCATTATCTGTGAACGAATTCCTTTTAACGGATTTAGGATTGTCAGGTTTTGTTTTTGTTCCTTAATCAGTTCTTAGTTTAGAAAACATTATCATGAAAGCATTGGATTGAATTTTAAATATATAGCGTTAGAAGGAAAAGTATAAATATGAGTATAAATTGTCTAAACAGTCCTAAAATTTACTGAAAACGAATCTGAGCAAGAAATATATAAATGAGAAAAATTTATCAAAAATTTAAAATACTCCTGTTGTAAAATTTGTGAACAAATTCGATTAAATGGTGAGAAACATGTAAAGAAATGTATGTGCGTGTAAAAGAATATGCTTAGTAAAATGTAGTTTAAAAAAAAGATGACCAGATATTATAAGATTTATAAGATAATTACTAAGTTTGATAATAGAATTTATATAGGTAGTAGAAAAAAATTATGTAAAAGAATAGCAGAATATTGATTAATTGGATACTAATAAAGGGAATACAAAATCTTTAATAACTTCATATGAAAAATATTTGAATCGAAAACATCAAAATGATACTAATCAAAGAAATAAAGATATTAAATAAAGTAAGAATAAAAAAGGGTGGGAAAACAAAATTAAAATATAAAAAGAAATATTACTAAATGAAATTTGAGCTTATCCTGAAAATCATGACAGATAAAAAAGAGATAAAGAAAGAAATAAAGTATAGAAGAGATTTCTATCACAGACATAAAACAGATCTTGAAGGGTATGAAAAAAGAAAAAAAAAAAAAAGAAAGAAGCCGAATGAAAAAGATAAGGGAAGATCCTGATTACGTTGAAAACGAAAAGAAATGTGACAGAATATTATCATAAATAAAAATGTAGATCTAAATAAAAGTATAAAAAAATATCCTAAGCGTAGGGGAGAAAAGAAAAAAAGTACAAAATCAGTACAAAATACATTTATTATATAAATGTTATTAAAATATACCCAAAGTATTTTTAAAAAATAAATAATAAGCATAAAATAACCGACCTAGTGAAGAGTTTAAGCGTATAATTAAACATAAAAATCCCGAAAATGGAATATTAAATTTCTCATTTTTTCTCTCTACGTGTCTTGGATTTAGAATTGTTGTTTCTAATTCTTCATTTATGCTATTTCGATAATATTATTTCTCACCTTTTAGATAAATATCTTCGACTAGTTTGTATCGACACTTATTTAATCATTGACATTCAGTAATTGTAACTTTAACAAAAAAATACTCAATATTAATACCATTCTAGTATTTCTATTTCAGGGAAAATTTAATAAAAGCTTCTGATCTCTTAAAAAAATTTCCAGTATAGCAAATGTGAATTTATTAAGTATGTTAAAGGCACTGATTTAAAAAAAAGAAACTATTGAAAAAAATTTCTTTTAAATATACTGAAAGATTAAGCATATCAATACAAATTTTAACAACAATCTTTCATTTTGCAACCGATATACATGAAAATGTTCCGATTGCGTCATATTTTTATTTATTAAAATATGAAATAATTATGAGTTAAATGAACCCAGCAAGATCCGATTACATAAACATAGAAATATAACGATATTTATATATTTGAATATATTCTTGGAATCTATGAGAGTATTATTTAGATATACCAGTAAACATGCATAATTCAACTGCAGGTTAAAAACAACCAGAACACTATTTGAGGTCAGGCATTACGAATAGATGATTATCAAATTTTGCAAGGTATGACTTGGTATCAAAAATATATTAAAGAAATTATCAGTAAATTTTCTTTGATTAAAGCAAAAAAAAAAAAAAAAAAGAAAATTTTTTATATTTTTAAAAGATTCGTTTTAAAGAATTACTTACTAGCAATTTCGTACTAACGAATTGCATTAAAACGAAATTCTTAGGCATATTAAATTTTAAACATCTTCCTTAAGTACTAAGAGCTGTATAATAAAACATAAATTATAGATAGAGAAAATCTTAGCAATTTATTTAGCTTTATATTTATTCAATAACTTTAAGCACTTCCTTAAGTAATTATAAAGTGTTTTAATAATAAGAAAAGTAGTTTAATAATAATAAGAAAGGGTTTTTTTAAAATATCAATTTTTAACAGTAAATTACTTATACATAGCTAAAAATCTAATACGTCTAAAAATTTTCTTAAAAGAATTATTTTATAAAATACATAAACTTTTTCAAAATATTAGCTCTGTTGTTTTCTTAATAATACAAATATTTAAAAATTAAAACAATGTATCATTGATGTTTATAAAAAAAAGTGAGCATATGATATCTGTTTCATAATATACATTAAAAATGGGCATTCACATTTGAGTCCCGTGTTTCTTCCAAAACTTTTTAGAAAGGAATAACACATTACGTACTTTAGAACTACTCTGAACTAATTCATTGCATGCTAAATTATGTAAGAAATGTAATGTATAAATTAAAAGTAGAAAAAAAATTATGTGTTGTTTGATCTGGGAGAAGCTATCTATGTATTACGTTGTTTTCTAAAGAAAACTAAAGCGTAATCACAAGACATTTCGGGGAAAAGGCCGCAATTACCAACGCAATTACTTACAGTGTTTAGAAAAAGAGTTTTGAACATATGTCATGTTTACTAGAATGAAATGGTTCGGCAGAATATCCTCCTCGACCCTTAAAAAGGTAAAAAATTTAATTAAAATCTTCAGTACAACAAAGATTGTTTTCTTTCTGTGCTTTAAATAATCCAAAGTGCCACCTGAAGATAACACTAAAAGTAACTGCTCCATGGCATATGTTGGTTTGCTGTTTAATCTTATCTAATGAAAGGAAAATAATTATAAGTATACAAAAATAATAAGGTCAGCTTCTCTTTTCTTCTTATTTTATGAAAAATAATAAAATAAAAAATAAAATAAATTTAAAAAAAATTTCTATCATCACTTGTCATTGCTTCGAGGACCTATTATTCCCATAATGCAATGATACTCAACATTTTTTTTTGTCTCCACAGAATTTAAACAATTGCAAAAAAATTTAGCGGCACACAAAAAAATATGTTTGAAAGTTGTTTACTTACCTATAAGACACTGTGTAAAATATTTATGATAATAATTTTGAATGTAAAATAAAAAAATTATATAAAATGCACTATAAAAACAACAGTACTCTTATTACTTTACTCGTAATAAGGTAAATTTTTATTACATACATTCCTTAAATTTGGCGACGCACAAAAGTGCCACCCGCACGGTACAATGGTTGAGAAATCACTCCCGTTGTGTGACACTGGTCCTAGAAAAATTTCGAACACAGAAAGTTACAACACTGTATTACTATGCCGTTAAACTGATAGCTAAATAGCTAGTGCTCTGACTTTCAGATTAATAGCTTGCGGGTTCAACTCTCGAGTCATTTATAGGTTTAGAGTGCAGATTAACGATTCCGTGTTTCAAAAAAAAAAAAAAAAAAGTGCCGAGGGCAGCTTTCTAACAAGAATAGAACTTCTTTCGTTATTGTAAAGTTGGTCAACTTTCGCTTTAAGAAATGATCACAAGCTGAGCTACTGAATAAAATTTAATTATACTTTTACATGGGAAATTAAAACATTTGATGAAATTAAAACATTATGTTTTTGTTTGAAATTAAAACACACACATTATGATTAAAACAATTATACATTTGAAAAAAAATTGATGAAATTAAAACATTATTGATGATTTTCAGAGCTAGTTTGATTATTAGTCATTAATTAAGATAACGAAAAAATTATTAATAAAGAAACGCAAAGCAGAAATGATATGTTTTTAAAATTTATTTCAAGCAACATGGGCAATAAAATTTATACTGACAATAAAGGTACATATTTTTGTATTACAGTTATTCTAGGAGCATATTTCATTTATCAGTATATTTTTACCCGTCACTAAATACTTAATAACTCTTTTATTTTATATATTCATCAATACTCTTTTGTTCTAGAAAGTTATAAATGTTATTCATTTAGAAACATATTTATTTCTGAATGATTTTAAATGTGAATGGTTCTGAGAGATCGAAGTCTATAGCACATGCGTAATGCGAAAATCATTCAATCATTCTCAGTTTCTGATTTCACCGATAGATGGCAGCCATTCAGTATGCGTGAGGAAAAATGAGAGCATCAACAAGGACAAAATCTAGATCCTATCAATAGCATTTCCTTAGTTTTTTTCGTTTCGCCTGACAGCTTGATTGTGATTTTTCCTCTCAGTGAGTGTGTGGATACTGAGTTGGATAATAAACTTAAAAAATGGGTGCTCAGATGGAAGAAACTGCTCAGATTTCTTCCACAAACGTTACGAATTCGGAAAATATAGGAGAAGCTGCAATCATTTTGATTGCAATTGGATCAATGTTGGTTATACTATGTGCTGCTACTATCTATAGTCTTAGACGTAGAAGACATGCTGCAGGAGGTGAGAGAACTATTTTCATATTTAAAATATATAGAATTCTTATCAAAATTTTCTCTTAAATACCTATCTCGTCTATTTATAGTAATATCGGTAATTCTTGTTATTCTCAGCATCTGTTATACCTTAACTTAGTTTTGTAAACAAAATGGTAAAATAATTCTTAATATACAAGAGTCCATAAATAGGTAACTCTAAACGTATTCTGATATATAATATCTTTAAAGTAAGGATATTTAAGTTTCATCTTTTCAATATTACATTTACAGTAAAATAAAGGTTTTTTCTTGCAGTGACAATTTAAAACTATTTTACTATTTAATATGATTATAGTATAAAACTGAACTTTTTAGGGCAACTGTACGTTAATATTCGTTAATTTGTGAAGAATAAAATTTTAGACGGTACTAAGAAGTAATTTTAATACTTATTTTGTATATTATTTTCAATATTTTGTTAATATCTTAATAATAATCAATCTTCAATATCTTAATAAATATTACTGCTTCAAGATTTGAATGCTATCTCGCATTATATTTTAGAAATTCAATTTAAGGTTATTTAAAATGCATATTTTCACATTTCTTGTCACTCTGTAGGCAATAAAACTATGCTATAAAGATATATTTTATAATCTATGGGACATATATTGAAATGGTACATACCATATTATGACAAAGATTTAATTTGTGCAACCTATTAAAATAATTTGTGTGCTTATTAGTTATTTTTAAAGATATTTTTACACTTAATGAAAAAAATTACCTAAGAAATATGGAGAATAATAAAATAAAAAGAGTTTTTTTAACTATCTTAAGCAGTAATATTTTTGCTATTAATTTTTACTGTGACATATATTGATATTTTAAAGGCCAGTTATTTGTTTAAATATGTCCATTCAATGACTTTTTAAACATGTATTTCATAAAGTAATGCAATATTGGCATAGCACATATAAATAGAAGACTTTCCAAAGAATTAAGCAAACAAATTTATTTTGTATCTGTATAGTATAATAAATGTTTAATATTTCTTGTAAATTGAAAATTAGTTAGACTTGCTGTAATGTGTACAGTACATATGAGCATAATATTGGGGTTAATCAACATAAATATTAAGGTAGATATTTTTAGTTCAGAAAGAAGAAATTCTCTCAGAAAATTTAATTTATTAGTATTCGTAAGCTTATAAAAGCATGTAAAAATACTTTTAGAGCATTTGTTTTAGTTTTGCAACTCCTTAAAAGGTTCGCTCATTAAATTACTTATAATACTTACTTTTAATGTTCCAAAAAATCCATAAAAAGAGAATCGAGTATCCAAACTTAAATTAATTGAATTTTAATATTATAACTATCAAAATTAAATTTCTTCCATTTTAATATTCTCTATTTTCACAATATTTTTCATAAAATGTTAAAACATTTTTTTAATTTTTTTTATGAGCATACATATTTTATCTGATTTCATAAAATTGAATGCAAATTAAATATTTGTCAGAAAATAATAGTATGTACTACTTCTATATATTGCTATTAATTAATGCTTATTTTGATTAATCAAAATAGTTGATATATGTAAAGTTAGGTGCTTTATAACAAGCAAAACATTTTGAAAATGTGGAGAAAAGTTCTCAGCTTATTAAAGTCAACACTTTTATTATAAAATTCAAAATGTTTCTTTGGTTCACCTCTTGCATACTTAAAATTTCATAATTTGTCCATTGATGTTGTTAATTTTTCACTTACACAAAACAGTATATTATTCTTTCCAAAAAAAATTGTAATTTGTTGCTTATGATTCATTCTACAAAATTTCTACGATTGAATCTGGGCTCAGGGCTTACAAATATAAACTTAAATACATTCAAACTTATAAAATGAGTCAGAAATGTATAAATACCAAATTTTCTATTCTACAGGCAGATATGCACTCTTATAGATCATCACAAAACACATTTACAATGTTTCACAGTAGAAACAATGTTATATTGTTTTTTTTTTTACCACAAAGCTGTTTGGGTCCACCATTATTTCCTAAAAATTAATATCTTACTTATAATTAACTTTTGTATATCTTTGGTTTCTTTAATTTTAAACTTTGGTTTTTGTCTTTACCATGACTTTAATGCAAGAAACAATTTTTTTTCAGTAATTAGCCTTTAAATTGCTTAGAATCATTCTCACTACTTATTTTAGTCACTTTATGCATCTTCAATTAATGACCTAACAATTTGTATTAAACTATAAACTATAACTTTTTCTTACAGTAAAATGATTTATAATTATTTTCGTTAATGTACTTTGGTTATGCATCTTCTCTTGATAAGTTCTTAATTTTTACTGTAATTTTTTTTTTTTAGTTATTTATTCTCACACTGTCTAAGAAAGGAATCCTCAGAAATACATAGAAATGATTTCAATTATTAAAAACGATTTGATGGATCAGAAGTTTGTGTAGCAAAAAAAAAACGTCGTTTTGTTTAAATGTATATTATAGATATTTTTATGAACTCAAGAAATAAGATAATCTGTAGTTTAAGAGTGCAAAATGTGTAATGAATAATTTTTTAAAATTACTTTTCCTGTATAATATTAGATTGAAAAGCAAATTTTAAAAAACGATTATTTCCTTGATGCTCGCATTTTCAATTCGAATATCACTTAAATTATCACTGAAATGTTTTAATGCTGTAACTTTCCTATATGCTATTTAAGAACGTTAAATCCTTCATTAATGTCAATATAAAGATTTTTCATTTCCGTCAGTATAGATAGATATTTTTATTTTATTACATGATATGTCAGAGAACTTAATGCGCTCTTGTGAAAAATTATATTGTTGTATAGTTTTGAATATTCACAAAGAATATATAAATTGTATTAACTACATGTGTTAATGTTGTAAGGAATATTACGTTTTTTAAATGATCGTTTTCGAACCTTCTCGTTTACAAGGCATAAATACATCACTAAGATTGATTTCCGAGTATTGAGAAATTTTTTGTTTATATTTATTCTTCTAGTAGAAATTTTTGGCGCAGCAAAAAAACTTCTAAGAGATAAAGTGGAATCTTCTGATACAGGGGTAGATTATGACCGATTAGACGAGCGATTGAAAATTTTAAAGAAATTTATCTGTTTTCAGTGCTTTTATTTATAGGTATGAACCATTAAAACAAAGATAAATATTGCTTATTTAATATTTAATTGTTGATATTCTTCGAGGAACTCTAAAAACAAATTTAAATTTTTGTCAAAAACGCAGTTATTTTCGCACTTGTTGAACAGTTAAGAGTTCAATTCCTGTCTGCTGTATCAAAATTTCAATTCTGGAATAAATTTCGAATTTGTATATATCTTTTTAGGAGTTAAAAAGTTAGGGACTATAATCAATATTCTAAACCATTGTTCTAAAAACTTAATTTTTTTTAAACTTAATGTTTTAATTTTTAATCAATAAAAAAATTTAAGTGTAGTTTTTTATCGACTCCTTATATACTTTTATTAAATACATTTAATCTAATATGAAGCTTAATTTTTTTGGATATGATTAAAATAGTTTAGATTCGTTGTGAGGTGAGAGACAGCCAAAGCTTAATATTCTATTTTTAATTCAAATGAAAATGTATATAGCTTACGTACGCAACTGACGAGTTGCTTGTTTTATTGTTTATTTTAAAGCAGTTAGAATTTTTGGTGTATTTAAATGAACATGGAAGAAATTAATATCTTAAAATTAATAAGACTTTTTTTTTTTTGGTTTGAAAGAAACTTTGAATAATATAATTTCCGGCAAAAATGTCGATACTTCAGAAACTACTTGGTTATGCTAGACTCTGTCTACGTGTAGCTATTTAAATTCTTAATGATTTAGTTGAGTACGCTGAAAGCTGAAATTGGATAACTTCGCCCACTCGCTTCTGTAAGAGAATGAACTTAAGATACGGTCAAACAGTCTGGACTTACAAGTGGGAGACAGGATTTAGAAGATAGACAGCGGCACTACTGTATCTATTTTCTCAAGTTGGTTCATTATTAAACACTCCTAGAAATACAAGTTTTTTTCGCTAATAATTTATTAAAAAACATTCTTTATCAATTCTTAGAATAATGTTTTATACAAATATTAAAAACTATTTCTAAGATTGTTAAAATTATAAATATTAAGCACTACTGTTATGAATATTTGTAAAATCATGTGGACTTATTTCTTGTATTCATTAACATGTCAAGGTTGAAATATACACATGTTTTTGTAATTTATAACAAAATGCTGTTATTTAAGTGTTCTGTTTTGTAATGTGCAATAATCAATTTACTCCAATACAACGCTTAATATTATAAAAATACCACTATGTTTTAATTATGGACAACTTGTGTGTGCCTCGGCGAATTGTGCTGTTTTAACAGAAACTTTCATTTTAACTTATTTTTTAGTTTTCATATTGAGCTTAACTTCTACGTTTGACGTAGATGTTTGTAGGGATTTGGAATTCACTTTAAACCCAAGGTCCCGCTCGAGTGAATTCTCTTGTGCAGAGATGACCTTAGCGCGACTAATCAGCCTATCGACTTCGTCTGTATGTGCTACGAATGCTGACATATAAACGAGATAACATTATGCGAATATTGATGAGACGAATTTTAATCCCCATTTTCCTTTTCCGCTCTTATTTTGTTGAAATAGGATTTATTTTTTTCTTTAATATTTCAAGCGCTCGCTGAATTTTTTATAATACGACACAATATTTATATTAACACAAATTCATACGAGTTTATAACCACAATTTCATACAGGATTTGAGGAAAAATGGAAAAATTAATATTACCACACATGTTCATTTGGTTATAAAATTTTAATAAGCAATTTCAATGTTGTTAATTAAACCCTATACTAATTCACACAATTTAATGTCTTTTAAGTTGAGATTAGGCGCATAGGAATTGTGTTATAATTTTTTCTGTATTAGCTATCTCATTCAAGGAAACGTCTAATGTAACCTTCAGCCATATGGTTTAATGGATTTAGTGTGTTACTCGTCGGAATATCGGTGACTGCGGAATGGAAAAGGTTAATAATTTTAGATAAAATTGATGTTTTAACAGTTTTTTAATGAAATACAAGAAGTATGTATAATTTACTCAAATTTCTGATAAGAATGGGAAATGTGTTTTAAATTTAAATTATTTTTACTGTAAAATTGTAGTAATGAAGTCATTTAAAATATTTTATCCATTGGACTACAAGTATATTATTTTATCCATTGGAATTTATTAATACTCATAGTCCTTGATACAAATTTGTTCAACTCTTCAATTTTTACATAATGTTTTACCGAGGGTTTTACACATTTTCAATTTAGAAATTTATAATAAAAAAAATGGCTACATGTTTGAAAATGAAAAAAATCTCCTATAAATAGATTTCTATTATTAAAGGATATAAAATTTCAACTTGAATGCCGTATAATATCATTTGAGGAAGATAAATATTTGCATTCTATATTTAAAAAACATAGTAAAACAAAGTTCTGTAACTTCGACTCATAGTAAGTCACGTAATTAATGTGAAAAAAGAAAAATAGTTTATACTTTTTGACTGAAAAATAAAGCAAAATATAAATATCCAAAAATGACCTACAGCAGCGGGAATGGTTCCGCGCTCTTGATCTACGGCAGCTGAATGGTTCGCGCTCTTGCCTTCGATTTAACAGTTCGTGGGTTCGAATCTATATCCCAAGAATTATTATCAATTATTGAAAATAAAGAATTGCTTTAATATTTTAACAATTTATGTGAATTTTTTAACATAAATTGTATGGGAAATAATAAAAATTTGAATTTAATTAGAAAAAACATGTTCAATTCATTGTTAACTAGACAAATTGTAGATAATTGTATAAAGAGTGTCAATTGTGGTGAAACCTGGATGTATTTAAATGACTGCAATAAAAGGAGCGAATTATCCTTGGCTTATATGAATGACAGTTATAAGGAAAGCTGAGAAAAGATACTAAAATAAATAACAATTCGCTCTAAAAATACAGAATAGTTTTTATAAATCTCTTCGAAGGAGTTTAAAGAGTAATTTGATATTCTTCAAAGTACAGAGTTCTCTCCGGATAAAGCGAACAGCTGTGTACCTTAAAGCCCATCCTTGTATTTCTAAAGAAAAAAAAATGGAGAAATGGGAGCTGAAGTCTTTGTAGCATATGTTCATATCCCAGCGCGTCTCCAAATGTAATTCGAATGGATTATTGTGTCTAAAAAAATTTTTTTTAACACTATGAAGAACTGTGCACTTGAGATGGAACGAAATTCTATTCTTAATCTTACAAATAACTTATCTTTGAAATAAAATTCATGGTATTTAAAAAAATCACTGCTAGGTAGAACATGCGTAAATAATTAGTTCATTTTATGTTTTTTAAGGTGCTTTCCTATTTACCCTCGAACGCAAAAAGTAATCGTTAAGCGACAAACCAGTTTACCTGTAAATTGACTTAGTAACGGAGGAAAACAGTTTGAAATTGTAGTTAAAAATAGTTACATCATTTCTAGCAGAATCATTTTTGCATTTTTATTTCTAGTTTTGAAAAAAAAAACATTCTGCTCTCTACATTTTTACTTTAAATGATCTCAGCAGTGAATATTCATTGAGATTGGCGACTGAAAATACAAAACTACTTTCAAGTTTTGCTCGCAAAAGTTCGAGAAAAAAACCATTTTCTTTCCCTCTTTTCCCAAATGGAAAAGCCTATTATGAAGATCTCATTTCTTCTGCTCGCTTAAAGGACTTTCTTTCCTTTCTGAAGCCGATTTGAAGATATGTGCCTACTTTTGTTTCGGGCGAATATTCCATTTTATTATTTTCATTCCATTGTTTATACATAAGTAAGCAATTGTGCATTTTAATGGAAAAAAGTTGTAGTTTTACTTTCATTTATATTATATGTTTATATTATTGTCATCAATATTTATATTAATCATGCCAAATCATTTTGCTTACGTTTAATTTACAGATAACTGTTTTTGGATGCTAATTATTCTAGCTAAATATTAGAAATTTGGTCGTACTATAATTATAACATTTATAATATTTAAATATAGAAACTTCTATTATATAATGTATTTATATTTTTTACATATTATGTACTTACATTTTTATATACGTATACATAATAAATAATCATTAATAAGTAAATATACTTATATTTACATTATGTAATAAAATTAAGAGGTGTTTTTCGATGGAGTATTAGGGGTGGGTACATGTAGGTCGGCGATATAAAAGATCCGGGCAGTTTTCTTCGTTTCCAAACTTTATTTCTATAGCATCGCAATGGTTATATATGGTTCCCTTTAATTATTTAACTGGTATTATATTCTAATTTGTATGATGTTTACATTTTTTAGTATGTAGATGAGGTTTTTATTCTGTTATCTGTAACAATTCTAGCGCTATTTCTATTCAAGTGGTTTTGTTCGTGATACATATTCATTAGAATAACAAAGTCTCCTTCATGAAAAAATAGGGAATGTTGTTAAATTTTCAAATATTATCATTTAAAATTATTTTTGATTAGACTTGTTTGACGTCAGAGTTCGCGCAATCAAAATAGTCTTAATTCGTTACTCTGTGTGTTTGTGGCGTAGAACAACATCTCTTCAAGTGGAAGGTCTCTAGTCCTAATCTAGCTCTTGCAAAACAGCAAGGGTATTTCATTTATTTTCTGCACGTCTTAATATGTTAGTGGCTTAGCTGGCAGCCAAATGGTTAGTGCTCTTGCCTTCGATTCAATAGTTTGTGTATTCGAATCCCACCTTGGGTATAGATGTTTGTAGTGGTTCAGAATACACTTTAAACCGTATGCCCCGGTCTAAGTTGCCCTCGTGCGCAAAAAGTGACCTTTAAGCGACAAATAAACAATTTTGTGTTGGTTTATTGTCTTCGAGATTTTAAATCTTTATATGGTATGACGTATTGGGCGTGCTCTTAATGATCTTGCCCATATTTGCTATAGAACATACGTTTCGAAATTGAATTGATTGAATTGAAACGTATTTAAAAAAAAAAGTTATAAAGAATATTCTTGTATATGTATAACATACACAAAATTATTTATGGATTCCATTAATTATTATTAAATATTATTAAATCACAAAGAAGCCAAACTATAAAAACCCATTAATTTTTAAATGTATTTGTCAAATATTTTTTTTTTTTAATTTTGGAATATAAAATACAGTAACTTTTGTCTAGTAAAGGCAGTCAAAAAAAGTTGAACTTTTTCCGCACTAAAAGTGTGTATTCAGTATTTATGCTGTTAAAATTTAACTATATAAAAAATTTGTAAAATAAGTCTCAGCAATGTGATGGAATAATTAAGCACACACCATTTTTCATTTTTTAAAGATATTTTCTTTGCATTACCTTCTGAATGTTTTGCAAATAATTCTTGTGATTAACTAATTCACGAAAACATCTATTTTAAAATACTTTTGCAGTGAACAATATTTTTTGTAAATTATTGTTTTTATACATATATGAAATGTGTGATTCGTCTAAACGATGTCTTTAATAATGAATTTATTATGATAGGGTATGAAGAGACTGGCAGAGAGAAATCTTTATTAAATAATGGAAGTCAATTGCATTATTGTCTAAATATTTACAAATATCCACTTTTAAAAGCATTTTTTTATTATTTACTGCTCCAAATCAGAAGAATATTTTTTAAGTAACTGTACATTTCTTGCTGAATCAGGATTACGATGGAATATTATCTTAATTTTTATCTTGAATGCAAAAAAAGTTATGAAACAATATCTGTAAGACTTTCTTTTAAATTTATGTCAAGCAATAACTTCCTTGTCGTCATTTCATATTTAATATGCGTAATTTCCACTCTTTGTTTAACCGCCAAATTTATTGACAAAAGCGAAACAATGTACTTGCCGTTTTGTTCTGAAGACAGTGACTTATGCACACGAATCGCTTTCTTCAAAACAAAATATTCTTTTGACCTTGCACATTGAAATTCTTTGTTTTCAGTGAAATAGAAGCTAGAAAAAACTAACCTCAATTTATCTGAGCCATGAATTGGAAGTTTTTGTTCAAATTAGATCATACTTTTTTTAATGTAATTTAATTTGTCAATGTAATGTTCCTAAATTAATTTAGTTAACGGCACAATTCTCAATGGGAATTCTTTCATAGGTGAAGTTAAAAATGTTAATATACGAGACTGATTTTTTAACTGATCAAAGTAGTTTTCCGGTGTGCAGTTTAAAATTCCATCCTCCTTTCATACTACCAGTAAAACTTGCAACTAAGTTAGGGTTGATAGTCGGTAAAAGAAAGAACCGTAACGAATATCCTCATTAAAAAAATTTTTGCTTATGTCGTGATTTTCTTTTGAATCGAAGCGTGAAGACGATATACTTTCGATTGTTGACTGGAGAGAATTTTGCTCCCATTCAAAGTTATTTGGGTCAACAGTGTCTTGTGGCTATTGTGCGAGAGTGTTTGTGTGAACATAATTACTCTACCTTGACGATTTCTCGGTGGCCTACTATAAATGTGGTAATTCCAGGAAGTATGCTCTTGCCTACATTAGTTAAAAAGATTGTGGAGTGATGACCGGTGATAAGCTAGCGAGGCTTATTTTAAAAGAAGCCGACGGGCTTCCCACTGCATCTGTATTTCCCACTGGTGGCACGAGCCATGCATAAAACAGTCTGATAAAAAGTAAATGGTTTGATAATTCTCAGTACAAACTTTCACATGTTTACTATGCTTTAAGCTTTAAAAAAAGAATTATTTCAAATAATTTTCGTTATTTCTGTGGTTCACTTTTGTTTAACACTTCAACTAAGGAAATTTACTTAAAACAGATTTATTCTATAATGGCAATGACATTAATATTTCTTCTATAATTTTTGCTTCGCTTTTCTTACTTCTGACTGTTCCTGTTTATCAGTTTTCAGAAATAACATTGTTTTGCAACAATGTGTGCGTATATTTGAAACTCAATTGTACATTTTATGTAATAGTTTTTAATTGTCCTATTGTAGCAGTATTCTGGAATTTAAAATTTAATCAAACATTAAAACTAACAACTGCCATCGTTTTAGATGCACCGTAACTGTTTAACAAAGATTTCTTTTTTAGAAATATATCTTTAAAACGGAAAAATTTATAGCTTATTTAACATCTTCGCAATTACATATAGACAATGATTCATTCATTAGAATATAGTTGGTAGCTAAATGGGGTTGTCGCTCTAGCCTGCAGAGCAACAGTTCATAGTTTTGACTTCCTATAAATAGTTGTAATTATTGAGTTCGACCGGCAATCATAGATATTGGTTGAGTCTTCGGCTTTTGCATCGACTTTTCCAGTCTATGCAAAAGCCGAATGGTTAGCTCTCTGGCTTTGGTTCGTGAGTTCAAAATCCAATTCAAATTGTAATTTCTGGTCTAATTAGCTCTCATAAGCAAAAAAGGACTGAACACCAACCAAATTGAACTTGCAAAAGTAATAGAGCTACAAATAAAACGAGTCAAGCATATAATTAAGGAAGTACCATGAACTTTCCAGCTCGCTTTCTCTTTGAGTTTGTTTCAATCTTGAAAGCAAGAAAAGATTTAAGAAACTGAATGTTGGAAATTTTATTCCTACTGTCCTTTATTTTGTAAAAAAAAAAAAAAATAAATAAATATGTAATAGTAACATTTTTGTTTTACATGTGTAAGAATCTTTATTCAATCACCTGTGAAAAAAATATTGATCTTCGCTTATCTAATTTTTTAGTCTTTTGAAAAATTATATGATGAAATAATGCTATGTTTATCATAGCTTTTAAAAATGTAATATTTCAACTGTGTGGAATGCTTAAAACTCTATCTGTAATTCAATTTCCCCATTTTTCCTTAATTCTAAGATAGTAAAGTTTAGATATAAGCATAAAATTATCAAATCAATTGAATGAAGTTCATTTTATGTGATTACTTTTGATTGAAAAAATTAGTTTTGAGAACACTCATTTATTTATCAATAATTATATAAAAATCTTTGAAACCAAGTTACGATAAAGAATTCATTTAAAATTATCCCTGGAAAAGTATACATCCAGACAAATTTCTGGAGCAACGATTTTTAAGCTGACTATTTTTATTTTATTTATTTTTTATCTATTTATTGATAATATTCTCTCTCTTACACACGGGTGTAAAACTCATTTACGAAATAAAATTAAAAAATCGAGCTTGAATGTAATGTTCCTTGCAAGAAGTGTTTGACCCTGGAAAGATTAAAGGTTATTCAAGAAATATCCAGGAATTTTCAAAAACTCACTTGGAAATAATTTAAAAGCGATTTTCACAATGACATTACTGCAAAATGTTTGATCAAAGAAATACGGAATGTAGACTTCGGAATTAATCTGTGTTTATAATTTTACAACATTGTTTTTCAGTTATCTTTCTGTTCGTAATCCTTTGCGACCGTCTAAGGCTTCCCTTATTTTGCTTGCCGCTACCAGATTTTTTTAAACATATTTTTTGTAGGAAACAGAGAATAACTTTTTTAGTCATAAAAGAAATAGTTAAGAGAATAAATTATTTGTGGCACTTTAATCTATCTAAAACTAGTTTTATTCGTAAAGCATTAATTAACATTTTAATTTCAACATTTAAGACATTTGGAGATTCGACTATGTTTGCGTGAAGATGTTTGTAGTGGTTCGGAATTATTTTTAAACCTTAATGTTCGGATAGGGCAAAAATGATGTAAAGCGACTAAACTAATCAACCAACACCTTAAATAAGACTTTCATCAAGATTTAAGGTAATTTGAACTATTATAATTATATAAAAAAATTTTTGATACTAGAATGAAAACATTTTTTACTAACCACACAGAACTTATGCAGTGAACAAATTCAGAAACGATTCTTTAATAATGGTACAGTTCTGTGTCATGTTTTATTTTCTAGCCATGTGATACCTAAATTAGTATCATAAAAACTAAGCTGATAAGGATAGTAAGTTTTAGAAAAAAAATGCAATTTTATTAAGTTATTTCTGTAATTTCTTGAATATGGAAGTAGTTTTCATTTTGCTACAGTTTTGAGGCTATTTTTATCTTTGTTTTTTTATTGAAACGTTAAAATATATGCAATATATTTTTTAAATATGCAATCCAGTTAACTAAAAAGTGCTTATATCTATGATTTATCTAAACTCTAATTTTTATTTGGTAGAGTTAAAAAAGTTTTTATAATTATATATCAGTTCATAAAGACGTCAAACTTGATGAATCTAGGAAAATGTTTTGGCATATAAACCATCTCTAAGCAGTATTCTGATACCCCATGTTTCGCTTTTCTTGTGAAGCTACTGATCTAGCAAGTGAATGGTTCTGACCCTCCGATCAACAGTTCATGGGTTTGTAGTGACTTGGAGTACATTAAAAACTACGTCCCTGTCAAATGTGGCCACGTGTGCAAACAGTGACTGTTGAATGTCAAAGCAAACCAATCTTTCTGAAGATTTTACAGCTTTCCGTTAGTACACTACTGGCCATTAAAATTGCTACACCAAGAAGGAATGCAAATAACAGAACGATATTTATTGGACACATACATTATAGTGGAAACAACAAGTGATTAGATTTACAGGAAATTAGGATGTATAGATCTTGAGAAATCAGTACCCAGAGCAGCCACCTCTGGCTGCAATAACAGCATTTATCCGCCTAGGCATGGAGTCAGATTGTCTGGCATGTACGGGGATCTCAGTCCATGCAGCTTCAACACTATGCCACAGTTCATCGACAGTAGTGGATGGTGAGTGATGGCGTGCCAATCGCTCGGCAACCATTGACCACACGTTCTCAATTGGTGACAGATCAGGAGAACGAGCTGGCCAGGGTAACAGTTGAATCTGTTCTGTAACAAGGAAGTTCAGAACAGTACGGGCAATATGCGGTCGTGCATTCTTCTGTTGAAACAAAGCATTAGGGAGGCCTCGAAGATAGGGCAGAGCCACGGGCCTTAACACATCGGAAATGTAACGGTTGCTGCTCAAAGTGCCGGTAATGCGAACAAGAGGTGATCGAGACGTGTATCCAATGGCACCCCATACCATCACTCCAGCAGATGGGCCAGTATGGCGATGTCCAATGTAAGTTGGCAATGCGCGTTCTCCACGATGCCTCCTAACACGGATGCGGCCATCATGGTCCTGTATACAGAACCGAGATCACCTGTAAAAATAACGTGATGCCATTCCCGCGTCCAGGTTCGTCGCTGATCACACCATTGAAGGCGCTCCTGTCTGTGACGCAGCGTCAATGGTAGCCGAAGCCATGGTCGCCGTGCAGAAAATCCATGCTGCTGCAAACGTCGTCGAACTGTTCGAGCAGAAACTTGTTGCCTTGCAAATGACTCCATTTCTCGACTCAGGGTTCGTGACGTGGCTGTACGATCCCTTGTGACCATGCGGATAAGAAGTCTGTCTTCTCTGCTGTTAGGGAAGGGGGGTCGCTGAGATTCTGCATGACGTTCCGTATGATTGTCCTGAACCCATCGATTCCATATTCTGCTAACAGTCATGGGGTCTCGACCGACGCGAGCAGCAAAATTGCGGTACGATAAACCGCAATCCTGGTAGGCTATAATCCTTCCTCGATCAAAGTCAGACACGTGCAGATAGGCATTTCTTCTTCTTATACGAGGCATTACAACAACTTTCTTTGCCGAAAACAACGTTGAAACGGAAATTGAGTATGAGAAAACTGCTGTCAAATCTCTGGTTTTATACACATTGTAGATGTCGCTACTGTCTCCTGCTTTGTATGAATGCGCTGAAAATCTAATCATTTGCATATCACAGCAAGTTTTACCTGTCATGCAAATTTCACGTGTATGGTGTGCCGCTTTCCTGGTGTAGCAATTTTAATGGCCAGTATAGTGTAGTTGACTAATTATTATTTATTAATTATTATTTGTATTATTGATGTAGCATGGATGGACTCCTCAAGCACCACTTTCACCGATAAAACTTTCCCGTGTAAAACATAAATGCATTATTTCCCGGTTCAAGTGTGACGTGAAAGTTTATTATTTAAAAATACAAATATATTTAAATTATGTTTACCTTGATACTGAATGTTACTTATGCCATGTTTGTGCTTTCGAAATGGTTTCTAAAAAGTAATTTATTCCGCCTGATACGTTTATTCACCACTTCCGTCACAAAGATTTCTAGTTTACAATATAATAGATCGTATTGATCATGTTATTACTCGGGATTATCAGTGCTTACTTTAAGAGGACGTTTCTTTTATTGAAGTGTTCTCTGTTGCTAACTGCAGGAACATATCTTGGGAATCAGCTTTGTACTTTTTTCTCACAAATAATTCAAAACGTATTATCACTTACTGAAAACTTTGGATTGCTTCATTTGTAAATAAACGTTAATCTCCGGGAAAAAGCATATACGCGGCTTATCGTATTTTGAATTCATATGCCTTGATGTGTGAAAATGTTCCGTGCTGCGCAATACCGAGGAACAGTATGAAATCCATTACGTAATTAAACTCCTTGAAGGAAAAAGGGGAATAGATTCTCCTTCAGCCTCGCTATTAATTCAATGAATATGTTAATAACTGATTGCTTATATATCTCCGTAAAATCGATAAATTCATTGAGCAAGTGACTAGCTCAGATTTATAATGTTTGCTTTAATCCATACAATGTAAACGTAATTTAATGTAAATGTCACATGTATTAAATTTTTGCACTAAGCACGTTCTTTAATGCGATAGGTTTTTAGTTTTTGCGTGAGTTGCGCATAATTTAGTTTTCCATTTTGTAATTAAGTTACTCGCGAAAGCACATATTTTCGCTAAAAAGTTGAATTGTCGCAAAAGCGTGCGTATGATGCGATGCTTCACGCTTAGCATTAATATAACTGAACCTTTCAAAGGTATTCTTTTTTTTTAAAAAAATGTGTGCTATATAAATTTTAATATTAAAACTAGTTAAATAAAAATTGACCTTTAAATTTTTAAATCGTTTGGTCATTTTTGTAATGATTCGTATTAATTTTAAAGTGTTTACCCTTCTTTTTTAATCCTTTATATACAAATCATTGCGTGTGCAAATTCGGGCATATTTATTGTATAGAGAATAATTATTAAAACTTCATCTTTTAAAAAAATTAGAAGTTTTTAAAAGAATTTTTTATTCGTAAGGGAATTCCTATGTGTCTATAATTTCTATTTTTGTAGATAAAAAATGAATTGTATAAATTTTCTTTGAATGATACAAAAAATAGTGAATTCTGGACAGTAACTTGGATAAAAAAAAGAGTCTTTATTAAATCTCTGAAATTTATCACTTTCCAGAACAGCAGCATTCGAATGGAAACCATATTTATTTCCTTTAACTTGAGGCACCAAAAGCACTTGTTTTCCTATTTGTTTCCAGACTCATCTTTGTTGATGTCATTGAAATACTCCCATGCTCGTTTATAAATAAAAGAGATATAAAGAAGATCATTATATCTTACTTTTCATGCTGACGCAGTAGATGGTGCTTTATCGCGGTGAATGGCGTTGTGTTGTGTCCCCTTTCGAAACCCGTCGGCATGCTCATCTTCAGCAGAAGGAGGACAACGGAATTTTCTTAACTTTTTAATTATAGCCGTCTTTAATGAGAATTGGACGCTGTTAGTTCATTGCACTCACCGAACAAAAATAATTTAATTGGAATCCATATAATCATTTTGAATCTTAGCGATTCTTCTAATATTTCCTAGTTGTGAGGTTGCCAAACTTAGTTTTATCGTTTTGAAAAATTTCATACGTGAATTTATAATATCTTAAAGCATTTTAATTTAATCTTGTTTAATTTAATTATAGTCTTCTTTAATGAGAATTCGACGCTGTTAGTTCATTGCACTCCTGGAACAAAAATAATTTAATTGGAATCCATATAATCAGTTTGAATCTTAGCGATTCTTCTTATATTTCCTAGTTGTATGATTGCCAAACTTAGTATTTTCTCATTGGAAAATTTCAAAAGTAAATTTATTATACCTTAAACAACAAGATTAAATTAAAGTTGATAAATTAATCATGTCAATTGTATTAACTATGGTTGAGTACAAAGGTACATTATGTTAAAAAGAAAATTACTTCCATAGAAGATTACTTTTCTATTAAAGAAAGCTGTTAAAAATCAATCTTTCTCAAGGTTTTGTTTAAATTAATGATGTTCATATCCCATGTGATTTAAAGGATCCACACCTAGTACTAATTTTTTTTTTAATCATTTATGAACTAGAATGATCTCTATGATAAATAGAAATTACAAAAGCTAATTTGTATGAGAATGAATTAAAAATATTTTGGTATAATAATTGGCTTTTAAAATTGAATACATTCTTATAATATGTGATTTAGGAGCATAATATAAGTATCTCAGAAATGTATATATTTTATAATATACATCGATGAAAAATGCAAATGTTATTGGAAACTGAATATGAAAGTTAAACTGACTCGAATTCTTTCTTAATTTATGATTTATTTATTTTTTTAGTTGATAATTTTCTTCTGAAAATATTTTTATTTGAATATATTATTTCATAGACTCTCAAAACAATTGCAAATTTTACTTCTTTGTATATGTAAAATAATGGAAGTAGAATGCAAGTGACAAATGCATATGCAATATGTTAGTGAATTGTTCTAAAGTCGTTATCGTCCGTATATTTTAATAATTCAAAAAGTATCATTACATTTAGAATTGTCTTTAAAACAAAAGTATAAAATCAATTTTGAATCTCGTCCTTTAAGCATGCTCATTGCTTTAAGAAATTTCACTTCAAATTTGGCAGTACTAATATTCTGTTTCTTTTACCAGTAAACTCCCATGGTTACTTGTGAATTGCTTTGCTGCTTATTCTAATTTGAAGTTATTTTGACCAAATGTATATTTTGGACCACAAATTTGGGGCTTCCAATATTAACGATTTTTCTTTAAAAAGTCAAGTAAAAGTATTAGCAGAATGGTATCAATGGTAAAACTTCAATTTTTTTTTATTTATTTATTTTTTATGTAACTTTTCTTCCACTTTTAGTTTTCAAATCCTGAGAATTAACAACCGACGAAATCAGAATCTTAGAAGCATTAATCGAAGAAATTATTTCCACAATATATATTATTATTTCATACTGTAAAATTCCTTTAGTGACAAGTGTCAATATTTTTCACTGTGAAATGTTTTACGTGTCATGTTAAGTTTTGAGAGTTTCATTTGCATATAATAAATTAAATGATACATTACCTTGTAATTTATGTACTTACATTATGCTAAAGCGGCATGATGGAGTATTAATAAAAATACATAATTACAATACTAAAAATGAGCTTCAATAACGTTATTGTTACATGTAGTCAACTGAATGGTTAGCGCTCTGGTCTTCAGTTCAGCAGTTCAATTTAAATATTGGGTCCTGGTAAATTAGGTTTCGTACGCAAAAAAACGCCTAATTTGTATGAAATTGCCTGTGAACTTCTGGGTTGATAGATATGAATAACTTTATCTTTTCTTGTAGGGACAAAAATGCACTAGTAATAGTAAAACTGCAATAGTAGTGATGAAAAATTTGAAATCACTTGTTCTTAAAATAACCGACCTAAACATTTTTGGATAAAAAAATTAGTTTTGTATTTGTTTTTTGACTTAAGAAATTTTAATTTGTCGAATGCGGAACAGCATATGTGTTTATTTAAACAAGGAAAAATTCTGACAAATAGTAAAAATAATTAAATAAAAATACATGGAATAGTTGAGACAAAATATTGCACTTTTATGAATGGAAAAAAAATGCAAAAATTAGAGTATTTGACTTTTTTGTTTCTAAGGGCGGAGTGTTCTTTACAACGAGTTGAAATGACAAACTGAATGCTAAAATCCCAATTATTGCTGATCTTATGGAATTATTTATTCCAATTGAGAAAAAAATCTTAATAGCTTTAATCTATCTTTTATCTGCATTGATTTTATGGTACTTATTAGCGTCACCACAGCCAATTTTGCTCTAAACCGAATTATCCTAGGCTATGAGAATCGCGCCTAGATAGAACAACAAAGGAAACCAATAAGAGGAAAAAATTCTTACTAACGTTTTATTTGAAGGATGATTATTAATATTATCATGATTAATTATAAAATTAGCTGCGGCTATTCTAACAAGTATGTACCGATTTTATAATTTATTCAAAATTTTAAACGAAAATTCTAAATTATAATTATTTTCAAGCCTTCCATTTTTGGAAATTTTTGTTAAAAAATACAAATACAATTCTTGAATATACAGTGCATCCACTACCAGTTTTATTTCATGTTCAGAGAGGTTTTATTGATTTATGTTGAACAACATTTTTACTTTTAGAAATGTATGCAGCTTAGAAATATAACAAAAATATATTTAATTAATCACTGAATTCAATCGAGAAAGATGAAGTAGCCTTTTCTGTTTTATATAAATATTTAATATAAAATTCTGAGTTAAATATTCAAATGCAATTCGTTTAGTGTATAGGCAAGTTTATACTGTCTAATATATAGAAAAGGTTACTATTAAATAAAATACAAAAAAAAAACTATTCTGTCTTTTTGGAGATTTAAAATCAAAGGGAAGTATACAAAAAAATCTTGAAAATGCTCCATTATTCCGATATTCATTTTAACAAATTACGATTTTACTGATTATTGTAAAGTAATATCTGATGTTTCTTGTTTTTATTCAAACCATTTTTTTTATAAAACGTACTTTAAACTTATTCAAAATATATTTTTTACAATCATTTTAAAAAATCTAGTTTTATAATAGTAATATTTAACATTTTGCGAGGGAAAATAACTTGCAAAGACGTTTTCTGGTTTTAGTTTCGGAATTGGTGTATTTGTCTCTATGTTATATTTGAGAAAAGGAAAAATTGGACCGAATCTGTGAACAAAAAGGATTGAATTCGCCGAAACGTAAAGAACTGGGAATAAAAGAACCCAGTGAATCGTTGGTAATGTAGAACGAATGAAAAAGAACCTCTGGTCTAATTGGGGGGCGTAACGAAAGAAAAATTGAACAACTAGTTGGGTTGGATTGAGGGCCGACAAAGAGACAATCGAAACTCGGAAATATAAATTTATTACTTTGTTTAAATACCTGTATAGTTTTAATTTTTTTTTTCTGATTTTCTCTTTTTTTACTGCGTAATTTGCTTTGGTGATCCATTTTTTTTATAAAGAAAGGATTTCCCGATTATTTTCTTCAAGCTGCCATCTAAAGCGCTCTGGCTTTCGAAACCAAATGTTATGGATTCTGCTCCCCCCTTGGGTGGGCCAAGCTGGCAGCCGAATGGTTAACGTTCTTGCTTTCGGTTCAACAGTTCGTGGGTTCGAATCCCACCTTGGGCTTGGATGTTTGTAGTGGTTCGGAATCCATTTTAAACCGTAGGTCCCGGTATATTTAGCCCTCGTGTGCAAAAAATGACCGTTGAGCGACAAACAAACCAAACCCACCTTGTGTATAGAAGTTTGTATGGTGTTCGAAATTCATTTCGGACCGTATGTCTCCTGGGCGTATTAGCCGTCGTGTGATTAAACAGGTAAACCGCCTACGATTGTCAATCTGGTATTTAGAGGATCGGCGATTTGGTTTGCTCTTGAGCTAACAGGTTCGACTGTTGTAACGGAATTCATAGAGTGGATCGAAATTTACAGGAATTTACAAAAAGTAGCCGTATAATAATAAGCCTACTAATTATCTACTCTTTAAACTTCTATATCGAGATGCTGCGAGTTTTCAATTTTATATCATAAAATAAATTCTTTCGATATTTTACTGTGATTGTTTTTATAATAATTCGTTCATTCTTGTTTAAAAATTCTTAGTAATGTAATAGTGTTTTTAAACTAAAATTTATGCCTATATAGTCTTGATATTCAGTGATCCAGTATACTGATTTCGAGGGGGGGGGGTGTAATTTTATTAACAGAGGAGACTTGGAAGTTTTCCATGTTTCTAAATTTATTGGAATTTGTTCTGAACTTCTATTTTATACTAAAGTTTACGTAATCTGTTTACTCAAAACAGTTCTCATGTTAAACAAATTTCTATTAAGTCGTTAAAAAAATTCTGTTGCCTAATTCTTTTATTGAATTGATTTTCTCAGCCTGATTTTTGGTTCTTTGATTTAAAAAAACACGTATCACTGGGAATAGTGCTTTTTAGAAATGATTTTAATATAGTAGATAGAGTTTTTATGTATACAGTTAATTCATTATTTTTGTTAATAACTTTGATGAACATTATCGTTTAATATATTTTAGTCATGTATTTTTCTCCAGTTTTGTTTTGCAAGAATTAATCGTAGTTGTGGTTCTAGTTTTTAGAAAATAATGAATATAATCTCTCTATATCCCCCAAATGCTTATAAACGAGTAATTTTGACTTGAATTTATGTCTGTTTTCATTTCTTTAGAATGTAGTGGACAAAATGTATTAAACTCTTCTAGTTGTAGGTTTCTTATCTCCCTCTTATTCATTATTCTTCGACAACAAAAAGTTAAAAATATTTCTCCTTCTTTTGAAAAGAATAAAAAGCCAAGAATATTTGAATTATCTGATCTTTAGGAGGCTCTAAATCGCTATAGGACATTTCGTTGTTCCATTTCTTCCACCTCTGTGGCAGTTTGCCAATTTTTCGCTCACGCAAGTGCAAGCATTCCTTTAAGCTTGTAGAAATCCGGCTTTCTGCATTTTATTTGGTTTCGTTTGGTCTTATTTCTTTAAACTTGTGATTTTTCTGAACAGCCAACAAGGTTAAAACTGCCTTTATTTATATTTTGATTTTTTTTACAGTATTTTTATACCATGTGATTTAGAAACTGGTTTTTATTCCAATTTTCCGTTTATTCTTAATTTTTCGTTTACTCCAAATGAATTTGTTCCAAATGAATTTTTTTTTTTTTATTTTTTTTATTTATTATATCATCCAGTTTTTGAGTGTACAATATAATTTTTTTCTGATTCACCACATACATATTACAGACCTGCCAACTTTTACGCATCGTGCGTAAATTTTACGCAAGATCCACATGTTTTACGCTTTTACTGATAGCATGAATTATTTTACGCGTTTCGGTTCTTCTGGGCAAAGTTTAAAAAGGAAAAAAAAATTTTTATATCTTAGCACATAATGGCGATCTTTTCTTGTTAGCCATGGTGAGAAGCAGAAATTAGCACCCCATTCAACCCATCTGTGGGAAGAGAGAAATAACTTTCCGGACTGTGTGGTCGTAGTGGCTCCGAAAATGCACATGTCAAACCCTTTTTCTATCGGAGGGGGGAGGAAGCTTGCAAAACTGTAGATGGGGAAAAGAAACGGTAGAGGTATAATTTTTTTCTTTAGTCACACGGATTAAAACTGAAAAGTTTTACTGAAATACTTTTCTAAAAGTTGGCAGGTATGATATTATATTTGAATTTTAAACTTTTGATTTCGTTCATTTAATTCATTCACTTTCACACACATTTAGCTATTCAAATATTCTTTCCACGCGAATTAGTTAAGCTGGCAGTTGAATGGTTTGCACTGTGGCTTTCGGTTTGTGTGTTTGAATCCTACCTGGGCATCGCGTTGTTTGCAAATTCTGCGGAATACAAAGTGTAGATCCCGGTGTTTAAGTTTTTTTTAGCCCTTGTGTGTACAAAAAATGACCGTGAAGCTTTAAACCATTTTCCACGTAAATTATTACATCAAATAATCTGTTCATTTTTTTTGTGACACCTTACAAAATATTATCTTCAAAATGAATAAATTCAATTTGAACTATTTTTATCAAATGATTTCTCTTGATTAAGAACTACAATTTTTTTCTGTATGAATGCCAAGTTGATTGCCAAATTTTTAACGATCTGTTATGTTTAATAGTTCGTTTGTACGATTCTCATTTAAACTTTCGTTGTTTGTAATTTTTCGGAATTCATTTTAAACTAAATACTCGTGTAATTAGCTCTGCTGTGCAAAAAATACCCTTTGAGCGACAAACGAATCAATTTCGTTCAATAAGAAATCTTAAAATGGTGTGTGTGTTTAACATCTCGGGCTTTCCATCTGAAGTGCTTCTGAGTCTATTTCTTACTTTAAGTACTGGTCGAATTTTTTTCCTAGTTTGCAAAAAATAACCATAGTTTAAACAAGACTTTAAACCAACATAAAAATTCATAGATGAGTTAAGAATCAATAGCATAAAGAAGCACCACTACAGCTATCTGCAATTAGATAGTGTCATGAGTGAAAACCCATACACATACTAAGTTATGAAACAACTAGTAGAGAATTCAATATTTTCTTCAATACCGCATTTTATAATTTTTTATATTTTTGAAAAACACAATATAAAGCGTTTTAATTACTGTCATTATCTTAATTTGCATGTCTTTCGCACTGAAATAATTATTTCAATTAGAAAACCTGTCGACCGATGGCTGAGTGGTTAATGTTCCTGACTCTTGAGCTGTGGTTCCCTTGTTCGAATCCTGGTTCGGGCATGGATGTTACTTTCTGTGTTTCTCTATCCTAAGATGTATGAATGTGGCCCACCCTATAAACGGGTTTGTGGTGGTATGGCGTGAGTAATGCTACTCGCCTCCGTGACTTAAGTTCACAGGTGCCTACTGGATAACGACAAAGGAGTAGCGGTTTCCGGCTTTGTTGTGGCGAAGGGTTAGTCATCCAAAAGCCCGACGTTATTAAAAAAAAGTTTAAACTTTGATTGAAATGAACACTTGAGAATACGCTTATAAACTTTTGTTAGAGTTTTTAAGTATTGTGAAATTTATTTAGTTAGTATTTATAATTAAATTGTTTGATCATTTTATTAGAAAACATTTTTTTAATAAAAGCCTATTTAAAAACAATTATAGTAGAAATGTCATTTACTTTCAAGAATTAATCGTTCTGCATTATATATAAAATAATTTTTATTCTTTTTTAAAGTATTTTCTAAATTTTTGTTCCATTGTTAAAATTATCAGTCTTCCTTCTCTATGTAGGAAAAAAATTGACTGTTATCTTAAATTGATTAGTAAAGGTGCATCGAAATTGTTATGCGATACCTTCTGTTTCAATATTTCTAAATTCAAAAAGGTTCATTTTCTTAATCATCTCAAATAAAATAATTTTATGATTTCCAATATATTAGTATTTCTGAATTTAAATTTTTTAAAGTTAAATTTCCTTTTGTTGTAAATTTATCGCATTAATATTTTTCAACTGGCATTTTACTTCAACTAAATGCCTATTTTATAAAATAACTGATGCAAGAAATTTATGTTGAAATCCCAAATCTTAGAGCTTTCTAATGCACGGAGTCCTTCACAGCCGGAATTCATTTTTTATAATACGGCTGTCTCGTATTTTGCGGAAACATGTGACGTTTGCTTTTATCCCTTCAAGAGCAGCTGTCTGCAGTCGGGGAGATGTAACTGTTTACAGCTCCTTTGTTGGGCCCCTTTCTACAAGGCTTCCTTCGCTGCAAAGTAGCTTCAACATCTGCAATGCTCATGGGGGAAGGGGGTTGAGATTGCTTGGCGTAGAGTGATTTATTTCACTTCTCTTGGAATTCTTTTAAAGCTATCGTTGGCCAGTCTTGTATTCATAATTGCCAAGTTTTGTTTTTATACTAGAGGTCTATTTTTTAATGTAAACTTTCATTAAAAATCCTAGTTAATTGTAATAAATGATTTAATAAAATAAGAAGCTTTATGATAATTTTTTACTAAATTGTCTTTCGATTAGAATTAAACAATAGTTGATTAACATTTTACGGAGATTTGTAAAAAAAAAAATTTAAAGTAATAATTAAATACAGTACTAGATTTCAGTTTTGGAACATTCTTTTAACAATAATTAACATTGAATTAACTGTTATTTGATAATTAACAAAATTTAGTTTTTGTAATTAAATATAAAATATTCTAATTTTTCACTCAAATTGATTTATCTTAAAACATGTACTGTGCAGATGTAATTACTGCAACATCTTTATATATATATAATATATATATGCATATATATATATATATATACATATATATATATATATATATATATATATATATATATATATTCAGTTCATCCCAAAAGCAGTTCTGAGATGTTAATATTCCCATTTATATTTCGCAAATCTGAAGTGCAGACTCCCTTAAGCAAATCCATTTTCCCTATTAAGTAAGTTTTAAATGTGTTTATTACAAAGAAAGAGAAAAACCAAAATATTAAATGTATGTACATATTAGTTTTATTGAAGGATAGTTAATAATGATGTCCTACTCTTGTGATTCTAAAAGTGGCTAAATTGATAAAATTCATCAAATACAAAAATAAATTTGTTTATTTTTGATAATATTTAGGATGTTTTGATTCTTCGATTTAACATCAGAATTTAACGGGATCAAATAATAACTATACCAGCGTAAAATAAGGTTAAATCTTTGTTTCTTGAGGGAAAACGAAGCATTCAGAAGTGCACATTTTTAACACACATTGTGTTGCTGTTTTTTAACTTAATCACATTGTTAATGTTTATAATGTTGTTTACAATTGTGCTTTGTGATTCGAATTTTCTCTTTAGCAAAAACTCTTAAGAAGTCTTAAAATTGATCATCATGAGACACCCTTGTAATTTTCTGTTATATCTATTTGAACAAATAAATATCTATGTAATATTTTGATAGAAACCTAATAAAAGTAATTTCCTCTGTTTTAAGAATTCTTCTTTAACCTTTGTATGCACACACTATTGCTCACAATAATAGAATTCTTATAGAAATATATAATTAATTTTAATAAAGTAAACTTTAATAAACTATATAGTACTTGATTTATGTATATAAAATTAACTAAACCTAAACCGATGTTTCATTTAAATTTGTCTTTAATTTTTTATGTATTCTTATAATTTATGCATTTCAAATTAATATAAAATGTTTTAACATTTGCACTTTTATATGTGTTTAGTATATTATTTTAAAGTCGTAATACAAATGTAGAGTTTATTATGATTTTGGTTTTCAGGACTCACTCCGGCTACTGTTGAAAGTTTTCAAAATCCCACAGATTTCATGAATAGCTTAGCAACTTGGGATAGCTGCCACTCTATTGACGAGATGCTGGAAAAGAAAAGACGATCAGTCTGGTCACTGGACACATTCAACAACATCGCCTCTAGTGGGAAAAGAAATGAAACGAAATCACATTTTGAAACATGAAATTTCCAATAACTGTCTGATGGAACATTCCACCTTGATAACTACCAGAACAAAGCTCTATGGTGCTCTTCAATTAATTTCTGAAGAGGAGAATCTTTTCAAGCTACCACTTAACAGATTTAGTGCAAGTGCTCATCTTTAAACATCCACCACCTAAAGTATTATTTTCAACAAACCCCCATGAGCAATTTGATATATTACATGACATATTGTTACCCATTTGACAATGTTATGGACCATTGATATCGATAGACTAACATGAATTTAAATTTTCCTTATCATATTAAAGTTTTAATAACATTTGTAAATATGATTCTCATCCCTAAGTATTAAACTATTAAAAATAAATATTTGCTGGAACATAATTTTCTTACTTATTTTCTATTTATTTTTTGTTATTTCTAAAGAGACTTTATTAGTTTGAACTGCATTCATAGTGCTTTGTCAGTTACATAAGTAATTTTTGAAGTTATTTATCATGATATGTGTCATTTTGTACCTTAGTATAACATAAATATTTTGTGAATTGAGATGAGAGTTTAAACTTTCAAAAATGCTTAAAATCTCAAGTTTTTATACTTTCCTTCCTTATGATCAAATTTTTTATAATGAATGTATATTTTAATCTAAGTTTAAAGCTATTTTAATTTGTACTGTGAAACAGTTGCTTAAATGTATTGTGAAGAATTGCTATTCCAGCTTAAAATGTACTTATATATATATATGGTGTATATACCTATTTTATCTATATTGAAATCTTTATGCATAGAGAGGAAATAAATTTTAAAATTATGCATATTATTTTTGGTGTGAAGTTTAATGTAAAATTAAGCGTACTTGCTTGATTGTCTGTTTGTTGCAGAAAATTTAATTTTAACTGTACTCAGAAAATTTAAGAACAGTTTACATACTGAAATATTTAAAAATATCCTTATTTTTTACATCAATTTGAAGAATCTTGAAAATTTGGCAGCTGTTGTAATTTTGTTTATCTTGTATTTTTCTCTGTACTTCTATTATGGAGCAATAATTGATCAAACTTCTCTAGTTTCCAGATTATTAGCTTTTGTTTGCATTTTTGTGTATTGTACCTTTTTTTTATTAAAACTGAGTTTTTATGGTACTATTCAATGAAAATATTTTGTAGACAATAAGCAGAAAGTTTGACTTCAAAAGACCAAGAATTTTATGTACTTAAGTAATAAGTTTGTGTAATTAAGTAATAAGTTTGTGTATTAAGTAATAACTTTGTGTAATTAAGTAATAACTTTGTGTGATTATAATCGAAAAATAAATCTATTAATTTAGTAAAGTGTTATATCTGCTTGTGCCCTTTGTACATGAAAAAGAGATATTGAAATATCCTTTCAATTCTTTATAAACTATTTTTAATTTCTTTAATACTAGCAATATGATGATTTACGTTTATTCTTGGAAAAATTGTTTTAATGTACATACTGCATTCTGAATCTGTGCTTCTCTTTAAATGTAATGTAAAAACAAGTTTGATATAATCAAATTATATATTCATTACAAAAAATATGGCAATAAAAACATAATTTACATTATAGAAATCAGTATTTAACAAATGAATTGTTATTACATTTTATTTAAACTTAATTCCAACAATTATGGGAAGTTATTTTGAGTCTCAAGGTTTTAAAAGGAAATATTGTGCATTTTATAAAAAATAATTTCACAAATACTATGTAGTATGTTGAATGTTATAAAGAACCTTTGTATGTATTAAATATTAAAAAGTTATTTTGAAATTTGAGGATTTTTTAATTTTTATAAATATTTCTAAAAACACTTTCTTATTCCTTCTGTCCAAGAAACTTTGTAGAAATAGACTGATGTATAAAGAAAAGAGAAATACCACTATTCCTTTACTGTGTAAAAAGATTTTAATTATTACACTCGCGTTCATTAACATGTTACTTTACAAATCTGTTTTTGGTTGTTGCCTCCAACCAAGTCAGAAAATATAAACTAAATGATAAAATATGATATTTGTGTGTGCAAATCATTTAATGAATGGAAATGCGAAAAAATATTGTAGGTACTAATAAAAACTAGAGGTATGTAATACACACACACAGCTTAGATTCGCCGAGAAATCGAGTCGTTCAAGTGCTGAATGATGTTTAATAGAATAGTGTGTGTGTGTGCACTATTTTTCTTCGAGGTATTATGAGAGTTCCTTGAGGAATGCCAGTGGATGTTATAGATTCCGGTTAAAATTTCTAAAATGGATAAACTGTCGATTGTATTCAGCTCAGGAGCCGAATGGTCTTCGGTTCAACAGTTTGTGGTTTCTAGTCTCTTTTGTATGGATGTTCGTAATGGTTCAGAATATACTTTAGAATGTAGGTCCAGGTCTAATTAGGCCTCGTGTTTAAAAATGGCTGTTGAGCGATAAAGGAACCTAACCATTAGCTTGGGGAACTGGTCCTAGGTTGATGTTTCATTTCTTCCTCGTGTTTATCAAACCATTATTGGATAAGTTTCACTGCATGTATTAGAGCAGCATTTTGTAAATCCCCTTTACAAGAAATAAAGTTTGCAGCATTTGGTAGACTATATCTGCTAAAATTTCTAATTTGGTTACAGCTCTGGCTTTCGGTTTAACAGTTCGTGAGTTCGAATCCTACCTAGGATGTTGCAGTGTTTCGGAGTCCATATTAAATTGTGGGTCGCGGTCTAAATAGCCCCGATATACAAAAGCTCATCGCTTCCGACTTGCTTCAAATTAGAATACATTTCATTTGAATATCATTTTACTTTTTAAATTCTTGAAAGATATGCTCTTGTTATTAATTATAAATATTTATAAATTACATTTGTTTCCAAAATATTGCCCTCGAAATGTTGATTGAAATAGAATTTAAAGCTAGTTTTCTAATTTTCGATTAAAAAGTTCGTATTGATCAGATTTGCCCAATTTTTTATTCAAGATGAGTGTGTACCCCAAGAATCTTGTTTTTAAGTGTCCCCATTTTTAACCTTTATATTAGTAGCATCAAATTTCACCTCCAGTATTTAGCACTCTTTATGTGGATGGCCTGCAAATATCTTGCCTAGGTTCAAACATGCACTTAATTGAGAGACAATTGTAATTTTAAGTAAGCTTGCTGCATAGTGTGCTGAGAATGGTCATACTCTTATTTCCTAGCTTGTGTCCATTTCCTGCAGCCTTCATGATGATCCTACGATTTGGATAAATAATATGCCTATCCCTGAGGTCAATGAGATAAAGTTCCTGGGAGTAATTCTCTCTCTTGACCGAAAATTGAATTTTCTTCCCCATGTTTTACACTTGCGGAAGAACGAGCGATCGCTTTAAATATCCTTAAGCTTGGGGTGCTGATCCGGGGTCGTCGCGAACTTGTTTCTCTCACGGGGCCTGATCAAAGCCTCCTAGAAAGATTTCTAGGATGCTTTGGCCTGATACAAGCTTCTGTGACGTCACAGACGAGAGCTTATGAATCGGAAGTTTCGTTTCGACTATTTTCAAACAATTGCTTAATTTATGATTTTTATGCACGTTTGTCATTTAATATGAAATTGTGATACAATTATTAACCTTAAAATTAGATTACAGCTATTAACTGTTAAAAATGTCAAAATAATAATTGAACTTTAACAAAATAAACGATGTCATTTTTATGATTTTGTAAAGTTATTATAACAGTGTATAAGTAAACAATAACTAAGAATTTTGAACAAATTATTTTTCGTCAGATAGAATTATTTTCGAAATATATAAAACTAAAACATTATTTAACTCATTAAAACTATTAACATTTTTAAACCAGTTAAAATTCAACAAAATTGTCTCCATACAAATAATATCTGCAGCATACACTTTATAATTGTCTATAATGTGTGTTTATTATTTAACAAATTTCATAAAAACATTAATCTTATTGATGACTATTTTAAAAATTAATACAAAATTATACTTAAGAAAATAAATTCGATGATTCATAAAATAATTATCAAAACATTTATTGTAAATATTGAATAAAAGTATTAATTTTATAAAAGCAATTATACAAAAACTATTTTTACTGTAAAAATTACAAAATCAATTATTTTTTTATTTTAATAAACATGCATAGTGAAAGAGAGTCATGAGAGAGAGAGAGAGAGAGATTTTATTTACATGAATACAATTGGTACAAAAACATGTGCATTTTATAAAATAATTTTTTCATATTTTCTGCATTTATATCTAATGATCCTTTTTATATGTATATCAAAACTTTCAAAATGAATTTTTATGTAAAAAGAATTTGGCGATTAGTAATGTTATACATATATAAACACAAATATGTAAAAATTTTATATAATTAAAAATCTAAAACAAATTCTCATGAGACAAAATTTAAAAAGTAACTGATCACTTATTAGAAAATTTATCTTGTGTGTTCCATATTATAATTATACATATCTACTACTAAAACACAGATATGAGATATAAAACTTAATATAACCTTACAAATCTTTTATAATACAATTTATATCATAGACACTTTTAATATACAATTTTAAACAAAGAAATACTTTACATTTAAAAAAAGAATTCAGTTAATTGCAAAATTATAATTTGCAGAGTTGTATGTATTTACAACATTTAATACAAATTTTGCAAAAGATAAAAAATATTTTGAACTCAAAATATGTATCGAAATTGATTTTTTAACGTTATGCACTTAAAATAGCACTGTTGGAATAGTCAACAATTGTTTACAAGCACATTTTAATATAACATGTAATTACATTTCATAACAAATAAAATTTAAAAATATTGAAAAATATGAACCATATTAGTTTTGCAGGAGTGATACATCAAATATCCAATTAATTGTACTTAAAAAATAATAAATAAATAAATTTATTTTACACTGAAATACTAGAAGTAAACAAAATTAAAAATTATCGATATTAAAAAACTTTTTTTTATTTATTTTTTGATCAACTATTTATTAACGTAGAAATTTTAAACTTTTAGTGGTACGTTTATCAATTCTTAGCTTAACATAATTATTGTGAAAAATATTAGGTTGGAGCGTATGAAATGTCGGATTCTTAAGTGATTGTATAAAACTGCATATCTTTCTTCAAAAGCTGTTTATTCAATCAAAGTATGCTCCATTCGCTTCAATACACTTCTCCCAACGAGATTTTAAAGCGTAGATGCCTGTCTTAAAAAATTTTGGTCTTTAGAATTAATAAACTCTGATATCGAGTTTTTTAGACTGTCTTCATTTTCATAGTGTTTGCCCCTTAAAAACAGCTCTAAATGCTTGAAAAAATGAAAATCGGTCGGCGAGAGATCCGGTGAATATGGTGGATGCTGCAATGATGAGCATACGTTTAACCGATCCAGCTTATTTCGCTCTGTCAGTGCGTGCGGTACCCACTTGTCCATCTTCTTAACCTTGCCAATCTCAGAAAGGTGTCTCAATATCGTTGTATGGTCAACTTTCATCCTGATAGCAAGTTCCCTCGTGGATACGGCTGGATCCGCTTCCACTAGAGCCTTCAGGTCATCATTCCTCACAGACGTTTTGGGTCTTCCGCGCGGCTCATTTTGCAGTGAAAAATCGCCAGTCCGAAATTTTTCGAACCAACGCTGCACTTTCCGATCGTTAACCGTATTCTCCCCAAACGCTTGGTTTATGTTGCGTGCAGCTTTTGCAGCACTATTACCAAGTTTGTACTCATATAAGAAAATGACGCGAATGTCGGCAGAATTCATATCGGCAATAAACTCAAAAGAAATAAAAAAGGGAAGACCTTCGAAAAAACCTATTTTGCTGAAATGAGTCTCTGGCAATGGACAATACGAGTATGAATGAGGTTATGCCAAATACAAAAGTATGACGAAAACAGGGAGGAAAACGTCCGCATGTAAAGAGAATCCGACATTTCATACGCACCAACCTAATATTAGCTAAACCAGATAAGCACTTTTTTACAATATTAATTTGCTCAACTCCACAAATGCATTTATTTTTTAATGGAACACCAATTAATTCTAGTTTTTCTAAAACAAATTGAATAAATAATGCTTTTTGATCAGGATAACAAAAGAATTTTCGTAAGTTTCGTCTGTTAAATTTTGAAATATTTGAAAGGCATTAATAGTAATAGATATTAAATATTCTTGGGAAAATTTAAGAACACCCTTGCCAATTAAACTTAAATATTTAAAAATCTCATTTGAACATTCAAGAATCAGTGTTTTATCTATTACAAATTTTGAAATGCATGCTGTACAACTTATAATATAGATATCTTATAAGCAGCATAGCCTGCAATATAAATAAGAACTGGCATTACTTCTGTGATATTAGCATCTGAAATATTTAAAGCATCATAGAATTGCACATTTCACAATTTTCTAAATCTTGGCATACGAAATTTAAATCTTTTTTAACTGAAACTTACCTTCTCTTTGGGAATATAAAGTAATCAGGTTAAGCACTTTTAATTTTTTTTCAGATTCAAAAATCTGCATGCAAGATACATCATAATTCCCGCCACTCATTTGGCAGTATTGACTAAAACGAGCTTCTAAATTATCAGTTTGAAATTTTCCACAAGTAAAACATAAGAAAGATCAAGCGTTTCAAATGCATAGTGAACAATTTCAATTACAATTTGTATTGTAAATTGAAAAGCACAAAATGTTTCTTTTGACAACATACCACCTTTGCCCGGAATACCAATACCTTTTTTATCTTCTGCGTTTAAAGTACTCAGTTCAACCCATTTTGTCAACCAAAGGTTAAATTCCTTTAATATATATATATATATATATATATATATTTATCATTTGCACTTTTAATTGGTGTTACCTGGGGCATGAGCAGCTACCAGGCGCGTCGGCAAGTGGTGGATCGCCGAACGTCCTATAGGAATGACAGGATAGCCTTGAATATAGAATCAGAGGCCGCGAACCAGCTCCCGTAAACCCTGGTGTTATGCGACCCGTGCCTAGGGCTATTTGGCACCGCGGTAATGGTGTCTTAACGGAGCCTCTAGTTGCCTGGCGAACTTCTAGAGCTTTTTTGCCTTGCCCAGTAACTCAGGCAATGTTGGGTGGACTGTTATATTACCTGAGCTTATTAATTGTTATCTTATGGCTGAAAAGACACAAGAAATAACTAACCTTTCTGCATTTGCAGGTGAAGCCTCTGAAGTAGACCTTGCTGAAAAAGACAAGGGAACTCAGAGGCAATCTAGTGAAGGGACAGCAATGAATCCTTCACAGGAGGTAGAAATGACCTCCAAACCATCTTCTTCTGGTGAAAGTCAGGAAGCTATCGCTAGCATGACTGACTCTCTGACCAGAATCAAGCTTAAAAAAAGATTTTCTGGTGCCCAGAAAAAGAGGCTGGTAAAGGAACGCAAAATCGCCGAGGGGACTTGGGTTAAAAAACCCAAGGCGAGAAGCGTCCCGCCAACCGGATGGACCAGGGCAAGACCGGAAAGTCTGCAAAGAGAGAAGGACCTGGGGGATTTAGCTACAGGGCGGCTCTCACGGCGGTCAAGATGGCTGTGGCTGTATATATATATATATATATATATATATATATATATATATATATATATATATATATATATATATATATATATTGTATACTCCAGCGAGTGCAGCGCCACCGCTACTGCCCACTTGAGAGCCACTCCTACCCACACACTGAGCGGGGAGATGAATCAGTCAGGACGTAGTAAAAACGCTCCTGTAATCTAATCTTTTGTACTATTAAATATTTTTGTTAGTTAACTTGAAGTCTTTATTCAACAAAACCCTTAGACATCCCCACTTTAAGACATATATATATATATATATATATATATATATATATATATATATATATATATATATATATATATATATATATATATATATATATATATATATATATATATATAATTAATAATTCCTGTGCATTTTTTTAAATCCGGGTACTATATTTTATTCTAAAATAATTATTAGCAACATATATTCCATATGTATGATAGTTGTACAGCATTTAATGGGGGATGACTATTTTGTATAATTGAAGCGGAAAAAACGAACAAAGTAAAAAGTAATTTAGTATATATAATCATACTTTTTATATTTCTTCTTAAAACAATACACAAATTTTATTTGAAAAACAAACAAACATTATTTTGCATATAAGTACACAAGTATATTATAAATATGTATTGGAACAAAATTAAATTATGTACATAATTATTACATTTTTATTCAATTTATTTTGATGCATTCATAACATTGGATAAAAATAAACTACTTGAATATACTTAAACTTTTCAAAATTACTTTAGTTTTAAAAGGAAATATATTGGACACAGTCTCTGATACAAATTAAATTAAAATATAATTCTTTTCAGAATTAGGAAATATTTTAATTTTCTTTTTTTAGATTAAGTATTAATCACTATAGAGTCATCATTTTTTGCAATAATTTTTAAGAAATATATTTATACATGATTTGACTATGAAGAATTTTACTTCTTCAACAGCATGTCCATTTTTCAAAAGGTAGGTAAATTTCAGATTCATTCAGAATCCTAATTACTAAACATGTATATGCTGTATGATTAGAACAAACGACACGTAATACAACTTTTTTAAAATAAATCTGTTCCTTAACAAAACACAATTTTACCAATTCAACACAACAAACACCATATTACCTCATTGATTGTGGTTGAGAAGTGCAAGACCAATGATTCTTCAATCAAAGAATTCCATTATGAAGTATCAAGCACTATTCCTAAATTTTTATGTGAAATTTTGTCGAACCTTTTATGAAAATGCTCGAATTGACAAGATTCTCTTTCGGTAATCATGCATTCACACGTAATATAATACATTAAAAGAATGATAGAACAATTTCCTACCTTAGATTGATCACTCACCTCGTAAGAGCTAAAATTGATTTGGAATGACTGTGAGAGCTCATACATAACACATAAGTGTCTGGAAAACAAAAATTTTACATTCTCACACATATCTTAACTAGTTTATAATATATATATATATATATATATATATATATATATATATATATATATATATATATATATATATATAATCTATTTATTATTCTACTAAGTTTTATATTTGTTTATTCATATTGAACTAGAATTTTACAGTGATCTACCATTGTCAACAATTGTTGGATGTAAAGCTAGCATGAGGCTCACCTTCTTTAGATGAGTGCGGGTGTCTCAATCCCGAGATACCCAGGGATCTATATTCTCCATTTTCCTCTCTTCTCCTTCCAATCTTTTCCTTCTCATTTCCACCCCTCGACGGCAAGTAAGGAAGCTCCCCATGAGTAGCTATAACAACTCTTTTTGTTTTTGCTTCTCATGGACAGTCAAGATTCCAACGTGTTGGCCATGCGTAGCAACCTGTCACTGCGATCCCCATTATGTTAGTCGGCTAACTATAGTCGTGGCTAGTCTGCTTGGGATCAATCGAAAGGGTCACATCCTTGGGCTTACCGTTTAGGGTGGTCACTGCCTCCCGGGACAGTGTATAAGTGTCGACTAGCACTAAGGTAAGCGCCGAGGCTGAAAATGTCCTTAGCCGAAGGTTGCCATTCCTTTTGTAAGGCTCCTTGAGGAACGGTGCCGTCGAGCCTGAACCTTTACAAGTATCCTATGAGTTCTAATTAACGCGTCATTGAAACCAATTCATCTACTCTTTACATGTTAATATGCACACCAGGCAGTTTTCATACAGTATCACCTTTTCTGATACAAAGATTTCTAACATCATCTATTGCTAACATACAAAATATTAAAAAAATTACGATCAGGAGATCTTCTTGTTCAAGTTGACACAAAAAAAGCTTCGGTAATCAGTAATTTAAAAAGAAATTGGTTTCATTTCCAGTCGAAATATCATTTGAAAAATTTTAATGAGTCTCGTAGTTTTCTTTCTAAACCCGATTTTATACATGTTACAGAAGCAGAATTATTGGAAGAACAATGTGATCAAGGAGTTTGTGCTGTACGTCATATGAGCATTCAACTGTACGGTGAACTTATACCCACCCAACAAGTTGTCTTAACTTTTCAGATACCAGTCTTACTAAAATCCATAAAAGCAGGCTATATAAACTGCAGTGTTCATCCATACATTCCTAATACTTTTAGGTGTTATAAATGTCAGAGATTTGGTCACTCCCAACAAGTATGTAAAAGCACTGATCCTATGTGTAGAAAATGTGCATAATCTGGTCATGAAATTAATGCTTATACTTCAGAAATTTTCAGGTGTTGTAACTGTTCTGGTGCACAGGCTGGATTTTTCAAATCTTGACCTATATGGATCTTGGAGAAAGAGGTAATTGAAACCAAGGTAAAACAAAATATTACTTTTTTAATCAAGGCAATATTACTTTTTTTAAACAAGGAAGCGAGGCAAATGATAAAAACAGAAAAATAAAATTTGGCCTTTCTTATTCTTCTATTTTACAGCCTGATGCAAAAATAGGCAACAATCCAGCAAGCAAGAGTAATTTACAAATGTCAATACGAAAAAGAAATAGCGAACCATTATTACTCAAATAACAAGACTTTCTTTCCTCGACAAGCAAATATATGTTGACAAAGTATAGTGATGTTTCAAATATAACAATATAACAATATATATATATATATATATATATATATATATATATATATATATATATATATATATATATATATATATATATATATATATATATATATATATATATATATATATATATATATATATATATACGTACAAACATTTCCAAGCTGACATCACTTCTGAGATAAATAGGAGGTCAATTTTTTTCGCCTTTGATCGTAGGCACAAACTGATGTGGTTTGAGAATTAATGGTTGAAACCGAAAAATATTTTAGAAACAAGCACATATATTGGACGTTGTATCATGCTATGGGCCGGCATAAGCATTATCAATTTCAGTTGCAGCATTATTAATGGCGCCGCAATCAATGTATTGGTAAGTGACCATTACATATACTTTAAATCATGCTTGTCTAAAGTGTGGCCCAAAAGCCTTTAAAACGGCCCAAACGCAAATTATGAAAATATTTAAATTTACACATTTTTATTAAAAAAGTAAATGTTGCAATATTTTTCAAATATAATCTATTTGCTGACATTTATTTTGAAATAAAAATTTAACTCTTTAACCCTTTGAATACGGAGGCTTGAATTCTTATGGGTAATCAAAATACCAAAACGCCCGAAAATGTAGTTTTTCGTTTCCGAAGATTTCCTTCCCCCCCCCGTGTAAGAAAAGAAACAATAAATTTTCCCAGGGTTCCTACAATGCAGTGTTGCACTGCATTGTTCTTCCCTGGTCAAATTTGTATGCAGTATATTTAATTGTATTTTGATTTTTGGCCAAAGGGAGCCCTCACAGAAAAAAGGGCCATCAAACGTTCGCAAAAGTTTGCCAACTCGATCCGGCACGTTGGCCTTCTTCTCGCTGAATACCGTTCTGCGCGTGATCTTGGCGCATGGTCACTTGTTTGTTCCTACGTCACGCACCGACTTGACCCAATTGTGCGTCTGCTACAGCTGGGGGTGTTCCAGAAAATTCTTCATGCTCTCCGAGTCTTAAAAGGGATCCCTGACCAGTCCATGATCAGTTTTCAAGACAGCGTTACCAGCCATCAAATTAGCTAGTAGTGGAGTAGCGAGATTTTATTTCCTCTACGAGAGTATTATCCATCTCACCGCACAAATCTGACTGTTCCGGCACCTTGTTCTACTTTTCCATCCACCATCTGCCTTACTTTCATTACAGTACCGGTAGGTGCATTGTGTGCCAGTTTCAGTATTCAGTTTTGATTTATAAAAAATTTACTTATTCATTTGAAATTTCAAAATTTATATATTTGTTTTTACTATTTTGTTAAAATATCGTGTAAAACAATCTCATAGAAATTTAATATTCTTTGAAGAATTACAATATTTGTATGCAATATATTGCAATGAATTGTGATTTCCTAATTTTTATATCAAATTCTTTAAAAAGTTATGAATAAATCATATTCATAATGGATATTTGCTTATAAAATTAAAATATATAATTTTTTAGATGGCCTCCATGTCATTAAAAAACAATCAGAACCTAAAAAAAAGAAAAATGGAAGATGAAAAAAGAGTTTTTAATAAAAAGTGGACAGAGAAATACTTTTTTATTGAGGAGAATTATAAAGCACTTTGCTTAATATGTAGGGACGTTGTGCCAGTTTTTAAAGACTACAATTTGAAACGACATTATAGTCAAAAGCATGCCACAAAATACGATGTATATCTCGGCGTTTGCCGTATAGATAAAATTACAGAACTAAAAAAAGGGCTATCGTCTGAACAAATTTTTTTAAAAAGACAGCTACTCAAAATAATGACACTGTAAAAGCAAGTTATGTTGTAGCAAATTTAATAGCGAAAAAATCAAAACATTTTATTGATGGCGAATTTATAAAAGAATGCATGGAAAGCGTAGCAAACATAATTTGCCCTGAAAAAAAGTTCGATTTTTCTAAAATCAGTTTATCACATCAAACTATAGCCACAAGAATTGAGGAGTTGGGGAATGTGCAGTTGAAAAGTCTTTAAAAAGCAATGTACTAATCATAAATTTTATTCGTTAGCCATGGACGAAAGCACTGACGCTGCTGATACGGCACAGTTGGCAATTTTTATAAGAGGAATCGATGAACATTATAATATCACGGAAGAAATGACTGCTTTAGTATCGTTAAAAGACACAACCAAGTCTGTAGATTTATTCCATGCATTAAAAACGACGATGGAAAGGTTTTCCTTATCTATGAAAAATTTATCAGCTATCATAACCGATGGAGCACCTGCCATGGTTGGTAAAAATAGGGGACTCGTTAAAATGGTTAATAATGAAGCCGTCGCTGCCGGCAATACGATCTTGATCGCATATCATTGTATTGTACATCAGGGGAATTTGTGTGGAAAAATTTTAAAAATGGAGAGTGTGTTAAACGTTGTTATAAAAACCATTAGTTTTATAAGAGCAAAAGGACTGAATCATAGACAATTTCAAGAATTTCTCAAGGTAATGGGCACTGAATTTGCAGATGTTATTTATTATACAGAAGTAAGATGGCTCAGTAAGGGGAAAATGCTCAAAAGATTTTAAGATTAAGAACTGAAATAGAAATATTTATGGAATCGAAATAGAAACTGTGACTGAATTTGAAGACGAAGATTGGGTTTCAGATTTAGCTTTTTTAGTAGACTTACCAGAGCATTTGAATGATTTATATTTGAGACTTCAAGGAAAAAATCAATTTATTAATAATAAATTCCAAACAATAACAGCGTTTGAAAGAAAGTTCAAATTTTGGCACAATCAAATAAAAGTGAAAAATTTGACGCATTTCAGTACTTTGGCTGCACATAAATCTGTGAGTTACACAAAATATGCTGCATTAATTTTTGATTTAATTCAAGAGTTTGAAAGTAGATTTCAAGATTTTCGAAAAAATAAAGAGTATTTCAACATATTTTCTATTCCATTTTCTCTAGAAATAAATAAATTACCTTCAAATCTTCAAATGGAATGCATTGAACTGCAAAGTGACATTCAACTGAAAGAAAAATTTGGAATTGTTTCTGTACTGGAGTTTGAGAAAGATTACCTACCCCGCGATAAATATCCTAATTTTTTTCACAATCATGCTTTATTAATGTCTTCAGCTTTTGGTAGTACCTATATTTGTGAACAATTATTTTCAAGAATGAAGCATATAAAAAACCAAAATAGGACAAAGATTACCGACAAATATCTTGAAAATGCATTAAGAATTGCAACCTGGTCTATTGAACCAGATCTCGATTCGCTTGTTCGACAAAAGCAAATTCATCCATCTCATTAATTTGATTATTTTTTCCATCTTTATGAAATCCAAACTAAATGAAACGAAACTTTTACAAATTTAAAATAAATATGTACATATACATATCAAATTAAGAATAAAAAATTATAATTAAAAGTAGTTAATTTATTTTAATAAAACTACATAAAGTTAATTTTTATTTCAATTTTTTCAAAAAATATTGTATGTGCGGCCCAGCAAAAAATTTTTTTTTGCCATGCGGCCCACGAACGGTCATAGTTTAGACACCCATGTTTTAAATTGAAACTATGACAAGACAATAATGCAATAATGATATTCTCATGTCTCATAGTCACTATTTCCAGCAATTTTTGGTGATCAATTTCGTCTTATGGAAGGTAACGCTTTTCGCCGTCTCACAATAATTATGTGGACATCGAAGGCAAATTTCGTACAGAGCCTGCTCTTTTATTGATCTATTGAAAATGTTTCAGGACAGGAGCGTAGTCTAAAGTGATATTCAAAATTTCAGACGAAGAACAATGAGTAATAGTTTGTTATAAAATCTATAAAAAGGTGGAAAACTTTCGAACATATATATATATATATATATATATATAATCTATTAATCTATACTATTAAGAAAATAAGATTAATTTAAAACCAATGAAATTTGCACGAATAATATATTTTAAAAAGAAAACATTCAAAGCTAACATCTCATAATGCAAGTTTATGATCTCGTATAACTGCTTCTCACATTTCGAGCGAGAAATTAGTTACTTTATTTATCTCATGCATATTTTTATCTGAACAACTTTCGAAGATTTTACTTGCTGTTATTTAGAGTGGAACAAAGTCATTTACTATCATTACTCATGTTTCACTTGTTAGTTTAATATCACTTGTTCTACATTCCTTCGTTATATGAATGAAAATGTCTAAAGTTTTTTGCATCTTTTCTCTGGTGATTGAATTTAACTCCATATGGAATTATTTTTAATTAGAATATGTTTACTATTTTGTTCAAATAATGGAAAAATTTAAATCAAGATTAAAAAAATGATTCCAGCTCTGATAACATTTATTAAGCCTTATTAAGGCATTTTGTATAAAGATTTAATGTTTAATGTCTAGAATAAATTATTTGAACCTTATGGGTTCCGTGAGACCATTAAATTTACCGATAGATATTGCAGTTTTTTTTTTTTTTGCGTTATATTTAAAAAAAATATTTTTAGTCTTTTTAATGCATACCTTAATACCATAATTTGATATCAGAAATAATTAATTTAAATAAATCATAATGAAAATGTTTAAAATAATATTTCTCAAGTAATTAAAAGAAACGACTGAACGTATGAACAAAAGCAAGTATTACATTTGAACAAAATGTCAAAAGTATATGGCTAATAATGAATAGAAAATGATTCAGTAGAATAAAGAATTGTTTCAGCAATAGAAATTTTAATATTCAAAAAACTTCATTCAAATTAAGAAAGAGCTAAAAATTTATTTTTTAATTAAATTTACTTTTTAATTAAAAGGATCTTCAAGCAGTTGTTGAAATTAAGTCTATTTTAAGGTGTCATTAATTTTGATGAACTGTAAACTTTATATGTTTATATAGATCCATGTGGGGAACACATTTATCAAACTACATCTCTTTATCAATATATTTGCCAATGGAGTCGTATATATATGTAAATATTGTACAATTATATAATTAATTGAAATCAACTTATTGAAATTTTATTACTGTAAATAAATATATTTTCAAATTTTCCAAAATATGTATATCATCAATATATGACTACCAAAGCGAGCCAGGTCCGCCAATTTTCGAGAATCCTAACTTCCATTAGGTACTAGCGAGGACTTCTATAACCTAACTTTCGAGAGAAATTACAATTTGGAAAAATAACGATATTTACTATTTTTAATGATATTTATTATATCCTTAGCTTTGCTCAAAACGTTCTTTTACACTTTGAAATGAGGTCTCACGTATACATCACCTAGAAACAAATCGAATGAGATGTAGAGCACTTGAAAATTCTCTTTAGTTACAAAATTATTTTATTAAAATTGGGATTCACTTCATCCGCATTTTAATGCATTTCCGATCGCTGTTATATTAGGGAAAACTGAGCACATTTTCTGAGCTGTAGACAAAAACAATACTTCACAATTCAAAAACGGCATGCATCGTTATTTAAATAAAGTTATAATATAAAAAAGCAGAGAGGAAAGGGTTCTGAATTCTGTTATCTCACATATTTTCTCTCTATCCTCAGGGTTTAAACATTGAAGACTTTGTTAAAAGAAATAGAAAAAAAATATCTTTCCTTCTTGAAGAGAGAAGTCTTATGGAATGTGTTATATTATTTAAATTATTTACACACACATCACGGCCTAAGCAACTTTACAGGTAATTCAAATCATCTTTAATTATGGCTTATATAAATTAATTATAAATACTTATTAAAATTTTAAAATGAAATACACTTATATTCTAAGATAGTCAGACACATTCTGATAGAGTTTCGTTCCGTTTTGTGCAAGAATTTTCAATTCAACTCGGGGCTAAAAATTCGGCCATATTTATATTTTATCTATATAGATTCGGAACTTTTTATTTTTAAAATTATATTTTATATAGTATAAAATTTTTATCAAAATAAACTGTTCATAAATTTTAATTGGACGGTGTTTTTAATAAAGTCCTGAGTACCTCCTACATGATGCTAATTGCAGAATTGCTACAATAGTGGGCAATATTCTCAAATAACTGAGAATATCTTTTTCTTAAAGATGACTTCAGAAAAAAAAGGACTGAAATAATTTGCATTAAACTAATTTTTGTTGTATTATAATCTGTATGTTATATCGCACTCTTCGAAAAAAGTATTCGTTACACATAAATATCTACTATGGTTAGTAAAATGTTTTCTTTTTTATGTATATTATTAAGGGGAAAAAATTCATCTTTTTTATTTTATCACTTATTTTATCTTTTGTATTTCAGAGCACATTAAACATTCTTATTTATATCACTCTCTATATGTTTCTAATCAACATTTATTCTCAATAGTTAGTATCGAATTTTTCGAAGAGAAAGCAGGTAGTATTGGCTTATGTCACTTCATAAATGACTGTTATAACCAATGGCTTATGACTTAAGAAATATAATGACTTTTAAACATAATTTTATTCCCAAGTTTAGGTTTACTTACAATAATGATTATGACTACTCTATAAATGAAAGCTTTCTCTGATTCTATTTCAGACAAAGATCTTGCAAACCTGCGAGATAACTTTGTAATTAAAACTTTGAAAAGGTATATGCAACAATTTTTTTTTAAATTTATTTCGAGCGAATTTCTGAATCACTCTATTTTCTATGGAATCAAAATATCGTCCCCGCACTTACTTTCTTTAAGTAAACATGGGTGTTACAGTCCCGAAGTACCCAAGTGATCTATTTTTCTATTTTGTTTACTTTACCGCTAGTCTTCTTTTCTTTTCCTGTTTCATATCTCGTAGTTGTCTTTTCAGGGATTGAAAGTTTCCCTTTAGAGTCCGTTTGGTTTCTATTAGCTTTCTCATAGGGCAGGGCTTCCCAACATGTGGTCCGCGGACTCCTTAGGGTTCCGTCGACTCTTTCTAGGGGGTCCGTGGCCACCTTTAAACAGCGTCTGCGGTTCCCAAGTGTTGACCCGCAGGTAATTTAGTACCGTTGGACGTGGCTTTCCTGCTCGACTTTCTGAAAACTCTGGGGTGGCGTGAGCGCCGGCTTATGGTGCACGATGCGTAGAAACCTTTTACGCCACTTCCTCTCATTTGTCTGGAGACATCATTCAATGTTGAGCCTTTTTCGGGAGTGCACCATTTGCTTTTTGCACAATTTATTACTTCCACCATGGATCGATAGCTGAAATCGGTCATGTTTATGGTCAAAAACTCATGTCTGTTGATTAGGTCTTAGAAAAAAGTTTGTTTTTCCATTTTTTTATATGCAATACATTTCAAGCAATATTAGGTGCTGATTTTTTGCATCATTTTAATTTAAAACCTGATTTAAGAAATGGTAAATTGTTTATTATATGTACTAATTTAAATTCTCATGGTATTGTTAATGGTACTAATATATTTTCTATTAAAACTATCAATATTGCAAATGATTTTGATAAAATTTTAAGTAATTTTCCTAATATTTTTGAATTCCCTTGATCAGATTAAACTGTAATTGTTGTTCAGTTGTAAAGCACAATGTTGTTCACTATATAGAAACTGTAGATCCACATGTTTTTGCTAAAACTCATCGGTTACCTCCGGACCGTCTCAAAATTGCCAAAATGGAATTTCAACATATGCTAGACTTAGTCCATATGCACCCATCAACTAGTAATTATGTTTCTCTATTACATATGGTTCCTAAGAAAAACAGTAATGAGATTGGTGTGTGTTCTGTTAATGATTAGAGCCCTTAATGCTCAAACCAAAAAGGACAAGTATCCAATTTCAAGCATTTTAGATTTTACTAGTGAACTTCATGGAACCAAAATATTCTTTCATATTGACTTAGTTAAAGCATTCCATCAAATTCCGATTACTCCCGAGGATGTTCATAAAACTGCCATTTATACACCTTTCGGACTCTTCGAGAGCACTCGGATGCAGTTCGGCTTGTGCAATGCATCCAGCATATGTAAAAGGTTTATTGATAAAGTTACCAGAGGCTTAAATGATGAAATTTTTCATTGATGAAATTTTAGATGCTTCTAGAAACAAAGAAGGGCATTTGGAACATCTTCATGCTCTGTTCACTACGTTAGATCATTATGGACTAACCATAAAATTTTCAAAGTGTATATTTGTAGTTCCTACCTTAGATTTCTTGAGATTTAAAGCTTCCGAGGAAGGTTTATCTCCAATTCCTGATCGAGTTAGTGCTATACAAAAATTCCAAGGCCAGATACTCTTACTCAGCTTCGTCGATTTTTAGGTCTATTCAATTTTTATCGCAGATTTATTCCAAAAGCTGCTCATATTTTATTCTCATTAACTAAATTTCTTGAAGGACATATTAATAAAAAGAAGTCTTCACGCCCAACAAAAAAGTCTGAAAATCGTCTCCACTGCTCCGAGGAAGCTGAAAAGGCATTTTTAGATGCTAAGAAAGCTCTTGCTGAAGCTACCTTCCTAAAACATCCATATCCTGGTGCTCCTTTAAGCCTTTGGACAGATGCTTCTTTATTTGCTATTGGTAGCTCCTTGAATCAACTTTCAAATGGGACCTGGAACCCACTGCTTTCTTTTCAATGAAACTTTCTAACTGTCAAAAACATTGGTCTGCTTATGATAGAGAACTTTTAGTTATTTCTTCCTCCATCAAAAAGTTTCGGCATATGCTAAAAGGCAGGAAATTTTCTATCTACATGATCAAAAACTCCTAATTGATGCTTTTAAGCAAGAGCTTGATAAATGTTCACCTCGCCAACTGAGACATTTAGACTTCACTTCCCAATTTTCTACTGATATAAGGTATGTCAAGGGATCAGAGAACATTATAGCTGACGCATTATCTCGTATAGAAGTTGAAGTAATCTCAAATAAAGTTTTAAATTTTCACGATATATCTCTCTCACAATTAAATGATTCTGAACTTCAAAAACTTCTGGATTCTCAAAATTCTAATTACAAAATTGAGAAACAATATTTTTTCCTTTAGAGGATGTAACTCTGTACTATGATGTTTCCACAAATCCACCCCTTCCGCACATTCCAAAACCTTTTCATTCAAGCATGTTTGAAAATGTACATAACCTTTCCCATTCAGGCATTCGATTAACTAAAAAATTAATTATGAAAAGTTACTTTTGGCGCAACATGAATTCATTTATAAAAAATCTGTTCAATCTTGTCAAACCTGCCAACGTTCAAAAGATCAAAGACATACTAAATCTCCCATTGATACTTTTTCTATGCCAGATGCTCGATTTGCACAGATTCATGTCGATTTTATCGGACCACTACCCCCATCTGATGGTTATAATTACTGCATGACAGTAACTCGCTGTTTTACCAGGCCTGAAGTTATCCCAACAACCGATATTACAGCCAAAACAACTTGTAGACTTGCACTGATTCATAATTAGATTGCACGTTTTGGATGTCTTCTTACAATAACAACTGATCAAGGTAGACATTTTGAATCGCATTTATTTAGACATTTAAAAGAAATTTTAGGCACAAATCACATTTGCTCAACCTCATTTCATCCCCAATCCAATGGATTGGTAAGCGTTTTCACAGACATAAAAAGCTCCATTGTGGCCCATAATCAAACTAAATGGACCGATACACTTCTTATAGTTTTATGAGGAATTCGTTCTGCAATAAAATCTGATATAAATACAACTTGTGCAGAACTAGTGTATGGAACAAACCTCAGATTACCTTCTGAAATTCTTAATTCTTAGAATGAAGTGTACACACCAACAGAAACATGTGTCAAAACTTAAATCAATCATGCACACTCTTAATTCCATTTCAACATTTAGGCTCTGTAATAAATCTGTTTATGTTCACCCCTCTTTACAAACTTGTTCCCATGTATTTTTACATGTTGATAGTGTAAAACCACCTCTTTCACCTCCTTATACTGGACAACGTATGAAAACGACAAGTGTTTACACTTTCAGTTGCAACTGTTAATGGATGAGTGAAAAGCGATATATCACTGTCTAATTTATTAAAATCTGCAAATTGCTACTCAAACTCCACAATTACATCGTCAATGTACTTCAGGTGATCCTTGAAAGTACATCCTTCAAAATTTTCACTCTCTGTGTAATGTTCTTCGCAACTCAGAAAAAAAGAAAAATCATTCTGCTCTAGTGACGTTTTGTGAACAAATTTATATAGTTTACTTCTAAAACCAATCATATACAAGTTGGCAATATTGTGTCCTTTGCCTTGTAACTTCAAATTTAATTCGTTCAAGTATTGTGTCATATCAGTGGAAAATGCAAGATCAGCCAGAAATAAAGCATCTTGCATACAATTTTGCAGTTCAGAAGTGTGAGATTTTATTTCATTTTTTAGAAATAAAGGTATTTCTTTTCGTAAAGAAAAAAACGGTCAATACACCGCCCAGCACTAAGCCATCTTATTTCGGAAAGTAATAACAAACCTCCATAGATCGCATCAGTTTCACTTGAAAAATCTTGAAATTTTTACGAGTCATAACTTTGTTCCCGCCTCAAATGAGATTTGTTATTCTAACAACTTTCATGGCATTCGTTTCCCACATAGAGCTTCTTGGTGTATGATGCAGTGAAACAAAGGGCAATTAATGACATTTTCTTTAAGAAGTCCCACGAATCCTGTAGCTGTTCCCTTCATAGCTTTTGCTCAATCAGTTGCAATGCAAGAATATTTTTGAAATCCTCCGTAGATTTTGACAGTTTTGTTGACAGCTAGATAGATATCTGCGCCTTTAGTTGTTCCGGGTAACGGTATCAAATTTAAAATTTCCTCCGTAATAGTAAAATCTTGAACTTCAACGAATAAATATTAATAATTGCCCGATATCTGTCAAGTCAATGCTTTCATTCAAACATATTGAGTAGTATTCACAATCCAAAATGCAATCACATAATTTTTCGAAACATATTCTCCCATATCAGCGCTTTCTAACGTGTGGTCCGTGGACTCCTTAGGGGTCCGCCGGCTCTTTCTAGAGTGTCCGTGGCCACCTTTGATCAGCGGCTATGGTTCCCAAGTGTGACCCGCAGGTAGTTTAGTACCGGGGGATGTGGCCTCCCTGCTGGACTTTCTATAAACTCCAGGAGTCGCCTGCGTGCCAGCTTATAGCGCTCGATGCGTTGAAACCTTTTACGCATGATCTTCGGAAATGTCTCAAGCTCAGCTGACCAATCAGAGTGCTCACTGCCTCGTATGCTCTCCTGGCTTTGTGGGTAGTGGACGGTCATCCACTTTTTCTTGAGACGTCACTCAATGTTGAACTTCCTTCGTGGGTGTACCAGTTGCTTTTTGCAGTTTATTACTTCCACCATGGATTGTTGGCTGAAGTCGGGATCATGGAAGAAGCTAGCAATTTCTCAATCACCTTCACAGCAAGGAAAGCTCCCGGTTGAAATTTATGATGAAGGAGACGGCCAAATGAAGAACAGTCACATGAAGCGCCACAGCCGGATTTATTTTGCCAAAACTCTGCAAGTTCTCGATTAGTTGCAGTACCCTGCGGAAGTGGAATAACTAAAAAGCGTAAGTACAACGAATGTTATTTAAAAATGGATTTTATCGAGACAGGAGGGTAAGGCTCAGTGTGTAATTTGCACGGGAGTCCTTCCGAACAGTTTGATGGTTCCAGTTAAATTGCGCCATTTTGAGAGTACTCACTCGGACCTCTATATTAAAGAGAGATTTTTCAAGAGGAAGAGCATTTGAATTAGCTGCTTCTCAACACTGCATGAAAACTCATGTTGAAACAATTAATGAAAACACACTAAAATCTTCTTTTTTGTTATGTTATCGGGTGACAAAGACAGACAAAGCACATACCATTGCGGAAACCTTCATAAAACCAAGCGTTAACGATATTGCTTCTTATATGTTAGACGAAAAAGCAGTAAAACTTATATCTTTAGTGCCATTATCAAACAATACTGTCATGAGACGGATAGTTGACACGTCAAATGATGTGAAAGAACCTCTGGTTTTTTGCATACAAAAAAATTCATTTTCTCTCCAAATAGATGAATTTACTGACGTTGTGGGGTTAGCTATTCTATTGGCTTTTGTTCCTTATACATACCTGGGATATTTCGAAGAGAACCTCTTATTGGGCAAACCACTATCTGCCCAAACAACAGATGCTGAAATATTCCGTTTGTTGGATGGTTTTATTAAGAACGAACGAAATTCCATGGTCTAATTGCATCGATGTGTCTGCACAGATGGTGCAAAAGCTATGATGGTTCCAATGGTAATCCTCTAAATAAATAATCAAAATGAAACATTGAAAAGTTTTATAACTCATTTGTACCGTTAATAAGTTAATGATATTTTCAGTTTGTTTTTATATTGTTGTGACCTTGTTTCTTTATAATTATATTTTATTACTTACAAAGAATTATTATGTACAATGAAATAAAATTTTCCATATTTATACAAAGTGTATGAAACTAATCCCAAATTCATTGATATTATACATACATTAGTTTATTTGCATGTAGATTTCCATATATTTACTCAAAGAGTAGGTTTGTTGCTCTATGATTAATTGAGTTCCACTGCACTTTAGAATGGGTGAAATGTGAAAAGCTGTAAACAAAAATTAATATTTGAAGTATGGCTTGTCATTATCTTTAATTTTATTTTGAAAAAAATATGTGGTAAAAGTCCAAAGTCAAAGACTTTTGGTGCCAAATTAAAAGCAAATGCAAAACTTTATGTGGGAACCACAACCTATATACAAATAAATATAACTTGGCAATAATCATGGAATTTTTATTACAGGGGACCATGGAAATAAAGTAGCAGCGTTTACGTTCATAGTGACCCTATAGGCTTTATGAATCATTGGTACATTATTTATTGATGTATTCTATTTCCAAAAAATTTGTATAGTAATGTTTTAATAAAGTAATTAAGTATAATGTAGTTATTTGAAAAGGTAAATTGATTTAATGATTGTAACTTCGCAATCAAATGAGATATTTTTTACTGGTAAGCGAGATTAAAAAGCATTTCATTAAACAAAATAACTCAAACTAAATATAACAAAAATTTATCAAGGTAGTAGGGTTGCTGTGAAAAAAGTGCTCATAAAATGATAGATGTTAATTACATTTTCATCTTATCATTATGTTGTTATATCTTATTTTTTACACACTGGGGTTTTCGCGTTAGACTTACCACTTAATCAGGACATTTGCTTCACACCCCCGGGTCCTCGGTCACGGAAACAGATATGGAAACGATAGGCCTTGGCCCCACAGGGCTGTAATGCATCTGAGATCAGTTTTTTTTATTTATATTGCACATAAATCTTCTAAGTAATTCAGTTTTATCACTGTATACAGTATGGTGTTCTTGGAATTATATAACTCTCACTCATTCTTAGAAAACAAAAATATAATAAATTTTTATTTTATATTAATATTTTGATAGAATTTCTTTTTAATTAAATAAGCTGCCCAAAACTTACAAATTTTATGACAATACTTCAGTTTAAATTATTTACAAGGTAATTTGTCAGGCAAAAATGCCTGCTTAGTAACTTGTACAAACCTTCAAAAATATTATCACTAATTCATCTCGAGTAATTTTTTTTTATCAGAAATATAATACAATGAATCATCATCGGAAAAACTAACTGCAATTTGTGAAAATTTGGTGAGGTAAGAAAACACACACAATCTGTCAACAAGAATTAATTTGACGTTCAACTCAAATACAATGTTTTAAAATTGTAGTTAGAGTAGAGGTCTTAGAACACATGTAAGAACCCAAGTATTTTGGCCATTAGTTAACTTCTAAGCAACAATTCAAAGTCACTTATATAAATTATTACACTAGTAAATTCTATAAACTATAATGTGCTGCACTTATAAAAATTATATCATTTAAAATAACATAAAATATAATATTTATTGTTTTAGAATTTCAATACTAATCGCTTAAATGTCTTTATACATCTTTAGTTTTTACTAATAATTTTAAATCTACATATTTTTTTACTAATAATTTAAATGTATTACATTTAATTTTTATTTCCTCATAAAACTAAATAATTAAATTTAATCAAATCTTTGATGTTTAATAAGTTTATGTAAACTTTTGATTTTTAAATGTTAGTATTTCATATCAAAGTTTTCATTTAAAATAATAATTTCATTGATTTGAAATTAAAAAATTTGAGTATGATTTAAAATAAAATTTAGAATCATAATTATGTGCCAAAATTACATTACTTCTTCACTTAATATTATGAAAATAAAATTAAATAAAACAGAGTGAAAAATTATTATGAAAAACGTTTCAGAAATTTTGCAAATCATAAAATGTTATATTGCATAGTCCTACTTTTATCTAAATATCTAGATTCCATCTTTACCGCATTATAATTGGTATCTTCATGATGCTTTATTCATAATATGATAGATTTAATTATATTTTAAGTTTCCAGATTGCTTAGTTCTTTTGACAGAAATTTTGCAGATGGAGACAATTTCTTGAAATATACTCGAAATCTTCAATACTCGAAATTAATGAAATTGAACAATTTTTTAATGTAAATATTGATACCAAATCTATAATTGCAAATAATAATTAGAATAAAGCCATTCTCCTTATAAATTATTATGTATCTGTAAAATATTGAATAATTATTTACTAAACTGGTCAAATTGTTATTATTATTACTAAAATAGTTTAATTATTAAATTAGTATTGTTTAATTATTTAATTCTATACAATTTGAAATATTTTATTGCAAGATTAGGGATTAAAATGTTAAATTGTGAAACTCAGTTGTAGTTTTCTCATTCAAGGTAATGATTCACATTAAGCTTTCTAACATTTAGAAAATAGTTATATTAAAATTATAATTTCTTTGCACTCAATAATAATTAATTTTATTATAAATAAAATAAATATCACACCCATGACACTTCAATCTGATTAAGTTTTATGGGTGTTCAACAATTTTAACTAAGAATAGCAAGGTATAATTTATATTTTTAAACCATGAAACTATTTTTAAAAATAAAGAGAGTGCCTGATGGGGAAAGCTGTGTCAATCTCTTGTCTAAAAAATACCAAGTTCGATAAAAAAAAAAATCGTGCTGAAAAAGCTTATGCACGCTAAAAGTTCAATAGGGTCTAACGTCCTTTCCCATACAACCACACACGTCTATTAGACGTCTTTTAAAGATCCATAGAGCCCAAAAGACATCCTGGATACATTTTGGACGTCATAAAGACATCCGCGGTAAGATGTGAATTGGATGGTCTTCTGTCGATTACATATGAACGTCGGATTGACATCCACGATGGATGAGTTTTGGAGTAATAACATTTGGATCTGTAATAGACATAATTTATATGTCCATGATAGATGTAATTTGGGTGTCCATGGTGGATGTACTTAAGACATTAATAATGTATGTTATCTGGACACACACACACACTACACACACACACATACATATATATATATATATATATATATATATATATATATATATATATATATATATATATATATATTAATAAGTTGGTAATTAACTGCAACTGTAATTATTTTTGTTTATTGCTTCCATAATTTTAAATTATCGTTTGCCTCACAGTCTAAAGTCGTTTATTGCTGCATTAAGAAGAAGTATTTAACGAAGTTAGTTAAAAAATAATTGCTTTCCTTTTATCGATTCATATTCTAGTATTTTTAAATAACTTATTTTTATTCCACAGAAGTCATAATAGAAATAAGGTTTATAAACTGAATACAGTTATTTAGGTGTACAAAACAAAGCAGGTTTAAGTGTATTTATACTTTAAAAAATTACATTTGTAACTATTTTAAAATAACGTTAAAAGGTACATATTGCTTTTATTTATAAAATGTGCTTGATAGCAGAATGTAATAATTTTTTAGGCCATTAAATTTTCCAGTTATTTTTAGGCTGAAAAAATACAAATTTTGGGAATAGGATGAAAGTTGCTGGATGAAAATTTATTATGCCACATAATTTTCTTAAATAAAAACCATTTCTACGTCCTGCAATTCAAACTATTTTTCTCTCCCCAAAGTTACTTTTATTTATTATTATTCTGTCAAACAAAGACTTATGTATTTATCTCTTGATTTCAACAAGATAAATATTTAATCATTATTAGGATTTGATTAACTTTTATAAAATTTATTTTTAGGATAGTTTATATTCTACGATTTAATGTTTAATTAAAATACTTTTTACTGTTGAATTAAAAATCTGAGTGTTTTTTCATTGGATATCAAATTTTAAAGCCATAATTCAAGATTTTGCTACTTAGCAAGAAAAAATTATATCATCCAATTATTTTAATGTATGCTGGACTAATATTTCAAATGAAGAGCTATTAAAATATATATACTTGAAAATTAATTTTTATATTTTGTAGTTCAATGGAAGATATGTTTATTTCCTATACTAGACTTGGAATTCTTACTTACCAGGAGAATCTTCTAGAAGATTTAAATTTTCAATTTGTTGTCTACGAAAGGTTCTAGAATTTAAAGTATTGATTCATGGTAAGTATTTTTTTATTTTAATGAAAAAATATGTTTAAGATTATATAAAATGATTTAGTATTAATTGCTGACATCTTGAGTGATTTTGCATTTTGAATGTGACTGTATGTGATCTGTGAATATGATTTTCTATAAGATTTTGTGTTACTTAATTTGAAAGCAACATTTCTTACTTCCATAATACTTGTAATGATAGATACATTGTATAATTTTATTTTGTTATTTTGTTTAATACTTTTACAAAAACCATCTGATCATAATATCCTCAAAAAAAATTACCTTTTTAATTACATTTTATAAATCTAAGTAAATTGATATAAGAATGCTCATTTTCAGGAAAAAAATCATAAATTATAATAGCAGATGAAAACCTTAATACAATTATTTCGTTTCTATTAAAGTTATTTTTAAATCAATATAGTTAAAACCTTTTTCTATGAGAAAAATTTAGTTCTTTGTAAAAAAAGAAATTAGTAACTAACTGAAATTTCTGAAATTCAAACCATTTGCTTGTATGTGTCCACCCTGAAAGGAAGTTAAGAAACATGCTTTCAATGAAATTAAAAACAAAATGTTTATGTGAGAAATGAAAAATCGCCACTAGAGGGCGAACAAAAAAAAAGAGTCAATTGATATACGTCGATCGTGAGATGCGGTCAGAGATTGGCGAAGCGCAATATTCAATAAAGTTGTTATTTGTTACTGAAGCGTGATTTGTGATTTGTTACTGTTTTATTTAAACGTCCTGATATGGCTATATGTATAAATAATCTTAAATGAAAAAATTAAGTGAATGCACGTAAGCTTTAACATTTCAGAAGTGGGATATTTATCACCCTTTGATGCTGGTTTTGTTTTCTTCTCCGATATGGAAACTCGTATGCTTGTGAATTACGATTAAAAATAGGAATACGCTCCTCGTAAGTAAGGATTAATTTTGGGTGAAGAATAAGGAAGAATTTATGACGAAAGGTACTTGAAACTACGAGTTACATCAATATGAAATAAAAGAAATGAAAATACGCAAGTGAGTGATCTTTTTTATTTTGCGCTTTTGATTTCTGTAAGCTCTAAAATGACAGAATGAAAATGCAATAGGAAATGCCGGTAATGCGAATAATTTTAATTCAGAAAGGCGTCATTCTTGCAATTTACAACATCTTATGCAAAAATGTGATCTGAATGAAGGTGATATAAGTTTTTATCTTATATTATTTGAAAGACAGCGCGACGAATGGGTTTAGATGAAGCTCATTGGGTTTTCCATCTTTTAGGACTTCTACCATATGAAATAACTCAGTGTATTGCCCGCGAACCCGACGATAAAGCAAATGATTACTATATTATGAGAAGGAACTATTATTAAAAAGATTTAAATTAAGTCCAGAAAAATTTCGGCAGAAATTTTATGAACATTCTCGTACAATTAAGGATACATGGAAAGATTTTACTTATGATTTACGAAATTATTTTAATGAGTGGTTAGATGGTCTTAAAATTACTAATTTAGAAGATCTTAAGGACTTAATTGTTACAGAACAGTTAAAGAAAAGTGTTTCCCCTACCATTCGTAATCACTTCATAGATGAATGGACCAATTTCATTAATCCAGATAAATTATATGAAAAATTAGATTCGTATGAGAATGCTAGGTTCGGAATAAAATCTTGTATTGAAAATAAAAACGTGAAATTTTTTGAAAAATGATCTTATTTTTATAATTATGTAAGCAAATTTAATGATCACTGTATAAATGAAAACTTCAAAAGTGAAGTAAGAGAAAACCGCCAATTTAAAAAGTTTCCTAAAAATGAGTGTTTTTATTCTAAAGAAAAGCGTAACACGAATTTTAGTTCTCGTAGTGATAAAAATAGCATTACATGTTTCAACTGTTATGATCATGGGCACCTTTCTAAAGACTGTCCAAAAGAAAGAAAAATTTTAATTTGTAGAGAATGTGGTGAGAGTGGACATACCCAACGGCATTGTTCGATAAACAAAGATAAAAATAGTTTGACTGTAAATTTTGAAAACCTTACCCCATTAAATGCTTATATGAAGGAAGCAAAAATAAATAATTCTGAGCATTCGATAAATAACTTAATAGATACGGGATCGAGCATTTCTTTAGTTAAGAATTCGGTTGCAATCAAATTAAAACTGAATATAATTCCGTTAAAGAGAAAATTGTTTGGATTTCGCTCTACTGTTGCATCTGCTTTCACACTTCGGAAAAGTCAAGTGGAATTAAAAATCAACGACGTCAGAGCAACACTTGAAATATTCGTTGTGAATGATGATAATATGTCGTTTCACCTAATTGTAGGAAGAGACTTTCTAGACGAAACAGAAATCGCTTTCGCCCGAATTGGCTCCAAATTACACATCTGGTATTCGAATAGTATTCCGTTTTCTGAAGTGGAAGTCGAATCGAAACATCAACAAATAAAACTAAAAACAGAAGAACCTATTATAATAGAAAAAATAGCATAAATTTTATTCAGGCGAAAACAGAAAATATGAAAAACGGTCTTGTGTTATTAGAGGGAAAAGAAAAAAAATTGATTCTATTTTTGAAATTAAAAATGGTAAAACTGTAATTCCTATTATGAATAATGGCTCTTTTGATATTAAGTTAAAAGAAAATCAATGTATGAGTAGGGTAAAGATATAACGCAGAATTGGAATTTAAATTCTGAATTTATTCTTCCATTTAATAATCTTTGTTATGCAACTGAAGACACAACATACACTGTAAATAAAGATAAATGCGCGATTAAAATAGACGATATTAAATTTGATAAAACTATTCCTTATGATAAGAAGTTGGAAATTCTGAAATTAATTAATGATTATAGAGATTGTTTTGCCATGAATATAAGTGAGTTAGGATGTACTACATTGACTAAAATGGAAATTAACGAAGTTCCAGGAAGCAAACCAGTTTATTTACGTTCCTATAAAACAAATGCAGTTGAGAGAAACTCTATTAAAAATATTGTTAAGGAATGGAAAGAAAATTTAATAGTTTCCGAAACAAGATCACCTTATGCCAGTCCAGTATTGTTAGTTAAAAAAAAACTGGTGAGAATAGACTTGTTGTAGATTACAGAAAATTAAATAATCAGACAATTAAAGATAAATTCCCTTTGCCCAGAATTGATGATTTATTAGAATGTCTTGGTGAATGTAATATTTTCACGACATTAGATTTAGCTCATGGTTATCTCCAAATACCATAACAGAGGAAGCTAATTTAAAAACTGCTTTTATTACCCCAGATGAAACAGGTCAGTTTGAACGTATGATTTTTGGTTTGGCAAATGCACCTTCAGAATTTCAGAAATTAATGTATTAAGTATTAGGACCATTGTTAAATAAGAAAATTTTGTGTTATTTAGATGATATTTTGATACCAGTGAAGAATTGGACTCATATAATTGAACGAATAAAAGAGGTATTTGTCCAACTTAGATCTGCTAATTTGACTTTAAAATTGTCAAAATGTGAATTCGGTAAAAGGGAAGTAGAATTTTTAGGATTTTTTGTTATTTATTGTTAATAGAGAAGGAATAAAACCAGGAATGAGAAAAATTAGATCAATAAGAGAATTTCCAACTCCTAAGAATATTCATGATATTCGTAGATTTTTAGGTTTAACTGGTTATTTTCGGAGATTTGTGGAAAAATATGCACAAAAGGCAGAACCTTTATCACGACTCTTGCAAAAAGAAGAATCTTTCAATTGGGAAGAGAAGCAAGAGCAGTCTTTTCGATTATTGAAAAATAGCCTCACAGAACAAACTGTGTTAGCCCATTATAACCCTCAAGCTTAAACGGAAATACATTGTGATGCAAGCTCTAGTGGTTTAGCAGGCATGCTTTTACAACAAGGGCCCGACAATAAATGGTGGTTGGTTTATTGTGTCAGCAAAAAGACAACTGAAATTGAAAAGAAGTATCATTCAAGCAAGTTCGAATTGATGGCCATTGTGTGGACTCTCGAAAGATTTAAGCAGTATTTATTAGGCATAAAATTCAAAATAGTGACAGGTTGTCAAGCACTGGTGTACATGAATTCAAAGAAAACAAACAATCCTCAGATTGCAAGATGGTGTGATTTAATTCAAGAACTCGATTTTGAAATCGAACATAGGCCTGGAAAAAAATGGTTTACGTAGACGCAATGAGCAGAGCTCCAGTTTGGGAATCAAAAGATACATTGACACCCCTCATCGAAAATAAATTAGAAGTTTGTTTGACCTTGATTGCAGATGAACAAATATTGATGATACAGCAGGCTGATCCAGAAATACGAAAATTAATAGAAATATTCAGAAAAAAAGATCAGGATAGAACAAAAGAAGAAAAACAGCTTATAAGAAATTACGTGTTTAAGAGAAACAGATTATTTCGATGCATAAACGAAAATGGAAAAGAAAAATTTCTCTATGTTATTCCAAAGAATATGAGAAAAAGTACAGTAATCAAATTCCATGATCTTAAGGGACATTTTTCTGTTGACAGAACTGTTAATAAGATAAAAGTATTGTATGGGTTTCTTTATATGAAACGTTATGTACGAAGGCACATTTCGAAATGTTTTGAATGTTTAATGAACAAAACGCCATCAGGAAAACAGCATAGCTTATTAAATACAATTAAAACAGGTCGTAAACCTTTTGCATTTATGCATATGGATCATTTAGGACCTTTTGTTAAGAGTTCTAAAGGTAATCAAGAACTTTTGGTCATGATAGATAATTTCACAAGATTTGTCCAATTGACTCCAGTAAAGAGTAGGTCAACATCACATGTGCTGAGGGCTCTGAAAAAGTTTGTAAATACTTATGATCTACCTGAGAAAATAATAACAGATCGAGGAACTTGTTTCACTTCGCATCAGTTTCAATAATATTGTGCTGAAAATGGTATACATCATACACTCAATTGTACCAAGCGACCATATGCAAATGGAATGGTTGAAAGAGTTAACAGAACAATATTGTCTACCATAACAACTGGTATGAAAGATCAGAATCATAAAGATTGGGATGTTAAAATACATATAGTTGAGAGAAACTTGAACAACTTTGCAAAAAGTCAACGAACAAGACACCATTTGAATTGCTCCACGGTTATTCTCCACGATTCAACGATGGAATTTTGAGAAAGTTAGCTGATGAAGAAGCTAAGAGTAGCCAAGATCCATCAATAGTGCAGGAAGAATCTCGAAGACAAATAGAAGAAATTCAACAAAAAATGAAGAAATATTATGATAAAAAGAGATGTAGAGCAATCACGTTCGAACGAGGAGAGATTGTCGTAATAAAAAGAGCTCCGAAATCTTCAGGCCAACCTACGAAGACACAATTTAAATACCGAGGCCCTCTTATTGTTACCGAGGTATTGCCGAACAATGTCTACGGTGTGACTCAGCTTGAAGAAAAAAAAAGAAAGGCCACTTCTACGCAACAACAGCTAACATTAGTCAACTAAAACCATGGCTAAATGAACCAAACTTGGATGAAGATAGTGATATCGATAGTGCCAATAGTGATGATAATAACTATTCTCTGAAAAGCCCTAGACGCAATCCACATAGATCCACTCGCAAGGACTAAAGTTGAATGAGGGATCCTAAATGGTGAGATCTTTCCAATTTTATTTAAAGAAAAACTTGTAATTAAAAGGCAATGAACTTATCATAAACTATTGACTCTAAAAATAAATAACATTAAAGATCATTTACTGTATACTGAAACATTCATCACACAATATGAAAGCCTGTTGAATTTATTCTGTGAATGATTCAATACTCCTAAGTTCATTCAACGTCTTGTACTTTTGTTGTAAGTAATTTTATTGGAATTTAGAATTGTATCAAGAATTACTAGTGGAAAAAAGCGTATTATATATTATTATAGTTTTTTTAATCTAACATAATAATTTTTCTACTTTTAATGAAAAATGTGTATTATTAATGACTATAATTACAGTATTTGCTTGTGTGAATGAAAAATAATGTTAGTTACGCAGTTAATAAATTTATTTAATCTGTTGTGTTTAATTTAATTTTTAATGTTAATATTTGTTGTATTAATTAGTAATTGAGTATTATTATATCAATTGAAGACAATTGTAAGGTCAGTCTGGCCGAATGTGAGAAATGAAAAATTGCCACTAGAAGGCGAACAAAAAAAGAGTCAGTTGATGTACGTTGATCGTGAGATGCGGTCAGAGATTGGCGAAGCGCAATATTCAATAAAGTTGTTATTTGTTACTGAAGCGCAGTATTTTTATTTAAACGTCCTGATATGGCTATATGTATAAGTAATCTTAAATGAAAAATTAAGTGAATGCACGTAGGCTTTAACACTTACGTAAACAGAACAACGAACAAAGTTTCTGCAATGAATACTATATGTTTATTTGCATTAAAATTTTGTTGATTAATTTGATTTAATAAATGATGCTCTGATTTAATTTTAAACAGAAATATCAATATTATTATATTTTTCATTGTATTCCTTTAAAGTTATTTTGTAATAATTCACTTTTCTACAAACTTTAAAGACTTCACAGGCAAAAATAATCTGAATGGCATCTACATTTCACACCATAATCTAATTTTTAGTTTTATTAAATATGTCTTTATTGATCTAATTTGACTATTAATAAAAAAGATGTACACATTTCAACAAAGTAAATATCATTTATTTATTATTAAATGTTAATTGGAAATTCATTTTTTCTTTAGTAAGTGTTTCATATTCTGTTCTGCTATGCATAAAAAATTGTTATGATGGGCTGAACCTAGTTTCAAATAAATTGAAAAAATTATTTGTTTTATAAATAGTTAGTTTTTTATATTTATAATTTTAAATATTTTTTATTGTTTTATGCTTTAATTTGGTTGATAAAGTAGAATTGGTTGTATTTTAAGAGATATAAAAAAGTGCCTCATTTATAAATTTTAAATTTGTTTTTCCTTTTCAGTTAAATGAGAATAAAAAATTTATATACCTGAGGATGAGATTAAATTTAAAATAAGCAAATAAACAAATTTAAATTTAATCTCACCAGATAAAGAAAAGCTTTTATTTATTATGTTTTCACATTTTTCAAAATTTAAATTTTTCTGTATTATTTAAGCTCATTTGGAACTCATGTAGAGCAAGAGAAAATAGATCCCTTAAGGGATTAAAAACATAGCAATTTGTTTCTACTGAGTGCAAATTGTAAATAAACATTTCATGTATTAAATTTTATTAAAAGTTTACTGTTGTAAAAATGATAAAACTGTTTAATCACACAATATTTAATATACCCCTTAGTAGATAACATTTCTGTTTATATTGAGCACTAATATGTAAATTCAATTCTCTATTTGATTATTTAAGTTCTATTCTTTTAATGATAGCGTTAAATTTTACCTATTAATCTAACTCCTGTTTTGTAAATTTGAAGATTCATTACAAATTTGAAACATTTTGTAATTTCAGTTATTTAATCAATTCCAAAGGGAAAAAGATGAAATAGTATATTTTCCCCAGAAATTAGTCTCTTAGATTTAGCATATAAGTAATTTAAAAGATAAACATTTCTAAAATTGGTATTAGAAAATTGCTGAAAGTCAAGTAATCGATAAAGAATATTTGAGTTTTTTTTTTGAATTTTTTTTCTGATAATGAAATTTACACTAATGAGTTTCACCAATCACGTTGATTTAATGTGACCATACTATTGCTGAAAATTGTTTCCCATATTTAAAAAAATATTTTTACTATTTTTTCAGGTTGCTGATTTGCAAGTATAATTTTTGATAATTGTTTTAAAATTGCTTTTAGAGGCTTTCCAGAGAACGCAAGCAGTGCCCTAAGAGGAGATTTATGTAATAGATAATTGACTGTACTATGCTGAAAGAAGGTGTTCGAGTGAAAGAATAAAAAAAGATGTCAAAATGTATAAACTTATTAATGTATAAATAAAATAAACTGTATCTTTCAAAAATAAACCTTTATTGCAAAAGTATGTATTAATTTACATTTATATAAACCCAATTGCCCTCATCACACAGTTTATTATTAAATCTTATACCTAATAAAATTTCTTGGAGTAAATGTTAATATCTTTCACAGAAAAGGAAAAGTTTAGTTTTATTTTAAACAAAATAAAGCATAAATTTCAAAATATTACCTGTAAAATAATGTGTATTAAAAAGTACTAATTTAATTAGAATGAGAAAAATTCTATTATTTAATATAAGGTATAAATAAAAAAATAAACTTTCTAGTAGACAAAGATTTGAGCCACTTCATAGCAAATAAAGAAAAATTTAACACAACAATTTATAAAAAAATATAATTAAAAACTAAGTTTTCACCTTGTCTAGTGGATAAAAACTGAGCTAATAGAGAAGGCATTCAGTAGATAAGCTTCATCTAAAATACATCCATGAAAACTACCTAGTGTAGAGCAGTGCGTATAAATACATCCAAATTTCGTCCATGAATCAACCAATGCCGACATCTTTTAGACGTATAATGGACGTAAAATGGGTGGATATTTGACATACCATGGATCTAAACTGCACCAGAATGAGATGTCTACTGGATTAGAGTACATCCACCTGATAATGTCATATCGACGTCTACTGGACGAAATTGTGTTGTATGGGTTCGTTGGCTTAGCCTGATGAGAAGAGATGTTTAGGCGTCAACTTCGTTATTTTATCGAGGTTCAAAATTACGAGACATCTGCGTTTATTGGTTTCGGTTGTTAGAGATAGATAATTATAGAAGATTTCAATAACCTAATGGTGAGTCAACTTCTGGAAATAGTAAATTATGTTTAAAAAGTTCTTATTAGTGATGTTATTATAACTGAAATTTGGATATAATATTTGGATTTAATAAAATCAAATTTATTCTTGCATATATGTAAAAGGAACTACCTTAAAACTATAACTTTGATGAAAAATAATGAAATTGGAACATTTTAGATAACTATAGTATCATATATGATATTAATACAATATATTCTTGATTTTACAATGCCTTCTTTGGATCGCAGAATAAATAGTGAGTTCATGGTAATTTGGAAGAGAAAATCCATCTTGTATCAAACTGATAGTGTATTCTATATCTGACATAGAGAAAGACCGTCGTTTTGAAAGAGCCAATGGTCAAATTCAACAGAACATAATATTATTCAATCATTGTGAATAGTGAGTGTGCCAGCTCAGGACATGATCACATCAATTGATCAAAATTGAAAATTAATGATAGTTGGCAAAACAAAAATAGGCTACCGGAAATTGGCTCCTTTTAAACAAAATTAAAAAAAGAATGGCAACAATGATGTGCTTGGAGAAAAACAAACTTTGAAGGTGAGGTGTGGTTTGTAATTTTCAGAATGTTGAATCTATTTCTACTATACTTGCTGTCTTTAGTTTCATATTGTAAGTTTATGTACTATAATAATTTGAAACTCATGTTATTACAGATTCTTTCAGTTAATATCATATTGTAATTGAATTACCTGAATAAGTGCTAGTTCGTTTGTTATTTACTATTTTTTGATTTTTGAAATGTATTCTAATAATTTTTTCAAACTAGCGACATTTTATAATATTAATAAGCCTTTTATTAGTTTGCGAGTGTAAGTTTTTTTTTACAATGTACAGGCTATTTTATATTTTAGAAGTTCTATCAAAAAATAGACTTTATTTTTTTCGTGAACATAATTGGTTTGCTTAGAATCGGCGAGATTTGGACGCTTATCCATCCGATAAATTACTAGAATATTTTTATTCTTCCTATATTTTATCATAATTTAATCTATTCATTGGACCAACAACTTTCAATTTTGAAAACTAAATTGTCATTACAACAACATTAATGTTGAATAATACATCATTCAAGCCAGCAATCAATACATTTTGCATTGTTAACCAAAAACTAAAATGGTTTCTTTCTAAAAATCCAAATTTATACTAAATTAACTATTTAAGAATAAAGTTAGAAATATCAAGTAAATCAAATAGTTTGAATTTAAAATGTAATTCATAACAGTTTTTTTTTTCATAAGTTGAATATTATTTTCTAAGCAATTGAGTATACTTTCCCATGAAATTTCTTTGTTCAAAGTCTTATTAGAATACAAAAAAGTAATTTAACATTCTCCTAGTTTTTATATTTAATCATAAATTAAAACTCTTCTCAATTAGTTATCCTCTCACTGAATTATTTTATATTTAAAAAAAATCTTATTAGAACCTTAAAATAAGAAATTATTTTTATTATGAATTATTTTGAATATATTTTTTTTTACACAAGTGAAATATTTTTCTGGAAGCAGATTTATAACCTTAGGTATTTTTAATTTCCCTAATTATAATAAGAATTTTGGAAATCAAAAATGAGGAATAATCATGCAGATTTTTGTATTTCTTTATAATATTTTTTTTCAAACTAAAATAATATGTTAGTTTTAAACATGTTAATAGTAAGAAGAAAGTTTGAAGTCTTTCTCTAAGAATTAGAAATAACTATTTTAACTTTCTTAGCTGTATTTTACTTCATTTCTAGAAAGAGAAATCTATATACAAGATATTGTTATGGTGTTTTGAGAAGAAACTCTTTCATTGAGGGATAGTTTTTTTAGTGAACATAAGTACTTTAGCCAAGTAGCACTTTTTAATAAGAAGAATAACTTAAAACGGATTTTTTTCCAAGTGTGTGATGACGAAGTGGCATTTGCAAATCTGAAGATAAAACTTAGAACCTGTTTTCATTCTGGGACGATGTAAAATAATTCTACATCAAGTTTTTTGGGTCTCAAAAACTATTAATTTTACAACTGTGTTTCTTGATACTAAAAAAAGGTATAAATTTTTTAATGTACTTGATGCATTTAAATTACTCCTATTATATGGAAATTGATATTATCAGAGTTTATAAATTACAAGCTATCATTTTAATCCAGCACAATTAACATTACTTTAAAGCATCCTAATTTTTTCATATTTTCTAAGTCAAATATCTTGCTTATGAAAAATTGCAAAAAGATCAATTAAAAAGTTTTTATTTTTTTGCTTTAGTTTTCCTCAACCAATTAAATATCACACATATATTAGATTAGATTTAAAATAGGATGGTTCCAAAAGAACCTAGCACTGCGACCATAGATCTATTGTACTATATCCCTCAGAAAGCCCTTTTCATTTCCCAAAAATTCAGCTGACTCAGGAATTTCCTGCAACATTCAAGGTTCAATCAAGTGCTGACCCAAGTGTTCAAATCTATGTGCTGAATATTGGACCTTGCACCATTAAAATCAATCAATCAACCAACCAACCTATGTGCAGAAAAAGTTTCACATTTACCTAAGATGTGTCTTGAAGTTTTTTCCATACAAGGACAACCTCTACAAGTTGGATACTCACATTATGGTGAGATGTCTTCTAAGGTGACAGTGTCCTGTAAATCCCACTGCTTTCCTGAGACTGCTTCTATTGAGCTTTAATAATTCTTTTTACCTTTTACTAGTCCATGTGCTATTTAGTAGCCTTTCTTGTCTTTGATCATTGGCATTATGCCAGTTCATAAACTGTTATTTTCTGAAGAAATCAAAAACGCTCTTTCTGATCAATTCTTTTGAAATATCTAGCACTAGTTCAGGACCTAAAAAGTTGGTTATTGATTCAGTCTTTCCCAACTCATCAGCTAATTCATTGCTAGGAACATCAGAGTGCCCAGGCATCCACATTAAATTAATAGAGTTATTATTATCCAATCTGCACAGAGTGAGATAGCATTCCCAGACAAGAACAGAAGTTACAGTAGACTTCTGTAAAGCTAGTAATGCAGCTTGACTGTCAGAACAGATAATTATTTTTTACGAGAATATTTTCTGTCAAGCTATTCTACTGCACATAAGACTGGAAAAAATTTCTGCTTGGAATACAGTTGTATGTTTACCCAAAGGGAATGATAATTTTGTACCATCAGCTGGATAACAAATACCAGCCACAGTGTTAGAATTTACTTATGAGCCATCAGTATACCAGTAAATACAGTTTTCACTGATGGCAACATTATTGCATTCTTCTCTCAAAGGAAATTTGATTATAAGGCTTATTAAAAGCATATTTAACAGTCGTGTTATTTGTAGGCGTACTTACAAAAGGATGACTAGTTACGTCAGCATTAAAGTTCCCCGAGACAAAAATCTGGAGTAGTCCTTCCACTGTGACATGTATTTTTAAGCCTTTTCATGCTAAGTATTGCTTCTGCTTCAATATTTATGTAAAGAGGATGCATATCAAGCAAAACCTCCAGTGTAGATGTGAGAGTAGATTGAATACCCCCAGAGATAGCTACACAGAGCATTCTTTAAAGTTCTGTTAATTCTACCATAGCAGTTTTGTTTTTGATTTTAGGCCACCAGACTACTGAGCCATAGGTAATGATGGGACAAATGATCATAGTGTAAATCTAATGAATAATTTTGAGATGTAACACCCTAGTTCTTCCAATTGCATTTCTACATGACCAGAAAGCTTTTTTTGCTCTTTCAATACAAAAGTTGAAGTGCTTGTTCCAACTTAAGTTCATGTCAAAAAATACTCTAAGAATTTAACTTCTTTGGAGCAAGTTCATTCTTGTGTGACCAAAAAAATTATCTTTTTCTTTGTGAAGTCAACCATAGTGGTTGTTTGAGGATTTACAGAAAGACATTTTTTACACCAAGTCTTCACTTGTTTGAGAGTGCTAGAGATTGTTTCACCAAACTTATCTCTGATGATTATAACTAAATCATCTGCATACCCAATAGTGGTTATGCCTGGTTTTTTTTAACACCTTTAAAAGGGAATCTACAACAACACCATAAGATGGGTGAAATAACCCTTCCCTGTAGACAACCAGCTTTGGCTTGGATCATCATGTTTTCACCTAAAAATGAGGCACTGACAGATCTGTTACTGAGCAAATTTTTTTTTCCAAGAACATATTGTGTCAATTTCCTTTCCAGCAAGAGACTGTAAAATAGTTTCAATAGATACCTTATCAAAGGCACTTTCAATATCTAAGAAAGCTGCTAAAGCAAGCTCCTTAGCCTTAAAGTGCTTCTCCAAAATGGATAGATTGCAGATTGCACTATCAGTGGATCTACCAGGTTGATATGCATATTGAGAATCAGAAAGTGGTTTTTCCAATAAGTAAACTTCTGTAATATATGTCTATTAGCTTTTCAATTGCCTTTAGAAGAAAAGATGTTAAGCTGATAGGTCTAAAAGATTTAGCTTCATAGTTATTATTTTTCCCTATTTTAGGAATAAAAATTTTATATTCCTCCAACATTAGGTATATGGCCAAAGGCTATACATGCACTAAAAATTCTACAGAGAATTGGAGTAATGCACTGGATTCCCTCAATATAAGCAGAGCCGTTACAATTCCATCCATTCTCGGTGATTTAAAAGGTTTAAAGGACATTATTGCCCATTTTGTTTGATCATAAGTTATTTTTTTGGCAACATCTCATTTACTTCTACCACAATTTGATGTAAAGTTAGGAGTTCCATTTATTTCATTGGAACCTGGAAAGTGAACTCTGAACAGTTAGTTCAGCCAGGGTCTCCCTCCCAGTTTCTGAAAATTTACCATTTGGCAATTTAACAGTGTTTAGACAGCAGTTCCTGTCTTTAGACATTATTTTAATGAGTCTTGCAGTAGCATACAGAGTTTTAATGTCAGTACAATAATTTTGCCAAGAATTCTTTTTAGAATTCCTGATAGCTTTATTATATGTGGTAAGTGCCAGTTTATATTTCTGCCACTCACCATTCTTTTTAGCTTTATTAAAGAGCTTTTTACATTGTCTTTGCAATTTATACTTAACTCTTTAGACCACCAAGGAACTAACCTTGGTGAGCAAGTATTGCTGACATCACAATTTTGATAGTATGCTTGGAAAATGACACATTGCATATGATCAATGGCCAACTCCAAATCTGCTACCAAAGTCACCTTCGTCGATCAGTGCCTCCAGATCATTTTTGTAGAAACCCTAGTTGGTATTTTTTGGGTTCCTACCTATCACCTCTAGCATGTTTGCTCCTGAAACAGAAAAGCTAATGTATTGGTGGTCAGATAAGCTTGTTTCATCAGATACTTTCTAAACCATAATAAAGTGAACACACTTACTGTTACATAAAGTAATATCAGTGACTTCTATATAATAATAAAGGTAGGTTCATTACCTTTATTAAGGATAAATAGACTTTAATACAAAATTATTCTAGAAGATCCTCGCCACATCTGTTGCAATCACTACTTCCTCACATAGTGTGGTGAGCATTTGCATCACATCCTATGATGAGTTTCTTACTCAAATTGTTATAATGTAAAAGATTAACAATTTGCACATTGAATGTGTCTTTATCTTCAAAGGGAAGATATGAAGACAAAAATGATTTCATCTTTGATTCCTTGCAATAAATAAGATACTTTTACAGCAACATTATCACCATTTAGGTAGTTAACCATAATGAGGGCATTTAATTTGTTGCTTACAGCAATATATGCTTTTGGTCTCAGACAACATTTATCGTAAAATATGTTAAAACCCTGAACATGTAGGCCCAAAACAGAACCATTATAAGTTCATGACTTTTGATTTGAAACAATGTCAACCTCCCCTCAAGTCATCTTGCTAAGAATTGCTGAATTTTTAAGATCCCTAATCTAAACCAATGTAGGCACCATAATTTGCCTTTTTAATTGCTTCTGAGGCTTCAATATCAACCTCAAAGATCCATATAATAGAATGTAACCATACAGATTTTTGCAGAGCACTCCATTCTAAAAACTTCAACTTCGGGTTGTGTCTATTAGCCGTTTCAGAAGGACGGCAGAATCATTGGTATGAGTATCCTACGTCTTGAAGGCTACCTTTACCAGTTTAGGAAGATCACAGAGATCCAGAACTCTGAATCCCTCACTACAAAATAGACTCTTGTTACCATGGAAGGAATTTTTAATCCATTCCACAGTTTCAAGGCCCAGACACTAAGCCAGACACCACGAACCTTGGGCAGATGATTTCCTATAGGGACCTCATCTGTCTTGGTAAGGATCTTCAGCTGTATAATGTCAACATCCTCCTTGTTGAGTTTCATGGTTGGAAATCCATCCTTGCAATGGCTGTTTTATGGCATTTAACAGCCTAATCAAAAGTCCCAGGTTGATGATCCTCCCTGGGCTTCTTGGTAGCAATGCTACTGAGAGGACGGGTTGATACCTCAGACCTAAGTCTTTTGGTGCCATCCACCTTCAGTGCAGTCTCCACTTGCTCCCTTGCCTTATTGCAACACTTTAGGTTGTGCCTTTGTGTTTTTCTGAGAACTTCTGGCTCTACAATTGTGTGTTTTCTTGTGGCAACTCAACTTCCTCCAGCAGCAAGATTACTAGTGCTCTCCTTTGTGCCACGATTCTGTTCCTTTGGAACTGTTTCGCCGGCTGATTGGATAACACCAGGAGATGCATCCAATCCTTTTTTATAATTTGTATTTATTTCTGTTTTTGTCATCCATAGAGTAACCTGAGAATTGGGAGGAAATATAAGGTCACCACATGTATAGCCTTCCTGTACGGGTGAAAGGCAAACATACTACGAGGTTTATCCTGATTCCTCAAGGGGGTGCCCGTTAGTGACACCCCTGGTGCCATTCATCCATCAGCACAGAGCCTAATACCTTGAATTGTGTTAACTTTTTGTATTAGCACAGCCTTCTCGCCATGGGTGACCCTACCAGGAACCTAAACCAAGTTTAGGTTCCTGACGTACTGCACCTGTGTACATCCTGATACCACTTTGAGGTTACAGAATAAGATTTTGTGAGGGATCACACATATATACAGCCCAGTCACATTAATGTGACCTCCATGTACTTTAAATGTCGATGTTAAATAACTGATCAGAAGGGGCAGCACAGTGCACTTGAGCTTATATGAAGAATGTGTCAACAGTTTAGATTATTAATAAGGAAGAGACGACTTACCAGCTGTTATAGACAACAGCAACAACATTTATTTAATAAATAACACACAAATAGAAAACAATCAAACATTAATACAGGAATTTTAATATAATATTGTGGGTATCATTTTACCAGTTATTTACCCATGTCTTTCCTGCTTGGCATTCAAGTGCCGCCTGCTGTTTGAACGCTGAGCTCAGGTGCAGTTGACGCACGTGTGCCAACAAGATGTGTGATGCCTTAGGAAAATATTGCAATATTTGGCGTAATGTTGAAATGGAGTGATTTGCCTGACATCCAAAAGGGCATGATCATTGGCTTTTGAGCTAAGGGTGGAAACATTTCTGTAAAGAATAAGTTTGTGAAAGGCTAATGTGCTACAGTGGTAAAGTGAAATAAGATTGCCCAAAATCAATGATGTGGAGCACGACAGGCATAAATGACAGGGCTGTTCGACGGCTGCTGAGATACCATCGATCAAATGATTGCCCGGATGAACAAAGGGGCTACCAACAGTGCCTCCTAAACTACTGCTTGGCAGTGTTGCTGTTACCTATGCTGACTGCTGTTCATTGGCAATGAAGGCTGGAATTTGAATGTGATTACAACAACTGGACCTCCACTGAGTGGCAGCTGGTAGTGCTTTGTGATGAGTCACACTTTATGCTCCATCAGAAAGCAAACACCTTGCAATTATTGCCAAAATTGTCGAGGCTAGAATATTATGGCTTGAAAGGGTTTCCTGATATTTCTTGGATTCACTTATTGTAAAAGACATTATGGATCTATACAAATATGCATCTGTCTTTGTGGACCATGTCCACACCTATATGCACATTATTTTCCCTCAGGATGATGGTATCTACCAGCAAGGTGGCATACAGCTGGCAATGTTTGTGCATAGTTTGAAGAGTGCCAGTTTACTGGCCAGAGGAGAGTTTATTGTTCTATTCTGACCAGCAAACTCACCTAAATTAAACCTAATTGAAAATCTGTGGGACTATCTTAATCAGGTTTTTCTCAGCATGGATCCTCACATGCATAATCCAGCACAGCTGCCACTGCACTGGAGTTGGCATGGCTCAACATCCATGTAAACACCTGCAGGATCCTAGTTCACTCTCTTCCTGCAGCAGTTCACTTTGCAAAAAGTGGTTATTCTGACTTTTGACTGGTGGTCACATTAATGTGACTGGACTATGCAGTTTTATAATTATAGTTAAAATAAAATTTATATTATGGAATGTGACTTGAAATAATTTTCATACATTCATTAATGTTTTTTTGGAAATACTTTTTGTAGGTTATATTCACATCTGATATTGATTATTGAAAATGCAGGTTTTTAGACTTTTATCCAGGAAATCTAAGACAAAATTTTTATATGATTCAGCAAAATGCTTTAATTATATTTTCGTAAGCTTTACCAATAATTATATCATTTTTATGTAATTACTTTTTTGAGAGAAATTTTATGTTTTATAATGGTCAAAATAAGAATAAAATGTCACATTTTTTATGAATAAAAAAACAAATATATTAACAAAAATGTTTCTTATTAAGCATAATAATTGCTTACAGGAAAATCAATATTTTGTCAAATAATGTTTCACAGGTTAATATTTTTCAAGAATTAAATTTTAAATAATCACGACTAGATAGGTCTTAAGTTTGAATTTGGTAGTCAAAGCAAAATAAATAAAATTATTTTTTACTTTATCTATAACTTAAGTTTTTATCACTTACATAAAATGATCTTATTTTACAGATTTTAAACAAAAGATACTTAAAAAGAATGTTTGAAATTACCAACCATGTTTTGAAATTTTTATTGTTTGAATTTATAACAAATAATTATTTAAATATTTGTTATTTAAACTTAAAAATATGTAAAACAAAATAGATGGCATAATTAGAGAACTAAATTAAATTAAATATTATATATACTGAATTTTACATGTTGCTGTGTGTGTGAGCAAAAAATGTTCAAATTTTATTTGGAATTTTTTGCTTTGATACTCTATTCTTTTGATAATAATGTCCTATGAGATAAATTTGAATGGTTTTCTGTTAATTAGTAAGTTTAAATATTTACAATAAATGTATTTGAGTGACCAATGTAATTTAAGAAAAACTTAATTTTGGTTGTTAACAGAATACAAAATTAATATATATATATATATATATATATATATATATATATATATATATATATATATATATATATATATATATATATATATATATATATAATATTAATTATGTATTCTATTGACAACCAAAATTAAATTTTTCTTAAATTACTATAGATTTATGAAAAATACAAATTTTAGGTATGTATATATTATTTTTTTTTCTTTAACAACATCAGGCACTTGGGTGATTAACCCTTTATCACAACAAGCTTTTCCCATTGTATACAAGTGTTAATGTTGAAATATCAGATCCATTGAACAGCATTCATTAATAAAATTGTTTTATTTAAAAAATATTTTTAGTCCACAGCAAAAATAATATTAATTATGAGCTTTTGGTGTCATAGATATGTAATGGAGGAATAATACTTGGGTTATTCCATTAAAAAATCTATACATAGTTTAAATGCAAACATCCCAAATAACTAAGCAAAACAAGTTTTCCAAGACGGTTATTTTGTGAAAAGTGCTATAAATTTATGAAATATGAATGTTTAATCATATAAAAATTAAATGTATGAGATATTATCCTTCACAATAAGTGTGAGTGTTAAATTGAATTTAATTCCTGCTACATGTAGGATGATGAATTGATGTTGAATACAGTGAATTTATGCTCTAATATCTTCAATTATAAGATTGGTATATATCAAACTATACTAGGTAATAAAAGTATGTCTCAAATTTTAAATTGGATTTTTATCAGGTTGATAGCAATGTTAGTCTAATGGAGCACACTGTTAAATATGTTAATTTGTTCAATGTTGCCTAGTTAGAAAATACTAACATATTTAATGGTGATTTGCATGCAATTAAACTAAAGGTTAATTGTACTGGGAGAAAATAATTCAATGTCTAATCAAATATATTCTTTAACTTACATAATTTTGCTGTAAGCATATTTTAGTTGGTGAATACTTTACTTCATTGGTAAACACAGATTTTTAAGTGAAATTTACTAATGATTTATCAAGAATCATGTGTAAAAAATAAAACAAATAAACATTATATATTTCTGTGTCATATTTTAAAAGCTAATTTACATTATTTTTTATTATTTGAATTCTTGTATGAATATTGAGATAAATTATATAAAGTGAAAATAATTCAAATATCTAAATCGCTGAATGAAAGTTTTATAGAAAGTAAATAAAACAAAGCATAAATTTTTAATTGATATGATAGAAACTAAAGTTACCATTAAATAATTCAATAATAACTTACTGAACATTACTTAAAAAGTTTTTTGTAGAATTTTTTATTAACTGTTGATGATTCTAATTTTCAGTGTTTTTATTCTAGTTTATTTGCATGTAGACAAAAATAATTAGTAACCTATAAAATATTTTATCTCTAAGTTTCTATTTTAATACATAAGGAAAAACATTTTGTAATATATCTTTTAGTGTAATTTCCATTTCTTCTATCAAAGTGTGTTCAGTTGGATTTATTGTTTCTGTACATTTTCCCTTATACTTATTTTCACACTCATAAGGGAAACCTACTTTAATGTTCTTGTTATAAATAGTTTTCATATTAGAATTGCAGATTAGACAATTAATGCATTTTTTTTTAATAATTCCTTAATATTTTAGAATATAAAAACAACTATTAAATTATTAACTTTAGTATAACTAAAAATAATTAAAAATATTATAAAAATTTTGAAAAAAATTATTGTATTTTGACGGGGACATGTAGTGTGCAAATTTTTGTGACATCCATCTTGTGAGAATTTTAATATTTTTTATGGGGAATAGGATATGATTAAGTTTATAATCATATTTATTAATTAATATTTTTAAGATCATGCTATTTTTATTTGTTGTTTTGAATTTCACGTTTTAACATGATGGATGTGCTGATTAATGAGACAGATCGCAAATGAGTGAGATAAAAATGTAGAATTCAAAGTTTGTTTTTAAATGAAAGTTATTTTTGTACTTTCCCATTGATGCCAAGAAATTATTAGCATATATTTTCTTATTTTATGTGTTTTGTGTTCTGGCTTTTTAAATTCAGAAGGAATTAAATTGTAAAATATAAAAGTGAGGATAAACTGCTAATTTTGATTATTTTAGCTTCCTCAGCGTTGTGGTGCTATAGTTGTGTTAGTTCTCAACCTGGTTGCGAAGAATTTTATGTGGATTGGAGAATTCATCATGCGATAACATGCCCACGTGATGATGACAAATGTGTGAAAGTGATTGAAAGAAAAGGGGGTAAATATTTTGTTTATCTAAATTAAATTCCTAACAATGGTGCATAATTTTAACTCAAGATTCTTTCTAAAGAATTAACATTTAGAAAATTGATTGTTTCTTTATTATATAAATTTATAGTTGACAAATTCATTACAAGAGACTGTCTGTCTAATCTGGAAGGACAAAAGAAAGATATTCCTGCAGACAGATATGATGGATGTAGAAAAGCAGCTGAACAGCCTAAACTAGCTGTTTATGTCGAAAATCACATAACACAGCTTGAAATAAAAAAGTATGTTTCTATTTTATTAAATTAGTATTTTATGAGTTATGTAAATATCACTCTAAGATAAAAATATTTTATAAAATTAAAATTGTAACTATGATTCTCATTTATAGTTGTCTTACTTAAAATTCATGGAAAAATTGTGAATATATTTATTAACCAATCAATTTTTTTCTAGTCAGTACTGGGATGAAGTGGAATACTGTTTTTGTGAATTCGACCAATGGTGCAATCATGGTTACTTGTTGTGTCCCAATATTGGGATTATATCGAGTATTTTGCTAACTACACTGATATATTTTTTAAGAACATAACTATAGTAGATATATTATATTTATTTGGTAATGGAAAATTTTATTTTTATTGTATCAATTAAAAGGGTTTTAATTATAGTTAAGATACTAACTAAAATTAATCTTTCTTGGAAATGCAAATAATGTAAAATTTAGTAAGAAAAATTATGCAAAATTCATTGCAACATTTAGCTTTATTATAATGCTTTAAAATATTAAACACTCATTTTGTTAAATATAGACAACATGCTAACATTTTTTCAAAGAAAATAAGTTAAAATTTTATTGTTTAACATATTTCATTTATAATTTTACAGTATTTTTGAAATTGCCTGATATTCAATTTATAAAGTGAGTTGATTTGTTTATGCTATAATGTAAACTGTATATATTTTTATATTGATGCCGTCCATTTACAATTACATTTTTATGCTGTGTATCAAGAATATAAAGAAGATGTGATACCATTTAAGCATTTGTATACTAGAATCTCAAAGTTGCGATATATGAATGTTAAAATTCACATTAGTTTTATAATGGCTAAAACGTTTTTTAATAATGCTTAGCTATATTTCAACTGAATTTATATATATACAATGGGTTTTCCTTATTGTTTGGTTTTAGAATTTATTTCACTAGTTTTTATTCATTATTTCCATTTTTTGTTATTTGTATATTATTTACTCATTTTTATAATATCATTGTTTTTTGATTAAGTGATATTGAATATAAGAGCATTGTTATAAATTTAGAATCAAAGATGATACATCCAGATTTATATAAATATTCTTTCAGGCCAAACTCTTATAATATATCATAGTAGTGAAGGGTTAAAGGATCTTTCAAATATTTTAATCCAAATTATTAACTTTGTGCACTTTTTTAGAAATGTCTATGTGTCATGAAAAATTTTACAATTTCAATCATTAAGGTATTATTTTAAAGGAATACTTTCAACAGATTTCAAAAATATAAGTAGTTGAATAATAAAGAGCAACTCTGATGATGAGAAATGAATTGAAAAAAAAAATAGCTTAAACATTCAAGAATATCACTTCAGTAAATAGAGTACCTGCTGCAGTTATTTAGTCAATATCTCAAAGAGTCCATATCTTGTACAAATCTTTTTAATTATATTTGTATGATACCTATTATGATCTTGGTTTTTTTTTTCTTTTTTATTGAACTATGTTCTGTTAAATTTAATCTTAGGACAGTACCTGATAAAGTAGCAGTCACATAAGGAATGAAATTTATTTTTTCATTTGACTGTCAGAAACTTTAAGTATGATACCTCTAACAGTGTTAAACAGTCAGGTGAATTATGCATAATTCCTAATCTTGTAAAAACTTTGGAAATATAGATTTTCTGACTATTCACTTCACAAACTATTGATAGTAGCTTATGGTCTAATGTGACAATGTTACACAAATAACTATTACTCATACTTTAAGGAGTTTTCAGTTATTAATAAACTTTAATTTTGATGTACAGAAAAAATGTTTCCAATTATGTTTATTAAAAGGAAGGAAAAAGCAAATGAAACCTACATACTGCACAAGTGAAAATATTTTATATGCACACAATAAACTTTTTCTATAAGAGAAGATAAATCAATTTTATTTATGTATTTAAATAATATGTATATTACTTTATAAAATATGTGTACATTGTTTATACTTTCAAAATATATTTTTATGGAACTTTCATGTTGAATATCACAATAAATCTTTTTACATATAATGCCTCTATACATTTTTCAAAATTTCAGCAAACATGCAATTTCAATAAAATGACCCAACAAACGTAATACTCATTTCTTCACATAAGTTTGCAGGACGTGATCGTGGCCTCCAGAACTGCCAATTATAATAAACTGGAAAAAGAACAGAAGTTTAAGAACTTCAGACTGGTTTATATAATATATATATAATAATATACAGGGGTAGGAGTACAGAAAATTTTTTTCAGGACACTATTTTCAAGAAATATCAGGACATTTTTCAGGACATATTTCAATAATTAAACAAAACCAATGTTACTTTTACATATTAATTTCTGTTTTATGCATAAAACACATTTTAGAAAGGAATAAACTATTTAATAAATTCTGAGTTTTTAATTTTTAATACAACAATATGAAAAATGATACAGAAATTTAAACTTTCTATACTGAACATTTTTTGGAAATTAATAAGTTACATGATAAATGCTTTAAATTAACAGTTAATTTATGTATAATTGATAATGTTCATTTTGAGCTGGATGCATTAGCATTTAATTTCGATTATTTAACACTGCACTTTTTTAACTTATCATTCACAGATGCAATCTCTGCATTAGCAGCAGACAGCATCATTTGTCCAACTTTCACATCACTCATATTATCATCACTGATAGCCCATGCTATTCTTTTAGTTGCATCATCCAAAAGATTTTGAGCTTCACACTGATTATCAAAAAAATTTTCTTTTCTTTCTCAAGTTCATTAATTTTTTCTAATAGGTGCGATTGCTTAAACTTTTTTTCACAAGTAGCTTCTACATCTTCCTCATCTTTTCTTTTCTTCTCTAATTGTGTTACATCTTTTGATTTTTCCATATATGATGCATATTCTGCATGAGATTTCTGAATATAATGCATCATTTCTTTGGTATATGGAATGGAGGAAACAGAATTGCCATGCATTCGAATAACATCATGACAAATCCGTAAACTTTGAACTGTTAATTCCGATAAAGAAGCTCTCTCCTTTGTCACAACAGAATTGTTAGTTGAAAAACCTCTTTCTGGTTGGGAATTTACATTCAATAACGACAGACATGCTTTAACCACTCTAGAAAGAGTAGGATATTTTATATAACCACCAGCATCTTTTATATTGAAAACCGCATTCCAATATTTACAGATATTTTGATCATTATCATAATCATTCACAATCAAAGTCACATCTTCACACATGTAAAGAATCCACTCTTCATTCATCTTATCAAAATCTGAAGAAGTTTTATTCACATGAGGAATATGTTGAAGTAATCTGCTAAATGAACGCCTAGACTCTTCCTTTTTTCTATTATACGGAGACAAACACTGGAGATCTTTGAGTAAAGGATTTGTTATAGGAAGTTTTTTAAGCAAATGCTTTGAAGTTGCTATGTAGCAGCTTCTGACACTTTGTAGAAATGTTGTTCTATCAGTAAGCTCTTCCAGTATTGCTGTTGCACCATGACCTATTTCAATCTTGTTTAAATTTAACCAATTTTTTCCTGAATCAACATTAATTTGTAACAACTTTACTCCATTTTTTTCACAGATTTCTTCTGGGTTTAAAAATTTAAACATAATACTGCGAACAAGTTCATTTATCTTACTGTACATCACATGTACTAAAGGTTCGACTTTTTGCATTAGAAGTAAATATGGTTCAAAAGTTTTACAAAAAAATGAAACAAAATGCAGATATGCCAGAGTCTTAGGGTCTTTCAAATGTTTTATAATCCGAAGATGTCTATCAGAAAGAGGAGATTTCGACTCTTTAGGTACTTTAACAATGAAATATTCCTTTAGAACATCATATTGCTCAACAATTCTCTCACAAACTGAGCCCAAAGTTAACCAACGGCTCTCAACATGACGAAGGAAACTATGTCTAGCTAAAGTTTCTTCCAGTATTTCTAACTGTAAGGAATGATAATCTTCCCTTCTTGCAGGAGATAGTTTGAAAAATTGATGAATATCTATAGCAAATCCATCAATATTACAATCAATTTTATCAATACCCTTACGTAGTGCTCCATGGATTATGTGTAAGCAACATGTACCCAAATCAATTAGTACTGGTAAACTTTGCTTACTCAGTTCACTATTTATTTGCTTTAAAACAGCTAAATTAACTCTTGGTCCATCCATTGACAACTGCATTAATTTTTCTAAATTCAAACCATTATTTTGAATAAAACTTAATAAAATTTTTACAATTTTATTGGCTTCAGCATGCCCTAAAAATGTGATTCGAGGTAACAAATAACATTCTTACCTTGTTTATCAGACCAATATGAGATGTAAATATCCAACTGTTTCTTTATTTGTTTTGTAGTAGTTTCATCGAAAAGTAAAACAAAATATGAAGTGCCGATATCCCGAAACAAAAGAGTTTTGAAATACGGACCTAATCCAAAATTAATCATATACCTGACTTTTTTGTCAGATAATTTGAGATTTTTTGCTATGGAGGAATCATCAAAAATTTCTCCGTAAATGTTAGCTAAATCATTCAAAGACGAAAAAGAATAATTATTTTTTATTGCCACCAAAACTAAAATGGTTTCAGCTTTAATGGTTTTCTCTGATATCGTTTTGGGAAGCCATGATTTGTTATTCACTACTACAGTCGATGTCGAGGATTCAGATGAAGTTGATGACTTGATAGTAAATAGTGTTTGATTCTTGTAACAGTTCACAGCTTTTTTGTGTTTTAATCCATCTGCATGAGCAAGCACTTGTCTAAAGCCCATATTTGAAACACTGAATTTGCTTTTGCATATGAAGCACTTCGCAGAATGAACATCGTCAACACTTCGGCACCAGGTCTTGATTAGGCATTTATTCCCATCTTGCAGTTCCAACCATTTGTCAAAAAATTTCGTTTTCCTTGGCATTTTTAAAAGAAAGTTAATTGTTTTCAAAAATAAAATTCTGAGCTTGCTAATAAACATTCTTCAAAACACCCTTCAAAATCTTTCAAAATGGCGCGATAAGCATTTCACGCATGCGCATAAACGTAGGCGAATAATTCTCACAATTTCCCCATCATTGTAAATAGTTGTGCACTACTAAAACCAGAATCTTTGTCTGTAAAGGCAGAAAATAGAATTTAATGGTAAACCCAAACCTAAATTTTTCTGACGTCAGGCATTCATGAGCAATGGCTGAAAACGAGGCGGAGACCAATGTATGGAAACCCTATTTCCGGTTTGAAAGAGAACAGAAAAGGGGGAAATTTTTCTTCTTGCATAGAAAGCAGTTGAAAGAAAAAATATATTCCACTGGAAGAAAAATTTACTACTGAAAAATATAAAATTATTAATTAAAATTAAACTTTCAAAAGAACATAATAAAAAATTAAGGAATTCCAGGATTTATTTTGAAAAATAAGACATTTCAGGACGTTTTTTAAAAAATCAGGAATATCAGGACAACTCCGAGCCCTGTAATATATAATTATAAATACACAAGCTTGATGGCTGAGTATGAGCCTGAACTTCACAATCCTAATGAGGTTCAAAATGATGGAAAGTATGATATAAACTATGCATTATTCAAGATAACCTAGACTGGTAATTATTTCATGCTGTGTTATCTTATATGCCCACTATGATTAATTTAAGCAATTCCAACCGAACAACATGTTGAAAATTACTAAGTGGTTTCATTATCCATCAAAATCCAATGACAAACATTACTAAAATATATTTGAAGCCTTATGTGCTTTAGAAAACAGTTGTCTGTATCTTGTTACTCTGGTTTAGAATTATGATCTATTCTGCAAAATTCATGGTGTTCTTTCTCTTTAGGATAATTCCACACAAATTTGAAATTTATGATGTGTAACGTTTATCTGGTCTTTGGTTTCTCCCCTTTTGCACATGAAAGCCAATTCAAGTATTCAGGACTTGAATATTAGGTAGGAGTATAATTAATTTTTCATTCAGTCTACATTATTTTGAAGAAGGAAGATATTACTTTTTCATTTTCAACTGCAATTAACCTTTCATAATTTTAAAATCTAAAAGCTGAATATTATTTAAATTCTTAATATTTTTAAATTTATAGTCTCGCTATCTTTAGAAAACTATAACATTATGTTTTAAAATACTCTTAAAGGTTATTGTATTGGTGAGACAAATATTTATTTCAAAACTGGAACTCAGTTTTAATATATATAACAGTACAAAATTCTTAGTTCTATGCATTATATATTTTCCTTTCTAAAAATAATCTAGACAACTTCTCACATTTATTGTTACAACAGGTAGTAAAGAGAAACAAAACGTAAAACTTTTTAGTTTACTAAAATATATAGCATAAGTTATTTGCAGATATGTTTGGTATATATAATCAAGACTTATTTATGTGCACAGAAAAGACAACATAGTTACATAAATTACACATTCATTTTTTGATGCCATTATTAAATGTGCAATCTAAGCTAATGTTATTGACATAATAGTAAAATTTCAATCCTAGTATTCTTATAAACTTGACTCATTATATATGCCTGCTTTCAAAAATATTTTAATTGCATGATACTTAACTAACAAGAAATTAGTAAGCACTTACGCACATCACGGGGACGAAGAAGCACAGATACAGTTGAACAATTTGAAGCACATGGTTCAGATGGATCTAAAACTATAAGGCGATACCCGTGTCCCTGAGCAACCCATACATTTGCAAAATCTGTTAGGGGCTAAAAATTAATAGCATAAATAATATGGATATTTAAATACAAATTAAAAATATTTAACTTGTTTAGTTATCAACAGTGTCATGAACACTTGGAGATAATACATGTAAATAGACTAGAAAAATATTTAACTTTCAATCACTTTTTTGCCTTCAATATAAAAAATTCATATTAGAATACTGTTTTTCTCATAATTAACATTCCTGAAAATATTTACAGCAACTTTTTGATTTTGTCAAATCTTCAAGTCAAAGCATCTCAAATAATAACATAAATAAGATCATTAACATTTTAGTAATTAAAAAAATGAATTTCAAATTGTTAAAAGAAGGAAGATGCAACAGATTTAATTCAATATTTCTCTCATTCAAACACAGGAAATTTGCACATTAATACAGGCAGATAAAATTGCATTACATCATTCAACAAATTAGATGAAAATAAAGCATTACAGCATTTGTATTCAGTATTTTCATTAAATACAAAGTATCATGCAATTAGTATTATCATTCTTAGAACTATTATTTTACATAGATAAAATCTTGGAGGAAGATTTAAAAGAAGTTTGGAATTAGAGAAAATTAGTTTTATTATTAATATATTTTCTCTGTGAACAAATAAGCAAAATATTAATGCTAGGTAAGTTAAGTAACAGATGGAATTAAGTTAAAATGAATGCAGTTTTCACACACACACGCAAAATTACTTATTAATTACTAGTAAAGCTTAAAAAATAATGTATATATTTCAAAAATCAAAAAAAAAAAAAATGTAAATGAAAATGAATATCATCAACATTTGGAATGAAAAATTGAAAACAGCAAGTGAAACAGCAGCATCTCTATAACAGTTAAAATTAATTTATAAAATTAGTAACATATATACGGTCTGTTTTTGTAAAATAATCAAATATTTTCTGTTTAGCATTTATACCTGAATGAGAAATTTTACATAAAGACTTCATCTTTCTCACATCACTAGTCTTATAATGAAGTAATATTTCACACTGCTATTACTATATTTTGTTTACAATAACCAAAAAATGTACAATCATCATTTTATTTTTAATAATTATGATGTGTTGCAAAAAGATTTTCAAATAAAATTAAACATGAATTACAACTGATAATGAAACACATTTTAAGCATTATCAAGAATATGTTATTATATCTGAAGGTCATTTAATCATTAACAATTATTTGTGGGGATAATTACAGCATTTGGAGTCAATTATATCACTGGTAATATAAAGTAATAATTATACAACTTGAGAATGTTTGGGATATCCATAGACAAAAAACTAGAATAAGCAATTACCTAAATATCAGTAATTTCTTAATCTAAATTACAACACTTTGCATTTTCATACCAAAATTTTCTATTTTAACACAGTAGTAATTTCATACTTAATGAAGATTAAATAATTTAGAGATTTGAATGTTTGCAAATTGCAAAAGTTTAAATTTGAATATTAAATCTTTAAGTATTTGTTTTGATAAAGTATAAGTGAAAAAAATAAAGCTAAAAGAGTTAAGTTTTTGAAAAATTATCTTGGAAAAAATAATGAAATATTTAAGATTCATTAATAGCTGAATTTTTGAACATGTAATAATTGTTTCTTTCAATAATATATACAAAAGAAAACTTTTAAACTAGTAAAGTTAGATATGGATATAATTTAAGCTGTAAGTAATACAGGGTGGCGCGCGGCAGACGGATGGATTTGAAAGGGCCATTGCTCGCTTCCTAACCGTTGGCGCTGCTCGAAGAAGAGGTGGTTCGAAAGAGCGAGATCGGAAATTTGTCTCCATATCAAGGTCAGTTCACAAGATGGAATAGTCTGTAGCGCAGCGTGTGTTTTGCGTGGAAGCATATTTTTCAAACGGCCGTTCGATTGTATACGTGCAGCGCGCTTTCCGTTCAGAATTCCGCATCGCCCCTCGAAGGTCGAGTTCCCAATCGGAACAGAATTCTTGCGTGGGTGAAAGCCTTTAGGGACACAGGAAATGTGTCCTCGATAAGGAGGGTACCTAGGAGAACTGTCTCAACCCCGGAAAACATCGAGAGAGTTCGAGCTGCGGTTGAGCAGTCTCCTAGGCGTTCCCTTCGTAAACAGGCTGGCGCCCTTGGAATTTCAAGATGTTCCCTTCAAAGAATCTTCAAAGGACACCTCCATTTACACCCCTATAAGATGGTTGTTGCCCAAGAGTTAAAACCACTGGATTATGAAGAACGTCAACGCAGTAGCGAAAACATGCTTGCTGCGTTGCCTCCAGACTCACCTCAGCGGTTGTGTAAATAAACAGAACATGCGCTACTGGAGTGGGACAAGCTCTAAGGAGCTCCACCAGAGGCCCCTACACTCTGACAGAGTCACAGTATGGTTGCTTTGTCGAGTGTGGGGATCATTGGGCCCTACTTTTTTGAAGAAAATGACCGAGCGGCAACTGTGACTTCTGTACGTTACCTCAATATGATCCAGACATTTTTCTTGTGTGAACTGGAGCAGATGAACCTGGATGACATCTGGTTTCAGCAGGATGGGGCCACGGCCCATACGGCAAGAGTTTGTATGAATGTTTTGCGTGACCGATTCCCTGGGCACCTCATTTCCAAGCGAGGCAATTTGCACTGGCCAGCGCGGTCTCCAGATTTGGCCCCCTGTGATTTTTTTCTTGTGGGGCTACCAAAAATCCCTCGTCTACAACGACCGTCCTAGGACCCTGGAAGCCTTTAAAGGCAACATTCAGGCCAGCATCCAACAGATTCCTATAGAAATGCTGGAAAGAGTCCATGAAAATTTCAGGAAAAGGCTTAGGCAATGTGTGGAGTGTGAGGGCCGCCATTTGGGCGAAATTTTATTAAAAACTATCTAAACTCTAATTTCCCTTGTCAATGTATAAGAACAAAATTAAAAATATCGTTGTTCTTTTATATTTTGTGTTTTATTGACTTTTGATATTCATCCGTCTGCCGTGCGCCACCCTGTATAAGGAATGTTGGTGTAAAGAACAATGATCAAAATATGCATTATAAGCAAGACCAAATTATTTGAGTATACTTAATAAAATGTAAAGTTTTTAAAGATATAGCCAGTCAGGTTTTCCACATGGTCAAAAATGTATTATAATTTCTCGATTATTGTAAAAGGATATTTTGTCCTAGTCAAATGTGTAAACAATTTCATGTCAATGAGCAAAATTGATTGGTTTGTATATTAAGAACAAATAATTCAATGATAAGACCTAATATATATAAACAGTTGCGCCTATTGATCTTGCTGAGTGCAGAAATTACCATATCATAATAGCAGCTATGAAGTCAACCTTATAACATGAAGTGTATTAATAGTTTGTGGACGAGAACATCTATTTTGAACTTTAAAAATAAGAAGAAAAAGTTGTCTAAAAATGAGAATATTCATTTTGGTACATGTTGATCTCATAGTATGAATACTGTGCACTTTTGGCTGAGTATTCTCCAATTACTAACAATGGCGTTTTTTTAAAACTTACTCTTAAGTAATTCTTTAGGGTTACATTGACCAACATGATAAAGAAGTTGTTGAATATGAGGTACTCCCCATTTGTATGGCAGCATTTTACAAAAGTTGATCATCAAACAGAAAATCAAAAACATTTGATAGGCAAAATTTGATAAAAAAAAAAAAAAATATTTAGCTCACTCATATTAACTTTAGTAAATTTAAAAAAATTATTTGTTTAAATTTTTTATCTTATGAAACATCTTGCAGTAAAATATGAAGAACAAATTTTTACTTCATTTTAATCTTACTCTAAAAGATTAAAATATAAGCCAAAACTGGTGTATAACAATCATAACAAGATTATTTTTAGAGAAGAAAAATTAAAAACTAGGAAACAAAAATATATCTTTTACAAATTTATAAATAAAGACATAGATTTATGAAAAGGTATCACACTTAAAGTAAAAAACATAAAATAAATTAAATTACAAATAAAAATAAAGCTGAATAAAATAGAATTCAAATGAAATTAACATAAGGTAATAAAAACTATAGTGGCTCATAATGTATTGTAATAGGAGAAGATGCATTTAATCCAACAGGTATGCATCCACTGGCTCTATTTCAAGTAAAGAAACATTTAGTAATAAATTCTCCATTTCACAGAAATTCATGATTCAAAATGAAATATTTAAATAAAATTAAATTTTAAATTATATTATAAATAAGGTCAGGAAACAGAATCTCTGATAAATAAATAAATAAAATAAAAATAAATCTGATGCCAGATGGATGTTTGAAAGTATTTAAAATCCAGAAAAAAAATTTTTTTTGATTCAGCATTATAAAATAATCTTTTGCTAGGCTTTCTTTTGAGAAAATTGAATTAAATATTTAGACACATTTCACAGTTATTTTGCCATTAAGTTCAAATGTAATATCTAGTTTTGCAATATATTACCAAAAACATTGAATTATATATATTTAAATGTATCCTGGCAAAGATCAGAAATGTGAAACTTGTTCCAAACTTCAGATTTGAGGTTAAAAAATTCTCCAGTAGTTTTTATAACAATTTTCTCACATAAAAGATAATAATTTAAATTATGAGCCACTACTTAAATAAAAAGAACAATAATACCAAGAAGAACTGAGGTGCTTCCGCTCCACTAAGGTACAAGAAGCGTTCTAAGGCAACTTCACTATTATTTGGAATGAAGTATGGACGAGGAAAGATTTTTCTAACTACACGAGCTGCAGCAACGCGATTAATTTTCCTACATGAGAACAAAATGTCACAATATTGCATATGGAAACACATTATTACCTTATAAAATGATAATTGTGCTGGCAATAAAACACACTGAAGAAATTCATCCAACTTCTAAATGTTACTTTTTTATAAAATCTAACAATGAAAGAAACCAAAGAAAATCAAACACAAGTTTCTATGCTAACAAATGATTTACACCTTTATAATACCATCCCACTTGTAAATTCAAATCTTTGTGAAATTCATATGTATGCACACATATAAGTTTATCATTTAAAAATATAAAATCTCTTTATGCAAATTTATAAGTAGTTAATGTGCATACAAGTAAATTTTTCTTATGAAAATATAAAACCTTGAAATGCAATTTCAACTTTAAAATAAACAATCAAGAGGTTCAAAAGAACAGAATTATTGTTACAGAAAACATATATAAATTTAAAACAATAACAATTTACAAGTATGTCAACACAGGACAATTTCATTGAAACAAATGTTTGAAAGATAATAAGCATTGTTTTAAATACAAATATTGTAAAATTTATTCAATAATTAAGACTAAGATAATTTTAATAAATTCTAGGAAATTTGTTGAATTAACTTTAAAGCATTAAAGGTAATTAGTAATAAAATAAATTTTGTCTGAAAAAGTAAATTTTATATAAAAAAGTCAACATTTCATATATTTCTAATATTTTAATAATTTTCCTTAATTAGTATAAAGTAAACATTTTCATACAATAAATTTTATTTAAGAAAAGAGATGCTTAATTATATACAAATGCAAATTCAAGTAAATGATGTGACATGCAAGAGTAAAAAAAAATTTATCTCACAATAAAGATATAATATTTAATTTGTAGCTGTGTAAATTTTTTGGGAGGATGAATTTAAATATTTCAATGCAGAAATGAGTTTATTAGCTTCACTTATAATATATTAATATACATTTCTGAGAATTAAAATAATGTTGATCGTAATAAACTTATTATTTACCTAATAATTATTATTTAGCTTGTTAATTTTTATGCTGAAGGAATACAGAACAACAAAGAACAAAAGTTATATTATTGTAACAAATGAAAACCAAGAAGTTATAACATTGTTTTAAAAAAGTATTAGCAATAAGTGATAAACAATTTTCTTAGTGAAAAATTTTCAGTATTTGGATGTCACAATTACATATACAATAAAAGTTGAGGTTATAAAATAGTAATGGACTAATGAATATAATAGTGTTCACACATATAATTAAAATAAACTAGTTAAAAACAAAAAGATAAAAATAATTTTTAAACATTCATATAAAACATCCTTAGTATATTGTAAATTATTTTAAACTACATTTTATATTTTTTTGATCTCATTTAATTTTTTAGCAAATGTTCATGTATAATGGTTAATTTTAATTTTAAAATATATTTCAAATTATTATCAGTTTCAAATTTTGTAATTTTTACAATATAAGACCAGTGTTAACTGTAAACTATGTCAGGGTTCATACAGATTTCCAAGAATTAAATTCCAGGAGTCGCATAAAAAAATTTCTGGGAGATATCGATATTCATTTTACATAATTTTTTTCATTTTACCAATTGTTCAAAACCAAATATGCACATAATTATGTATATGCAACATTTTTCTATAATATTTGTAAACAAAAGAAACAATAGTAAAAATTAATGAGACAGTGTTTTTACTTAGTTGAGAATTATACTTAATGAATATATTTAAAAAACCTTCAATGAATTTAGTTATAACAGAATTTTTACATTACTGAATTATACACTGCATAAAATAATGGTAATTTTTTTTAAACACATTCATTATATTCTTATTTATTAAATATTTGAAAATGTGTATATCAACTTCTGTTAAGCATCTAATATTTAAAAAAATTTGAATGCTGTACACTTTTTTTTAAAAAAATCAGCCATTTTAATAAAAACAAGTCAGTTTACATTCAGATCATTTATTGACAAGTGGAGTAATGCACTTCTCATTTACTTTTTCCAAAATTGATTGAACTGGATTATCATGAAGCTATTGTGGCTGAACTAGATCTTTACTTTAGTCAACATTTTTGCATACAATAGCAATCAAATATTGATCATCCTGCCTACTACTGGTAATATCAAACAGAAGATTTTTCTTAGCTGTTCTAAGTTTGTTGAAATTCACATGAATTATATGAGGAATTTACTATTTGAAGTATAAATTTAACAATTACGAAGAAGAAAAAAAACTTCCATTGTAACAATTTTTTTAATTTTTCAAAAAATTATTTAATTTTTATGTTATCTATTTTTTATTTTATTTATTATTTTGTTATTATTTTATGCTACTTAATCTCAATTTATTGATAGTTAAAAGTAATACACATGTAGCGTTTTTCTTATTTTTGACTAATTAAGTAGTATTTATAACAAACTTAAAATCCAGTTGTAGAAATTTCAATGATGCAAACAAACAGAATACAGTAAACAATTTTAACACTTCATGGATATCTAATATCTTAAAATGGATATATGTGAAAAAGGGAAGAATCCTTTTCAATTAAAGAAATAATAAGCTAATTGCCATACAATTAATAAATAAAAAATATAAAAATTCCTTATTAAATTCTAACATGCAAATACTTTTATGTTTAAAATGCAAAATATATAAAACTTCATTTTATTTTTAATGTATTCTTTTTACTTTATTGGTATTTTATGGCATATTTAAAAACTTCATCAAATATATAAATCAGATTCTGATCTGAATAATAACAATAATAAAAGAAAAAAAACTAGAAAATACCAACTAAACATTTCAGAATCTCTCTTATTTTTTACTAACAATTATAACTATATACAAAGTAACACAATCTCATTATTTACCATAGTTTTAAAACCATAACTCTTTTCATTATAAATACATTTCATGAACTAGGGTTTCAGATAAGAATCAAGTTTTCTCACTTTTATCACATTTTTAATGATATTTTCCTTCTTAATTCAAAGCTTTTCTTATGTCACAGAACTATAAACTTTCAGTAAAGTAAAACTTGTTTGGAGTTCTAAACTTTCTATTTGGCAAACTTGTTCACTCAAATAAATAAAAATTAAAATAGACAAGAGCTTTACTGAAGGATAGAATGATACTAGTCTACTTTTTTTAAATACATAAGAGATGGGAGTGAACCCCGTTCTGTACCAATCGGTTATCGGGTTTAGTCCACTCATCACCATCGTGAGTAAGCAGCACCTTCCAGGGGTTAAAAGGTTGTCCCCAAACTGTGCCGTCACCCAGCATGCTGTTGAAAATGAAGGAATTACAATGGTGGTGCTTTAAAGCCTTATATTGGGTTTCGCAGTATCCAAAACATTACAGTTCTATATCAGGCAGGGATGACAACATAAGGATGAATAATTGAAATTAAAAAAAAGTATTTAAAGATAGGAATTTTTTAAAAAGTATAAGTAAATGAGACAATGAAAAGTTACATACAAATGAAGAATGAAAATATTGTGCAGCTGCAAAGTCCTTGATTCTGTGATTGGTAGGGGAAAAACAGTCATTTCAATTTTGAAGTCTCTAACCAAAAGTTCAAGTTTGCTTAAACTTAGGAGGTTAAAAGTCTGAGTCTGATGAATCGTCTGGCGAGACTTCAGATCTTGTCTTTAAACTTTTTCATCTCCCTCACATTCTATTCTAATGCTCCATAGTGGCAAGAGAGTGTAAAGGGGTACTTTAGGTGAAGCTCACCTGAAATTTAAATTTATAAAACTTCCAGTATATGGTTAAGGATATATTGATATTTTAGATGAGTTATATTAGAAATTAAATGAAATATAAAAGTGTTTCCCTGAGAAAATGGACAAAACATTGGTTGTACTTCTGCCTTCCATCTGCACAGAAAGGCTCAAGTGTTGGCTTTTTAACAACTCCTAGATTCCATATCGCTAATGGAAGATTTTTCTAAGTCTTTTCCTTCAAAAATAGAAGGAAAAAAAAAGGACCAGATACACAACATAGTGAAACCCTATCTACTAATGAGACTGTTTCCTCATAGCAAGATCAGAGCAACAAGAAGGAAACTGTAACTTGGCCGACAGTAAATGAAATTGTCTGTAGGCACCATCTTGAATAAAAAATAGGGTAAAAATAATCACTTAAAACCAAAGAAGTGAAAAACAAGAAAGACAAGACAAGTTAGGATTTAAGGAAAGTGAAAAGACCAAGTTTTTGATCTGATCTGCTTTTGATATTAACTCTTTTCTGTTAATCTTCAACTTGTAAATGTTGTGTTTACATTATTTGAAATATCCAAAGATTACATTTTAATAAAACTAAAACAGATGACGAATTTTTTATTTATAAATATCTGCCTAAGATTTGAGGCTTTATTAACATCAGACGTTTTGGCCTGATAGTGAGATGTCATTATCATATTCTATCAATCAGCTGCATTAACAAATATCTGGATGGATTAATACAATTCCTGGTATAACACTTTAATATTTGCTTAGAATGCAGCTCCTCTATGTGAATACTGAAGCAGAGGTTCTCCTTGTACGAAAACATTTGTGTACATCTTGGTAGAAGAATCACATACAATTTTCATATAACAGCCTAAATGATAATGTGACAAAACATCATTTAATCTGTCTATTGATGATAGCTTACTCAGAACTTAATGAAGTCAAATTTTCTTCACAGGAAGACAAGTAACTTCGTTTTATACACAGCAGTCTCTAAAATGGGTTCTAGCATTGAAGCTAGTTTTTGCTGTCAGCAGCAGGAACAAACTTAGAATTTTGTTACTGCAGTAATAACATTAAGTTTCAAGATATTTTCTACTAATTTGAAGTCTCTCTCTTCTCTATTCATATACATTATAGACTCGTAATATGCAGGTACAATAACCACAAAAAATTATTTGCTTTGATAACTAAGCCATACTTTTAGCTCTATAAAAAGTCTTACCTTATTTAGAAATGTTATATTTTAGTTCTTATTTAGAAATGTTATGATGAAGCAATCTACTCATAAACTAATAATAATTTTTATGTAGATATCCAATCCTCATATGATAGATGTTTCTGACAGTGAGTTAGGGGATTAGGGACAGTGAGACAGTGAGTCAAAGACTCACTTAACAGCACCTTTTAACTGAATCTGAGACTGCATTGGATTTCTGGACACACCAAAACTGCTGATAAGAGGTATGATTTTATTTCTATGGAAAACAATTTTCGACTGATGCAATACCAGTGTACAAAGAGAAAGAAAGCTATTGAACCACAAATGACTTAGTATAAGGCAAAAGAAGTAATCAAGATTTAAGACAATTTCTTTTAAAATAGTAGTTAGTCTTAATTACAGCATTCCTAAAAGATGTTACAGTTATAAAAATAGAGATGGCCATTGCTTATACATGGTTTTGATTAGTTTGTAGCTCAATGGTAATTTTTTACACATAAGGGCTAATTAGACTTTAGGGCCTACAGTTTAAAGTGGATTCTGAACCACTACAAACATTTAAACCCAAGGTGGGATTTAAACCCATAAATTATTGCACTGAAGGTAAGAACAATAACCATTCAGCTACCAGCTATGCATTGCTTATACATAGATAAAACACTGCTATATATCTTTTGCAAATGGGAAAACATTTATTAAGAAATCTGAAAATTTAGATCAATATCTAGTTAAACTTTGGGAATTACAGACTATTCATGAGAAATATCTACATAATTTTATCTCAGTTTCTAGTCGATAATTACTAATAATTTTCTAAATATAAAGCTTTTAAACCAACCTCACTTAATTCTAAATAATTGCATACATTTATGTAAAATACATCATGATTATTTTTTATTAATTTTACTGAAGGAAAATAGCTTATAAATGCAATATGACTAATAAATGAAAATTACATTTTAAGTCTTAAAGATAAATATGAAGCTTATTCTAAGTTGATAAGAATCCTGATAAAAATAATTCAGTCAATCAAAATGATTTCCAAAGAAATTTATATATTTTTAATATTACCACAAAACATGAAATGCATTTGTTGTAGGAAATCTTTTTCTAAAAACATCTCTTGGAAAACAGAAATCTTTCTCACTGCAAAGAAATTTGGCAATTCCTCTATCCAGATAGATGTCGTACTCTTCATATAATGCTTGAAGATCATTGAAAGACACTGTTTCTTGCAAGCTATCCTAAAACAAAATATATGCTTAAATGGTTGAAATATTTGCATTGTTTTGAAACTATTCATAGTTAAATAAATAAGACTTACCCTTACAATAAATGGTTGTTCATTAAGTATATAATCATGACTATAATTTGGAAAACCTGACAAGTCTACTAAAGTTCGAATTTCCTCACAGGGCCAGCAATCTAAGGGAAGTTCATAATAAAATGGATTTTTTACAAGACACTCTTCTTCATGCCAATCTATAAGAGCAATTTTAATTTTATTAGTAGAAGCTACTGATAAAATAATGCACAAATTAAAAATTGTTTATAGCCAGATTATGTTTTATTTATTTTTTGAAAAGATCAGAAAAACTGTCACAATTCACTAAAAATAAGTATTTTATAAATAAAGTTATACATTTATAAAGTAACACAATATATATAAAGCGTTTTTATTTGGCTCTGTTTAGTGAAATAGTGACAAATCATGAATTTAGATTAAAGATGAGAAATTGAATTGGTTAGTCACTCTATGGCCTTTTTTTGCACATGAGTAGCAATTAGACCAGGATCTACAGGGTGTGAGGTTGAAAAAACATGTAACATATGAAATATAAATAACATCCGCTTTTTAAAGTAACTAATTGTAAAAAAATTTGACAGCTGAAAGTCATGATAATTACAAAATATCTGGATGAAGATAAATTCAAATAGATTTATTCCTCTGGTTTGAATGTAATTAAATCTAACCATACAGAAAATAAACATTTAAGAGGGAAAAAAACTTTAATGAGGAACACATAGTATACACCAATTTTGCATTACATTTACAAATCAAATTTGTCTATGAATAATCCTAAATTCTGTATAAGATAATTCTTATTTTTAATTTTTTTTTACTTTTTTCATAATGAATGACAGTGATTCTTTGATGGTGCTAGATTTTTTGGGGGTGTTTAGTGTTATGGACTTGATCTAGAGTTGCTGGTCAAGGGGGACATGCAATAACAATGACAATTAATTTCGTAGGTTTATTTGTCACTCATGATCATTTTTTAACATGAACCCCAATTATACAGGGATTTACAATTTAAAGTGGATACTAAGCTACTACAAAATCCAAACCTGAGATGGAATTCAAATCCACAAACTGTTGAACCAAAGGCAAGAGCACTAACCATTCAGATGTCAGCTCGGTGTAATGAATGACAGATTTGCCTATTTACTACAGTTGGAAATAATAAGATAAATTAAAAAAAAATTAATGTAAGATAATGCTGAGTTTTTAAACGCTTTTCATTTTTAAAAAATTAAGAATTTGAAAGCTCTTACATTATACTTTAAAATTAGTCTTTAAGGAATATTTTTGCTTAAAAATTTAAAGTTCAATATAGCAATTAAAGTTAAATTTAATCAAATATTAAAACTTGAATTCACATTAAATATCTTTACACTTTAAGTTTATTTATTTGGAAACACAAAGCATCTAGATGTAAAACACTTATGTTTTATGTTTATTTTACATACAAAGCATTTACATATATACAAGGAGATACAGTGCAAGAAAAATAACAGAAATAATAGCTTCTAAATATTATTCTTTTCATATGACTGAAATACTAAGCTAAATATAATATTTAATTTTTTGTAAATTATAAATTCATTAAGGAATGAGTGAGACAGGAAGAAATCATCGTAATGTGATACTCTACTAAAATATAGAGAAAACTTTTAAGGTTTAGAAACTATATTCAGAAAATGTTATAAAACAATGTTGTGATTGTCTATCACAATTAATGTTTAAGTATATTAATAAAACAGTAACCAGAAAAGGAAATAAAGCAATCGATTGACACACAAAGGTATATAAATGATAGTCTGCAAGAATCTTTATTATTATCTAATTTTTTCCATTTAAATATTAAGATATATACACGTTGTTTAACACTAATAAGATTTGTAGATTCTCAAGAAACAATTGTAAGAGTTTTAAGGAGCATTCCATGAGGTGCATTTACTCACATATTTGATAAATATTATACATATAAATTTTGGCTAAATATATCTGCAACTATGAAGACAATATCTTTGAGCAATGACATAAACATTTGAAAAAATTAATACGAATATTTTTTATTTAAAATTAATGATTATTTTAAAGCATTAAACAAATCTACTACAAAAATGATTTCATTTAAATATTCAACATTATTTGCATTAATTACTTAAATGTTTGATATAAGACAATGATTCCCAAACTTTTTTGACCCACACACACACATGGACCCCTTTTTATAATCAAAACTTGCTCATGGACCCCAAAGAGAAAAAGCTACATAAATGATTGGTATAAAAATTAAAATATATATATATATATATATATACATATTGATAAAGTATTCAGATTTTTGTTTAAAATAAAAAAATTTTTGATGGCAAATTATTTGTACGAACCTGGCATATTATGAATGTATTTATGTACTGCTCAATGTTTGTGAATAGCAATGATAAATTTCCACGAGGACTAAATTTTAATCCATTTCTTTTTTGTGATGAAGTTCATAACAGCACAAAAAGCATGTTCTATCAAATAGGAAGAAAGGAAAACAGTGAACAACTTTTGTACAACAGCCCATAATGCAGGATATAAAATTAGGATCTGTTTTTGTCACTGGAATTTGTGGTAATCTTGTTCACACATTGGCTGGCCTTTATGGATATTTCAATAAGGTGCTCCTGTATTATCTGTGCTTGGGATCTGAGTTTGTTCAATGTCTGTACGAAAAGCCATTAGGTGTTATAATAAGCAAGCAAATCGTCATATCAATTTCGCAATTTCAAAAGCTTTAGAAGTAGAACATTCACCTCTTCTAAAGTTTTGTTTGTACAGAAAAAGTTTTGCAACAAGCGTAGATATTACAGTTTTAGTTTTGATCAAATTTAATAGGTCACTTTATAGTTTCATTAAATTTGGCAAATAAACTAGTTGCACACTGCCATTTTTTGAGTTAATTAAATTGTGTCGCAACTCATTTTTGCTTTCCCGGAATTCAACACTAAATCAAGAAGTGTATAAATTCTATTTAAGCATGTACTTTTAGATAACCAATGTACTTCTGTGAGAAGTAGTAAATGATTATAGTCTTTGCCCTATTACAAACAAAAAGTTTACCTTATAAACTTCCATAGAAAGCATTCCTTTTGGTTTTATTAACTGCTCTAATGGCATAATAAGCTAGTGATCCATTCAAATGTTCATTATATTTACTACGATTTTTTTGTGACTAATGATGTCAATGAATGACACTATGTACTGAAAATACATACAAGACAGCTCATTTTAAATATGCAGAAAGCCTCAGTATTTTTCTATCATTGCTGAAGCACCATCAGATATGATAGTAGCCAAGAGTATAGCTTTTACACTGAAAAAAAGGTTTAATTCAATAAATAATGCTTTACCTTTCATATAGGCTTCCAAACATTTACCAAATAAAAATTCTAAGTAAAATTTTTCTTCTTTTACAAATCTTACTTAAGATTAAGTTATGTTTCCTCATAAAGTGTACTCATCAAACTGTATAGAAAATTCAGATGTTTTTAAGTACTCACGAAAAACAATATTCTATGCACTGAGTCATTTTGTCAATCTTTCTTTGTACTGTATTTTTATTACTTGAAATTCATTTTGTAATGTTGAAAGCAGATTTGAGCAACATGGTTGGTAGTACCTCACTTATAGGAAGTAAAACAGTGTATGGCTTTCCAGACTTTGAAATCAATAAAAAAACATTATAAGAGAGAGAGTACACAGTCCAGTGTCATCTCACTTAGATGCTGTTTGTATAAGTTGTTGTATTAACAGTGTTTTCAAATATTTTTTGACAGTTTGAAAAAACATCAAATTTATTTCTTTTTTGTTACAAAGGATTTTCAATAATTGTTCCTTAAGCTTGGTGAGGTTACATTGAATCATTTGATGTAGTCTGTACGGAAGACAGTTATTACACAGAAGACATGTAGGTAAAGTAATATTTCCAGGTAATGAAATAAAGTAATACTTCAAATATTCTCATCATTGTATAATGGACATTTTTCTTTAGCTCATTTTGCCATTAAAAAGGGCAATAAAGGATATAAGATTTGTATATCAAATATTTTGTTTGCCGCAAACCACTGTCAGTTATTAACATCTTCAATGGAATGCTGCAGTAAAGCCCTTTTGAATTATTTGACAAAAGGATAACATTTTATGTAGTTTTTGAATAAAATATAATAATCAATTATATAATTAACTTCTAACTAAAAATATCTGTATTAAAAACCTTCAATGTTTTTCAATTATCTCTCTTCATAAATTTTTAACAAAAAGTAATCTCTTAAATTAACATTAAGGGATTACTATATTTAAAATGTGATATATATATATATATATATATATATATATACTTGTATATATTTTACTGCGATCAATTTTATTCAAATGTATTTATGTAACAACAGTACACAATTTATGTGAAAATACAACTATACTAAAACTTACAATACAAAATTTATTTTCTAAGAATGGAAAATTTAGTTTATGCACTTCATATCAGCATAACATAGAACTAAATTGTTAAATAAATGTATGACTCTTATAGTCAGTTTATATTGTAGACAAATTAAAACATACAGCCGCAATATTGCAATCGGATATATAAAACTATTTTCAAATGTCTGTTTCGCACTGTGACATGCTTATTATTAACTTAAGTAGCTAACACCATCAAGAAATATTAAATCATAGGTATGTATCTGTGGATATTTTATTTTCATTTCTGAGAAATTATCTCAATTTTTTATTGTTATTATAGTGTTGTTAGCTTGATGATGGAAATTGAATGTTTAAATTTATATTGAAGTAAATTTAATAATAACTAAATTTTAGAAATAACATTGAAATGAGTTACTGCTACTACAAATATCACTATTATTAGTACACACAACTATTACAAGAGACAAATCAGTGGAAACTTGTTTTGTCAATGTTCATTCACAAAAGGTATTACACAACACTCAGTACTTAGTAACAACACCCACCTATATTATTTACATTTTACTTAGAACATAAAAATCGCTACTTTATTTATTTAAATTTCAACAATAATAAAAAGAGATCACAATTTTATTTTACATTAAATCTTTGTAGACCCTTGACACTATTAAAGGACCATCAAATTAATTTTAATTTTTCACAGACCCTCTGAATGATACCAGGAAATCCTAGGGGGGCTTTAGGAACTACTGATATAATACAATAATTACATACAGTAAATGATATTTAAAATTGTTTACATGATTTCCTTCTAATTTACTGAATACTTAAAATAATTATAAAATAATATGTTAGGAATGTTTAAAAAATTTGTAATGATAAAAATAAAAATTTAATAAATACAACTATTACTAGAATAAGATTTTAAATTTTTTCTAATAAGTACTATAAAGTAGAAAAAAAGGTCTTTTTTTCCTATTTATTTAGACTTTTTAAGCTATTCAACTATTATATAAACATACACATTCAAGACTTATCTTCTTTTAATTATTCAATATAAGGGTATAAAGTAGCAGGCCTCCTTGTGGTGCACCCTGAGTAGTGGTAAATCTGTAGTCACCATATTCATTATATTCGTCATATATTGCAGGGAGGCAGCTTTGCCTCCCTGCAAAGTCAATATCTGTTCCTTTCCAATAGATTCCAGCTGATTTTGGGATTCCTGGAAATGAAGCTGCTGACTTTTTGGCGAAGAAAGGTGCAAGGGTCCTTCAGAGAACTTTGAATATTCTTTCTTTCTTCAGTAACATTATTGATTAAGAGAAGACATGCTGCTAGAAAAAAGCAGAAGGCATTGTGTGATTCTGCCAGTAAGCCTTGGAATTTCCTGATTAAGGGGTCAAAAGCTATTATTGATTTTCCTTGAAGTGCAAGTGTGGCCTTTTTTATATTCTATAGGCCATGACTATTTGCATATTTGTATTTGTTTAAACTTTGGAATTCTCCCTTGTGCACACAAGATCAAATTTTTCACACTAATCATCTCACTCATGCATTGCACTTGTACTTTTAATATGTATTTCAGATATATTGGTGGGCCAAAGAACTAATGGTGTCATAGACAATTTTCTGGAAATTTGTAATATAAATATAAGTAAATAAATTATTCACTATACATTTTTAATAACTTGCTTTTTAGAAATTCTATGATGACTCATGTTTTAACTTGTAACTAACATTAATTTATTTAAGCACAATTTTGAGATTTTTCATAATTACTTATTAAATTTTTCTGCTCTTATATCAGTTTATATATAAATGTATCTATATACCATCTAAATATAAATGATACTTTTGCCTTTAACTAAAAGCAGAACTATAGATTAATTATTATGTTCCCTGTGCCCCTTTTATTTTGTTTTGGATGTGATGTTTATAACATGCTTAGCAATTAATTTTTAAATTTTCAACTACAGAACTCTGTTTTCATTAGATAATCTTCTGCTCACATTTAATAGAGGTTTGACCATGAGAGAGTTGCAAAAACAATCTAACTACTTGCCATAAATGAAAATAATTTTACCTATTTGATAGTAAATTAGATGAAAAAAATTTATTTTATTTTTAATAGGATTAAAATAAACTTTCCAAACTAATTTTGAAAACAACCTGATGGTTTTAATGATTTAAACTTTTTTACCAAATGACAAAATAATTTTAAAGCCGAATCACATTCTGATATGATAATTTTAAATGCATTAAACAATGAAAAAGGAGATGTTATTCATTTCAGTTAATAAATTAATGTCTTAAGCAATAAGGGAGAAGTAACAAGAATTGATACACATATACTCTAAAGAAATATCTAAAGGTAAAAAAATATACACAGTGCTTAGAGATACAAATAAAAGAATGTCAGTATAATGAAAATAACTTTTGATTTTATTCAAGAAGCCAAAGGAAACTTTCTACACAATAAGAAAATTTTTTCAATTAGCATTTTGTTATTCAGGAAAAGGTATAGAATATTTTGCTTATTTAACTTTGTAAATAATTAACAGGAGCTGACTTAATTTCTATAAGAAAATAATTGATTAATAAATTTTAGTTCATTGCTATATCCTTTCATAATACCCTTAATATCCAAAATATTTTCTAATATTGCCTTAGGAAGAGTTGCAAAATTTTGCTTAAGATTTAAACCGTGTATTGCTAATGAAATTTTATTAATTACTGATCAGAGTTTAAACAGTTATAGTATTTTTGAACTAATCATTAATTAACTGTTTTTAAAAACTTAACAAATTATTTAAAGATAATAAACCTTTTTATACTTAAAATTTATAAAAGATTAAACATTTTATAAAAGTTTGCAAAATATACACTGTTTTTGCAAAATGATAATTTTAATTGAAATATTGACAGTTGTTGTAGCAGCTTGGATTTTACATTATCCTCTAAATTTTATTCTTTTATGAAATATTTAATTAGAATAATAATATAAATTTTTAATTAGAATTGTTACAATCATGCATCAATTCTAATTCCGTTTCAATTTAAAAACATTTGATTTGAAAAATAAAATGTAACTTTTATTTAACAATCTTTATTAAATAACACTTTGAACTAAATAAATCTTCAGGAATTGAAAAAGACACAGATGCATTATTACCAATTTCAATGCTACCTTTTAAAAGAATATATAAATTCTAAATAATTCTTTACTAATCTAAATTGAATATTTGATAGTTATTGTAGCATTAACATTCTATATATATAGACAGAAAAAAAACATTTAAGGCACAGTTTGCAATCATATTGAGTTGTTATTGTTGCACCAGCATGCTTATCTGTAACTAGTCCTGAGTTGGGCTCTATCAGTTAGATAGAAACAGCCAGGTGGAGTCTTCATGATTTTAAAGCAGGGACCAAGCAGAAGACTCCCAATACCTGGTCTGCTAATCACAGAAGTACCATTTCACTTGGAGCACATTATGACCATGCACAGTTTTAATATGCCCCAGCCATCTTTAGTAAACACGACAGATCTTTGGTTAAGCCAGGATTTGAACTCATTATCCTTCCGATAATGAGAACATCACCCTAACCAAGGCATATTAGATCATAATCATTTGGAGTTGTATCTTGTAGAACTTTTGAGGTAAAATACATATGAGAAAGATTATTCAATTAATAGCATATTGAAAGTAATTGTAAAGACACAGAGAAGCAACAAACTATATATAATTAACTCTTTGAATCATTTTGACAGCTAGGACTATGCAAAGTTGCACTTAAATTTTCATTGGAAAGATTTATAATTATCACACACAATTTATTTCTTAATACAAAAGTTAAGAGACTTGTAATAATTTACATAAATATCAAATAACTTCAGTGGGAGCTTATAAAGAACAAATTATATTATTAAAATTTAAATTTTAGATTAACAAAATAAACAAAAAAAAATGAAAATAAAAGTAAAAAAATAAGTACATTTTTAATACATTAAATTAAGAAAATATGTGTAAATTGCATTTATAAATCACAAAACTTCATATCAAGTTGATGTCATACAGCTTTTTAACCTAACTGTGCTAATATGTTTTTTAGAAAATGCAAAATTAAAATTGAAAAGTTTTCGATACCAATTTCCTATTTTGATACTTACAATATTAAAGGACCATTTTATTCTGTAAATAAGACTGCATGAAGATTTCTTAAAGTTAATTTTAATTCAAGATTATTTAGCATCAACTTCTAATTGATACATTGTTTAAATAATGTGATATATTTAAGTGATTCATTATCCACACATAGGGGAAGAAAGTTTGAAATCAAGTGAATATTTACACTTTTATCATATTATTAAATAAAGTAGCTTAGTTGTAAAAAAATGTGACGATCAACTGATAATTTTCCTTTAGCCTCTAGCATTATGATTTATGATAATTGATAGAAAATTATCATCTTAAATATATTAAAAAGTGTTAATTTTTACATTACAAGTCAATATTTCAGTTTTGGACACAATGAGACAAAAATAATTTAATTTTTTAAGCAAAAAATGATGTTTAATCAGTACTAAGTCATAAATTTGTTTAAATAAATTAGCAGCATTTAATTAATATCTCAGATAAGAACTTTTTTAATTGTTTAAACAAACATTTCTTTATTTATATGGAAATATTCTTACAATTCTAAATTTTAAATGGCATTACTCCTTGATTATGAAAATATATACATGAATATTAAACTGACATTTAATTTAAAAAGAAATTAAATTTTGCAGAAAAGATAAGGGAATTATACAGAAATATCTTTTCTATACTGAAAAAACAGATATATGAATTCTTGAGAAAGAAAACTCATATCACAAAGATTTAATACATCTAAAGCGTGTTATATATATGAATATATTTGCACAAGATTACCCCTAAAAGATAAAATATTTCTAGGTGAAAAGAATAAAAATGAAGGAATGACATTTCAATAGAGCTGAAATATGTTTCATTGTTTTAATAACAAAAAATATACACTTTAATTAATCAAAAAAGTTTCATTTTTCTATTTCACTAAATCAAATTTTAAATAAATTAAAAAAATTCAAAATATAATATTTATTATTAAAAAAATAACTTCTTTAATGTGAAAATTGTCGACGATTATTAAAGAAATACTTGAACTTTAAAATAAAATTTCATAAAACAAATTAGACAATTTTTTTTAATACAATGTATTATTCTACTTATATATTTTTCAGACTTTAAGTCATATATGTTGATTTAATTAATTTGCAAATTTTAAATTTACTGTAATTAAAAATCTCAAACTAATTTTCCTAAACTCAATATGTGATTTTGGTTTATTTCAATTCATTTGAATTATCATATAATAGTGAATCTAATAATTATATTTAAGAAAACTATAACTTCACCTGATAGAAATTCATATTTCTGCAAAAGTGGTAAAGTCAATAAACGCAAAGCTCTCATTGTGGGATAAATATAATTTTGACAGTTTCTCATTACTAATTTCTGAACAGAATTATGGGAAATAATAAATAAATACAAAAACAGTAAAACAAATAAGCAAGTTAAAACATATCTAACAATGCATTCCAAGAAATGAATTATTCTATATAAACAAGAACAGAAATTATAGAAATGTAACTTTGCTGTCATTTCCAAAGGTTTTTTATGAAATACTTTATAAACACATTTTTCCATCCTTTTATCAGATATAGTAGTTTCATTCAAAATATTGTAAAATTTCTTAATGTGTTGAGTAAATACTTCATTTTCTTCCTCTTGATCACTCATATTTATAGTTTATGAGAGATCATCCTAAATGGAAAATAATATCTGTTATATTTCGCAACAAAAACAGATGACATCTTCAATAAAGTAAGAATGTATGATTCAATTTTTATATTCGAATGTATCTTTTTGCTGGTACTTAACAATAATTTCTGACATTTTAATTTTTAGATGTTATAAATAAGCATTTATTCAAACTATAATTTGCGTCAAAAACACATATTCCGGTATTCCGCTGCAGGTGCACATCATACACAAATAAAAGAGAACTATTATTTTTGTAGAGGGAAAAAATTGGAAAAAATTTTGTTCATAGGGAAAATTCACGGAGAAATATCTCTAAATGAAAGCATACGGCTATAACTTGCACTTAATAAAACGCATTCGTTTTCTGATTGGTTACTTTGGAGATGCTGGTTACTTGAATGCTTTAGTTGGTTGGTAGCTGTGTTCTGAGACTTTTAGCTGCTCCGGCTTTTGTCTCTATTATTCTAGGAAGATCTATATTCAAAATCTGTTGATGCTTAGAAGGAATTCAATAAAAGTTTTTAGTGTTTTTGAGTTAGATGTGACGATTTTGATCAACTGATTGTAATTTGTTATTTGCACTTGTATTTTTAAATTATGCAAAAATTGTTTCCGGTCCTGGTTATATGATATAACCGGGACCGGAAACAATTGTGGGACTTTGTTACTTTTCTTGTACTTGGTACGTACTGAGTACAGTTACTTTTAAAGTAACAAGTATTTTACCGATTACTTTGTGTACTTGTTACATTTTTTGTGCTGCCATCTATCGGATTAAAATATAATGAAAATGTTTTTCACGTTTTATGAATAAATAAAAACTAAATTAGTAATAAATTAATAATTAATTAAAAATTAATAATTAAATGTACAACATTTTGTATAATTTCATAAAATTAATTAATATAATTAATGTTAATTTAAATCATTATCATTTGTAAATAAGCATCCAGTTAAGGTTAAAATAAGAGCTGATGTAATAATCTATAAAAAATTTTCTTTTTATAAATGCAACATTTCAATAATAGCAATTTTTGTTTTTCCTGAAAAACTTTAATTTTTAGTATGAAGCAATTAAATATAAGTTATTCCCTCAACAAACAGTTTTTCAGTGAAAAATTTTGAACTTATATATTTTAATAAATATATTCCTTTCAGTATAAAAAATCCTAATCTTTTGTTATTTACCTTTTTTTTAGAATTTTCATTTGTTCTGAGAAAATTTTCAAATTATTCGATTGTAATTTTCAAAGTTTAATTTAAATATTAAATTAGTCGTGATAGTATAATTTCTATTTTTCAACCAAATCATCAACTTAATTTTTTGTTTTAATTTAGTAAGATTTTCCAATTATATAAATGAATTTTTATAATTAACTAACAAATAATTTGTAAAGAATCGCAAAGTGGGAGGATTAATCAATTACAAGGAGATTTTTTTTAATTTGCTTAGAAATATACAATTACTTTTAACAAAAATCAAATTAAATTTCTTATATTTTTCTATTATTAAACATTGATGAAACAATTATAGCAAAATTTTTTGATACCTAATAGATAGTTATTTATTTTATAAATGACGTTTATTTGTTTGTATTTTTATGAAATAGATAAACTAGATTTTCTAAAATAAAAATTGCATTAACTCACATATCTTGCTTCAGTTTCCTGAATCTTAATTTATGGATAAATAAAGTAGCTTTGCAATTAAAACTGTATTAATACTTTTTAAGTGAATATCATCATCATTCATAAAGTAACTTTTATAGTAACACAGAAATTCATTAAATATCAAAAAATGTAAAACTGTTTTACCAATAATCTAAATGTTATGTTGTTTTAATGTAAAATGTTAAGTAAAATGTAATGTTTAATACAAAATACAGGAACTAAAATACATATATTTTATTTACATCAAACTGTAATTTAAAAAATACACATGATGGTATAAATAAAGATAAAAAGTAAAAGTTGACTTAATTAAAAAAATTTTTTTCATTTCGAAGTTCATAATTAAAATGAATAAACTACCTTTATATGTTTCAACGATTTTTTAAATTATGTTGTGATAAATTTCGGTTCATTTATTTAAATAGAATTATATTATATTTTGTGCAGAAATTTATGCAAAAAGTAATTTTTTTTTTTTACGATTTAAACTGAATTTACCGACATAAATCTGAACTGAAAACTTGGTTTTATAAAAATAAAGGTAATTTTTCTCAATTTAATGTGCTGGCGCACATTTTAATTTAGATGCTTGATTCCCAGTTATATTATTTTGAGATAAGCTAGAAATACGTATTTTCTGATTAAAACTCTAAACGAAATTTAATTTTTCTATAAAACTACTTAATATAACACATCTTAATTAATTTGCTTAAATGCAGCTCATTATGAATAATGAGCGAATGTTTTTTATTTTTTAACAGGTACTTACATTCAAGAGTAAAATTCTATATTTGATATACAAAAATTTCTAGAAAATTCTCAGAATTCAGTGTTATTAATTATTTTCAAATATCTTTTCCTGTTTCCGAAAATCATCCCCCAATCATACCATTTTAAATTTTAAATACGAATTGAAAATATGCATTTTTATTTACGTGAACAATTTCCCCTAATTTTGTTTTCTCATTTTCAGAACAGCAATTTATGTGATTATATAACTACCTAAATTTTTAATGGTAAAAATATTTTTGAAGAGAAAAAATTTTTAAAGTAAAAAATATTTAATTACTTTTAGAAATATTTTTTTAAAAATTATCTTTAAAACTAAAATATAGTAAAAAAAATTCCATTTACTTTTTGTTCAAGCCAATAGAGTAATTTTGGAAACAATAATCAGATTTAAAAAATTTAATTAAAATTAATTAAAAGTTAAAAAAAAATAATAAGAAAAATAAGTCAATAAATATGGAATAATATATAACAAGAATATCAGGCTTTTTTTCTTATATTAAAAAGTGACATATTTAAAACCAGAAGTATAACCATTAAATAAATGTGCTACGATTATTGATTTTCCCAACTCATTTATTTTATTAACAAAAACGAAACAAATGAACTTGCTTTTTTCTTCATTTAGCAATAGAAATTCATTATGTACCCTCTCCAGCCACCACCCTCTCCTAAAATACATGCATCTCTAGGGGGTGTTGCTTCAGCCCAAAGAGATTTTCTAATTCCCAAGAATCAATCTTCTATTTTCCAGTTAAACCAGCATCTCATTTCTCTTCTCCTACCCACCCTTTTTATCATGGGAAGAGATTTCCCAAATCGTGACACAATCTCCTCATTCGTCCGTCTGTATCGATATATTGATGACATTGTTACTTGTACTCGCTCTGTCATTAGCTCTTCTGTACTTGTTGCATTCAATCAAGTACACTTATTACTTTGTAACAACCACGTACTCACGTACTTGCTTGTTACTTTGTAACAACCACGTACTCACGTACTCGCTGATTACTTTGTAACAAGTACGTACTCACGTACTTACTGATTACTTTGTGACAGACACGTACTCGCTCTGTCTTAGAAACTGGTCAAGTACAGTGTACCTGCAGCTGTCTGAGGATACTCGAACACGCGCTGGCTTTGTTACTGGAAGTACTGAGTATTTGGAAGAAAAAGTACTGATTACAGGTTGTTACATTCAAATACTGATTACAAAATACTTGTTACAGGTATTTCTTCCCATCCCTAAAAGACAGAGCGAGTACGTGCCTGTTACAAAGTAATCAGCGAGTACGTGCTTGTTACAAAGTAATCAGCGAATACGTGAGTACTTGCTTGTTACAAAGTAATCAGCGAGTATGTGCGTACGTGCTTGTTACAAAGTAATAAGTGTACTTGGCTGAATGTAACAAGTACAGAAGAGCCAATGACAGAGCGAGTACAAGTAACAATGTCATCGATATATCGATACAGACGGATGAATTATGAGATTGTGGTGGGAGAAGGGAAATGACAGTTAGTTTAACTGGTAAATAGAAGAGGGATACTTGGGAATTGAAAGATCTCTTTGGGTTGGAGAGGGTGACATTATGAATTTATATTGCGAAATAAAATACGCATGTACATTTGTTTCGTTTCGGTTAATAAAATAAATGAGTTGAGAAAACCAATAATCGTATCACATCTATTTGATGATTATCGTTCTTTTTAAAATATATGACGTTTTTTTAAATATAAGAAAAGCATGATATTCTTGTTATGTATTTAGCAATTTTCATTAACTTTTATTTTTGTTATTATTTCTTTTAAAAATTTAATTTTATTTTATGAACATACATAACATATTTATTTGAACCTTAAATTAGGTCAGATTTCTTAAATTAAAAAAATACTTAAATTAAATCTGCTTACATACTTCCATTGTTATTTTTTTACTATGCATATTTTTTATTATAATTCCATATATATATGTTTATTTTTTATTCAACCATGTTTTAGTTTCACTATATTTTACTGTAAATATATAGAATTTATACTTTTAGAAAAAATGTTTTTTAGTATTTTTTACCATACGATTTATTTTTATCCAGATGATGAGAATGTTGATTTAAAACTAATAAAGGTAGTTTATTCATTTCAGTTTAAAGTTTCGAAATGAAAAAAAGCTTTAATTAAGTTAATTTTTACCTTATCGTTATTTATACCATCACGTGTTACTGTCATGTTTATTTCTTAAATTATGGATTGATGTAAATAAAATATATGTGCATTTCTGTTCCACCATTTCTTATTAGACGTTGTTTCTCAATATTTTACCTTAAAACATTATAACATTTAGATTATTAGTAAAACTGTTTTATATTTTTTGATAGTTATTGAAATTTTATGCAACTATATCTAATATAAAATGATTATGTTTACTTAAACATTATTAATACAGTTTTAATTGCAAAGCTACTTTATTTAACCATAAATTGATTAAGTTTCAGGAAACTGAAACAACTTATGTGAGTTAATGCAATTTTTATTTAAAAAATAACTGGTTTTTCTACTACATAAAAATATAAACAAGTAAACGTCTTTTATAATATAAATTACTATTGATTGTACATAAAAAATTTTACTATGTTTGTCTCGTTAATGTTTAACTGTAGAAAAATAAAGGAAATTAAATTTAAGTTGATTTTTCTGATTAATTGCTGTATTTTTGTAAGCAAATGTAAAATAAAACCTCTTTATAATTGATTAAACCTCCCACTTTACGATTCTTTGCAAAATATTTACCAGTTAATTATAAAAATTCATTTATATAATAAATCTTACTAAATTCTAATAAAAAATTAAGCTGATTAGGTTGAAAAATTGAAATTATATTATCTCATCTAATTTTATATTTTAATTAACATTGGAAGTCTTTGAAAATTACGATTGAGTAATTGGAAAATTTACTTAGAGCAGATATGAATTCTGAAAATAAATGTATATAATAAAATTTCATGATTTTTATATTGAATGAATTACGTTTAAGAAAATTTAGAAATTTACAATTTTTTACAAAAAAAAACGGTTTGTAGATAAATAACATATTTCTTTGCCTCATACTAGAAATTAAAACATTACAGGAAAAACAAAAACTTGCAATTAATGAAATGTTGCATAAATAATAAGAATTATTTTTTATAGATCTTTTTATTAATATTTAAGTGAATGCTTATTTATAAATGATGATAATTTAAATTAACATTAATTATATTAGTTAATTTTATGGTGTTATATAAAATATTATTGATCTACTTATTTAGTTTTAATTAATTATTAATTTATTTATTATTACTTTGTCATTATATTTTAATCCGATAGATGGCAGTACAAAAAAAATTGTAACTAGTACGAAATGTAATCGGTAAAATACTTGTTATTTTAAAAGCAAATGTACTCAGTACGTACTAAGTACAGGAAAAGTAAAAGGCCTGTTTACATGTTCCGAGTTTCTCGTCTGATTTTGCAATATGACCTCATCAAGACCGAGAAACGAGTTTCTCGTCCGATCGATCCGAGAGTGGCGTTTATACGTTCCGATTTCTCTTATTCGTAGTTTCGCTTTTAGTTTTCATTTGTTGCTCTTTTATTTCGCTTCCTTTGTGGCTGTTCAATTTAGTTAATCTCTATTTTTAATATGAATGAGGAATTAAGAATCGTAACAATAATGACATAATTTTTCCTTTCTTTTACATGGAGTATCTTTTAATAAATAGCAGAGAGCATTAAAAATCTTGAAACTAAAACTTGCTTTAATAAAAGTAAAATATTAATATTTATAACATTTTTAGTACATTTATAAAATGTTTCAATTCCTTCACAGTTGTATTTTTATACAAAATATAATCAAATATATACTATAAAAGCTTAATTAAAAATACACAATATATTATAATTTGCCCACTTATAGTAAAAACTTATAATAAATATATTATATACTTATAATAAATATTGATACTTATATAAATATTGATAAATTTTCAATATTATGGAAAATGAGAGATATAATGTAAGAAAGTAACTCATGCAATTATAGGAAGAATACATTAAGAATTTTGATTTTGCTGTTAATTAAAATATCTAGCTGATTATACAAAATCTACATTTTTAACAGCTTAAAAGAAATTACTTGTGTTATAACAGTGAGGAAACTACTGGATATAAGACTGGTCTTATAAGTGATTTTAGAAACTATTTTCAGCTAATAGAAAATTAATTTGCTTATTGTGACACTTTACTTTCTCTCTTCCTTTCCGAGAGCGCCCATAGCGGGGAGAAGGAAAGACAGTCAGTTAGGCTTTTGATTTCGAATTCTCAACATGTGTTTTAATCATCCTTTTCATTCAGTGTTTCTGTTTGTTATTGTGTGTAACTTATCTTTGAATAATTAAATTATTGTTACACTAAAGGCTGTTTTGATTAAACCCACAACCACCGGACACATTATATGAAAAGGATTAATAATTTGTCACAAAAACACTAGTCAATTTTTACAAAGATATAAAAAATATTTCACAGTGAGGCCATTTGAATCATAATAATGTATGTATTACTGAATTAAGCAATGTTTTTCTCCATTAAATTAAATTGGACAAAAAAGTAATGCCTCTATATCAAACTTAATTAAATAATAATATTCTGTTAACAAAATTGATAAAGCCAATAAGTTGTTCTTAATGTATTTAGATTTTTCAATTATATCTGCATGGAACAATTGCTGCTTATAAAAAGATTTTTGATTAGAATAAGTGAAATTTTTTATTAAAGACTTGTAGACTTTTTAATATTTAATTATTCTAATAAACATGATTTATTAGCTTAAGAAAGAAACAGAAAAATCAGAGAAATGGCAATAATTTGCAAACAAAAGATTTTTATTGGTTTTCAAATCATAACTTTTTTCTGGTGTTCTTGTTAATGCTTTGATAAAAACTATTTTAAAGCCAAATATTTTTTTTATCAAATCTTTGGAATAATGATTCACCATATATTCATTTTTATTTATTTTCATTAACCTGTTTAAGAGCTTTAAGATTCAAGTTATTTACATCATTTTGAATTCTTTAAAATGTATAGGAGTATAGATCAGTTAATTAAAGTCATCTCATCAGAAAATGCAGATTAATTAAAATAATTTAAATCTCATTTATTAATTTTTTAATAGAAGAAAATATTTTTAAATAATTATTCTTAAAATAGATGACTTTTTGTGCAATATCAAGTTAATTATATTTAAATATCTATATAGCATGAGCAATGAATTTCTAAATCAACTAATGTTTTACAAAATAAAAAATAACCAGTGCCACTTAGCTGTGATTGAAGCACTTTCTTTTGTTCACATAAGAATTGGCTTCTTATATTATTTATTTTTTAATTTCGTCTGATGATATATTTAATACAGCAGACAGCTCTACGTATCCTTTGTTTCTGAAATTCTTGTTGTGATAATAAACAGAATTTACATTCCATAGATATGGCCGCCCTTTATATTCTTCAATTAGAATTTCGATTTGTTCTTTTGCCCAGTTCATTTTGTCAATGCCCCACAGGAAAAAAAAAAAAAAAAAAAAACCCAACTCTTTGACAAAGAAAATTTTTCGGGTTGAAAAATTCGATTTTCGCGTTACTCGATGACGTCACTCTTCCATAAAGCTGATTGGCTGTGGACGAAAATCTCGGATGGAAAAGTAGAACATGTTTTACTTCTTTCCGAGATCGGAGCTCGACATCCGAGAACGTGTTTACACACTCCGATTTCGCGATGGCAACGGGTTCCGAAGAAGTTCGGACGAGAAACTCGGAACGTGTAAACAGGCTTTAACAAGGTATATATGTTCAGCATTATCAACTGCATAGCCGGAACTGCATCTGTCTGAATCAGCCAGATTGAAACGGCAAAGCAGAGCAGGAGTCAGCAGCATTCCAGCTAGGCTTCTTGCAAGCAATACATCCTCTTTGCGTGAATTGAGAGATCTCCCCATCGAGTTCCACTCCGGGGTGTCTCCAACCCTCAGGTAATATTTACTGTTTTCGAATATTTTATCTTGAGATTTTTCAATGTTAATTTTGATGTATGAGTGTTGTTGTTATTTATGACACTTGGACAAGCCAAGCTCGCTATGCCTTGGCAATGCGAATTTAAGTCCATTGGGAGCGTCTTTCGTTTAATCAGAGCACCATGAAAGTGAAAGTACGACTTTTGCTCTTCAAATACTCCGATAGATGGCAGCACCAGAGGATCTACTCCCTCAATTTTGGCATTGATCTGAAGGGGGAGTAAATTTCTCCAGACCATTGCACCCATGGTAACTGCTCAATCTTGACCAGGTAACCACAGGACTTTCGATTTCACAGATTTAACGAGCACGTATATCGCATGTACTCGGTGGGTCTTTGGCGGCATTGGGAATCGAACCCCGTCCTTCCGGATGGAAGACCGATACCCTAACCACTAGGCTACCACGGACGGATGTATGAGTAAAAGTCTTCTATGGTAATCCACTCTATATATACATTATCTTTAGTGACCATTTTGGCAAGTTTATCAGCTTTTTCATTTATTATAATATCTTTGTGGGCTGGAACCCAAATAATTTTAAGTTAACTTAAAATTCTTCAAAGAATTCTTTGAAGAATTTTGAGACCAGCCATATTTTGTGTTTTAATCCTAATAATATACCTGCTGATTTTTGGTTAAATTCCACCAGTGCGATAAGGACTGATTTACTATCTGTATATATTATATTTCTTCTTTTGTAAATGATTAATTCATCTATAGCTTGTGACAGATCGTCATTGCTTCAGCAGAAAATACCGAATTTATATTGTTAACTATGTATCCAAAGGATCTTTTTTCAGACCAGCCAGCAAAAGAGGTTATATCTTCTTTTTTAGATGCATCTATGGCTATTCTGTTGGGTTGATCTAGTAGGCTATTGTCAAAATCATTAAAAAATTGAATAATTTCTTGATTGGTGAGAGATTTATCTTGGAAATCGTATTTGTCGACATGGATGGAGAAATTGTTTGGAGAATGAATTTGTGGATACTTAAACTGGATGAAGCGGGAGATTTTAATGTTTTCATCCTCTATTGTTTTCACTAGGGGTATGTGGTATCTTTTTTCAACGGAATTGCAGCTGTTTTGAATGATATTTTTGAGAGGTGATTTTTGTTCCAATGAAATATGTTTTAACCAAAATCTGCTTGATATTTTCCTAAATTCAGATTCTATTGTGCCAATATTTGCAATCTTTCGCAGAAGAATATTAGGAGTGAATCTAGGTAACCCTAATGCAATTCTTAATGCTGACGTTTGTATTGTTTCTAAGGGTTTTGTGACTGAATGGTTTGTTAAGCTAAAAATATTGCTAGTGTGATGTAGAATACTGCATATAGATGATTTTGCTAACTGGATTAGATGATGCGATCTTGCTCCATAATTTTTGTTAGAGAGTACTTTTAAAGTATTTATTCTTTTAGATGCTTTATTTTTTAAGTATGTTACGAACGGCCGGAAGTTTCCATTTTTTTGTAAATATTATTCCTAAGAATTTTAGATTTTCTTTCCATACAATTTTTTCACTATTACACTGTATTGACCAATCAGGATTTTCTCTGCGCCCTGACATGTTTACTGCTGCACACTTTTGATAAGGTATTTGTAGTTTCCAGTAATTACTCCATTTTTCTATGTTATGCAGAGTTTCTTGCAATTTTCTCTTAATTATTTCCAATTTTTCATCTGTACAGTAAATAAGTATGTCATCTCCGTATGCTATATGTTTAATTCCTTGAGGCATAGTTTCATGGAAGTCTGACATGAAGATTGTAAATAAAATGGGAGACAACACACTACCTTGTGGAACTCCTTTTGTTGACTAAACTGATTTTGAATATGTATTTCTCCATCTTATTTTTAGCCTTCTATCTTGTAGGAAATTATGAATCCATTTGGCGGTTTTTCCTGTTATTCCCAACTGTAGGTATTTGTATATTAATCCGTCAATGTACACGGAGTCATATGCAGATTTTATATCCAGTGATATTGCAATAATAAATTTCTTTTGGGCTTTTGCCTGATGCAAATCATAATGAAAAAGTTGTATTTCAGTTTGACTGTCTCGGAAGGTATGAACCCTATATAGATGACGTTCTTCTATCTTTTGGTTAGAAATTAGGAAATTTGTGATTCTATAGGACAGCATTCTTTTGAATATTTTAGCAGGAACAGAGGTTAGAGATATAGGTCTGTATGAATTTAATGTGGATTGTGGTTTGTTTGGTTTTGGAATGGGTATTATAATAGATGATTTCCAGCTGTCAGGAATAGAGCATTGATCAAATATATCATTAAAAATTTGAAGTATCTGGCGTGTTCCCACTTCATTTAGGGATTTAAATACTTTTGTAGAAATTTTGTCTTCTCCTGGTGTGGATATTCTAGTTTTCTTACTGGCTAATTTGAGCTCGTTAATTGTAAATTTTTTATTTAAATTCATATTCTCTGGTCCAGAGTAGTCGATTGGTATTGGCTCATGATATATTTTGTTGTTAAAGTGTATTGCAAAAGCTTCACTTTGAGATTTTGGTGAATGTAGTTCTTGATTATTAAAATTTATTAAGAGATTAGAATTTTGGATATCTCTGTATCGACGATTCATTGAGTTAAATATACGGAAAAGTAGGTACGGGTCTTGCTGCTTCTTGCAAATATCATCCCAATATTTGGTTTTTGAGGATTTTATGATATATCTTAATTCTGCCGAAATTTTTTTGTACAAAATCCAATTCTTGGTTTTTAAGTTATTTTTGGCTTTCTTTTGATGCACTTTGTTTAGTAATGAAAATTTACTACATAAATTATTCCACCATGGAGGGTACTGCTTTTCAGGTATTTTTTGCTCATGACTGTTGTCTTCTATGATTTTAACAGTAATATTATGGAAACTGTCATATGAACTGTTGGTTTTTCACTACACAACTCTTCGTTTATTTGGTTGATGATATCTTTCCATCTGCGTATCCTATACACTCCTGGAGTTTAATCTAAGGTAAGAACGTCAATGACTATAAGGAAATGATCACTAAAAAATGAATCTTCTTCTATTGTGATATGACATTGTGGAAATAAGTTAGAAGTACAAATTGATAGATCTATAATTGAAACTTTTCCTGCAGGAGAAATATGCGTCGGAGTAGATAAATTCAGAATGCAGAGATTGTGCTCATTGATCCAGTCGGCCAATTTTTGTCCCTGATGAGTGCTAGTTTCCCCGCCCCATAAATCATGTTTGATATTAAAGTCCCCTAAAATTAGGCATTTATGTGTTATATAATTTTGTATATCTTGATATTCATTATATTCAATTTTTCCTTTGGGTGAATATATATTCAACATGTTGATAGCGTCGTTCCTATTAGTGATTTTCACGATCAATATTTCTGTTCCACTGCTGCTATATGTTCTTATAAATTACTTTTGATGATGATGATTCTGTCACTGTAATCGCTAGGCCACCTTTGTTTCTATTCTCTCTGTCTTTTCTATAGATGATTTTTTTCTTTAGGTTAAATGAGTCTCTTGGTATAAGGAAAGTTTCCTGTATCACTAATACATCTGCAGAAATGAAAGGTTCTAACTTAAATATATCTATTTTGTTGGTAACTCTCCTCGCATTCCACTGCACAATTTTCATTTTGAAAATGTATTAATAAACTAAAGATTTATAGCACTTATATAAAACGGATATAAGAATTTTTTATTTGAAATCCCTTCTCAAATATGAAATTATAATTAAATGGGTTAAGTAGGTACTCTAATTATCCAGCAGAGCAATCTGAGAGATCAATCTCTCTCTGTTTCATATTGCTGATAGTCCATCGGATTTGACTTTGAAGATTTGCGATTTTTTACTATCTTTGATTTTTTTCTTCTTTTCTCTTTCAGGAGAGATTGGTGTGGTCAACTTTGAAATTGTTTCATTAATTTTAGTAAACACGGTTTCATTGATTTTATTCACAGTAGAGTCTAAAGATTTTTTAAACATATTACAAATTTATAGCTGTTGTTCTATGATTTTTTCAATTGAGGTTATCAGTTTAAGGGCCAATTTATCAAAGATCCCTTGCATCGTTTCTACGTCTGGACTGGCTATAGGCATGGAAGTTTTCTTTGCGTATGAGGTGTTTTTGTTTGCGAATCGCCTTCTAGCTTCGCTTAGTGTCAAATTATTTTCTGCCTTAAATTTAAGAATTTCTTTTTCTTTTGTCCTGGTTGGGCATTCATTATAATTGGCTCTATGTAAGCCCGTACAATTTGAGCATCTCATCTGGTTTAAGCATATTTCTCCATGTTTTTTGTCTCCACAGTGCACACACAATACTTCGTAAGGGCATTTGTTAGAGTTATGAGTGAATTTGAAACACTTACCGCATTGGCGAGGTCTGTCTATAAATAGCTCCACTCTATGGTTAGTAAATAACAGTTTTATTCCTTTTGGTATCTTTATTCCCAGAATAGATACCAGAACTGGAGACACTTCACGGTTTTTCTTATTGAATCTTCTTAATTCTAAGATTGGGATTTCGTTTTCAGCGCTCAGCTCCTCGGCAATCTCTTTTAGTGGAGTTTCCGTTGGAATATTAAATAGCAAAAACCTGGTAGAGATGCTTTCCCATAGTATTTGGTAGTGTACCGGTACTCTTTGTAACTCTTTGATGTTTAATATTTCTGTAGCTGTTTCCATGTCTTGCGTTGTCATTAGTAATCGACTGTCTTTTGTTATTATCTTGTTAGAGATCTTTTTGAAGATTTTTTATCTTTATTATCAGTTCGTTTTTCAATTCCCGGGGTTTATTTTTAGGAATTGACCTTCCATTGTTGGCTTTTAAGAATATGTTGAATATGTTTACTCCATTTTCTTTTGCAGCTAAAAGACAGTTCATATCATTTTCTGAGTTCCTAAGGAAGTTTGCTCCGCAATTGCTTTCTCCTGCCATGTTTAAATCCATGTTATTTAGATCTTCATTTTGCATAATATCCAATACTTGAATCTTAGAGGAAGCCAGACTTATGGCTTCTATATTCAGTATATGCTGCTATTCCGATAAGGCAATAAGTCTTCACTCAACTTGAGCTGAAGAGGAAATAAACTTTATTTCCTTATATATGATATTAAAATATAACTTATAATTCTAATGAAAAATATATCCAAAAAAAAAAAAAGAAACCGAGTTTACTGGTTTCCAATCAGCCGGCAACTGTTCAATAAAGAGTTAGCTACTTCTCGTTTCGAGAACCGCCTCCTAAACACTTTTCGCACTCATTGAGTAAGATTGAGTTTTTATTTGAAACCTAAACAAAATTGACGTTGATTTCCTTGATTGCTTTAAGAGGATAGCCATTATTAAACATAACTGTTCATTGAAAACGTTCATTCTTTGCCAACTTTTAACAATTTTGTTCAATTTGTTTTTAGACAATACATTAAAAAAATAATAATTTTAGTTGTTCTATGTGACAAACTTCCATTAAGCTCACAAATCTAAAACCTAAAAAACCATTTTGTGTATTTAGCGGAGATCGGATTAGGTAAAATTTAGAAACGAAAGAGAAAATAATCGTAAAAATTTTTTGACCCTTATTTGACCTTGTAATATTTTCATTTTTTTTTTTTTACATTTTATACATTTATTTTTCCTTCAATGAATAGCATAAAAATTTGATTTTTTTTGTCTTTCAAAAATATACTCTTAAATTTATAAGGGTTAAAAAATTGTCAGGGGTGCTAAACATCCACACTAGATAGAATTAATTATTAATCAATCAAAGTTGAATAAGTACATATTTGTAAGCCACATTTTACTTTTGAAAATAAAGTTAAGTAAATAAAAGATATTTTGGGACGACCAAAAATATTTTCCTTAGTTTTATAATTATTGGTTTCCTGACTGTATATATTTAAACATATCTTTGATAAGGAATACTAAAATATTAAGAGTAGCATACAACCTGCCCACTAAAGTTCCTTGCTACCCTCTTAACATCATAGACTGTTGCTGTATTTATAAAAGTGGTGTGTGTGTGTCTATAGGTGTATCAAAGTACGATACTAAATAAAACCAACTTAGGCTTCGCTGGGGAAAAATGTTCCAATAGAAAAAAAACTTATTTACAAAGTTGTAGACTAGCAATGTGTTATTGGTGTGACGTTCGATGTTAAGAATTAAGATTCCATTCTTGAAAGAAATATTTTTATTATATCATTGATCAATACTATCAGAGTTGGTCCTGCATCCAAGTGGCTGGGGATTGTTCGAACTACTACTTAGTCAAACTGGTCTATGTATTTTCCCAAACTCGCGCTTTCCTCTCACCGAAAGGAATAGAGAATCGGAAGTGCATTTCCTGTCCAAGTGGCGCTTCAGAGCTTGAGAATTTATATAACCTCTGTCAGATTACGGAGAAAACTATTTCTAACCGTGAAAAATCAATCACTCCAGTAAAGCAGTTATAAGACTTTATATATATATATATATATATATAATTATATATATATGTAATTTTTTTCTAATGTTCGGCTGTCTTAGGACTTAATTCTATTTGGAGCTGCAATGGGCGAAGGTGATGACATCTTATGCAGTAGGTGTGCTATTTTAACCTCGAAAGTGAAAGGATAAAGAAACAGAGAGAAAGGAGCATTTATACCCGAAAAAGTATTCGAACTCAGGACTTACTGCTTCGAAGTTAAGGACGTAACCACTTTGCCATCGGTCCGCGAATTGTTATATTTAGAAACATGAAAAACAGCAAAATTTACCTTTTACTGATATTCAGAGTGGCAAAGAACCGTGTCATTTCCAGTGATTTTATCCGTGCATAAAAAATCTTGATATTCGGTTATAATTTTTTTCTTTATAAGATAGAAATATTCTCTTGTATAAATTGGATTATGTCATTAATAGAGTAAAAAATTTTTTCTTTGGTGTAAATTTATGTAGAATTAATATTAGAAATAAATAGCTTCACTCTATTATTGAATAATTTGTCAGTGAGTTTCTTTGAATAATTAAATTATTCATCCAAAGTAAAAACATTTGTAATAAAGTAAGTGAGCTGTAAGAAACCTTGAAACTAAATAACATATTCCTTTCCAAATACTTTTATATAAAACTGAAACGAACGTTAAAGACATACCCCCAGTAAAGAAATTTGCGTTACAAAGAGATAAAGGAAAATATACAAAATATTTTGTTGATTTTTCAATATGAAATCATTACAAAAATGTTGATATATACTTAAGACTTACATTTTTTATAAGACGTTATGCATTTCATCTGAGACTTGATATGCTGGTTATAATCGATCTAGGGAAACGATGCAATGTTTGATACTAATGTCTAAAAAGTAAATTTTGTCTATTCTATTTATTTCTAAATGTGGTACAGTGTAAGGAGTAGACAGTCCAATAGACTATAGAAAGAGCCCAATGTTTGTCATTAATGTGACTAAAATAAAATTTCCTATCATACTTATAACAAAATGTGGTTCGGAACAAGGAGTTACTAATGGTGAATTGATTTTATCTGATTTTAGAAGTACAAGAGTGCAAGCATTTAGTGCGTGCCTATATTGGGGATGCATTAAATGCTTGCATGCCTAATATTGGGGATGCCAAGATAAGCCAAGGTTGGTCCTATCATGGGGGCTAAGTTTTCCCAAGTCTTCCATTATTGGTCCTAGAAAGGTAGCCAAGTTACTAACCATCTTTGGCATGCCAAGATTTTGCCAAAATATACCATATCTAGAATTACATTCAATATGGCTGCCTATTTTTCTTTGCTGTTTAGTTGTATTTTTGTTTATCAAGATTTTTCTTACTAATTTAGATTCATGTTCTTGCATTTTAATCATTTAGAAACTTCGATAATTGAAGTTCAATCACAACCGTTTTCAATTTTAATTAATTTATCAAGAAGTTTTCAAAAAAGTCGCCTTGTTGGTAAGTTCGATTTTTCTTATATTTATAATAACAAATTTTGATTATCATGAAAATTTTTAATCTATTTGAACTTAAAATTATAATCGAAATCAAAATATTTCATATTTTTATGTTTAGATATTAGATATATTATATTTACTTGCAATTGTTTTGTATACTATTAACCATGAAAATATCCTTAAGCCCAAAATCCGATGTTATTGTTATACATTTAAATATTTTCTCTGTACGAGTATGTATCTACTTTCATTTATTCACATATATTTATTATGATAAATGTATTAACAGAATATATATTATATATATATATATATATATATATATATATATATATATATATATATATATATATATATATATATTCGGAAAGAACTATTGTTTCGATTTATTTGGCTTCAGAGATTACTTGAATGCTGAGTTAGTTATTGTAAATTATTATTGTATATTTTGGTACAACGGATAAACTTTTTAATCTATAGACAATAATTATCTGTTACTTGTATATATTAAAAAACAGCTTTAAATTTTCAACTTGTTTCATTATGTAGGGAAGTTAAATTAATTTATTTAAATTAAATGTAAGTATCGAAGAATGTATTACTTAATAATTAGCTTACAAAATTTTATCTATATAATGTACTAAAAATCTCACTGGATAAACAAAATGATAAAAATTTTTATAACTCATTTGTGTTGTCAATAAGATATAGATCATTGTTGCTTTTTATATTGTTGACCATGTATTTTCAATTCTTATAGTTTATCTATTAAGAGTTATGTGCAAAACATTATTCGACATGTTTACATCAACTATGAAGTTGTTCTTAAATTCACTATTATACATTCATTAACTTTTCTGCATGTTAATTTCCATCATAAAGTTTTTCGAACAGTAGGCTTATTTGTCTATAACTTAACAAGTTTTGCTGCACTTTAAAATGGATGAAATTGGAACAAAAATATTCAAAGTATGGCTTGCCATCATATAGAATTGTATCTTGATCAATATAAGTGGTGAATATCCAAAGACTAGGGCTTTTGATGCCAAAATCAAAGCAAGTGCACATTTTTAGAAACAACAAACCATGTTATATTTTGGTTACAATCATGGCTTCATTTTTATTGCATGTGTATGCAAATAATGTAGTAGCTTTTTTTTATTGTGGTACTGTTGCCTTAGTAAATTCTTAGTTCATTATATACTGATGAACTCAGTCCTTGATAATTTTTAATGTTTTAAAAATGTAATAGTCATTTAAATAAATAAATTGCTTGAATGACATAATGCTAATTTTTAACTGAATAGCAAATGAAATTATTTTTACTTATACATAAATGAGAATAAAAAAACATTTTGTTAAGCAAAATGAGACTACATAAAACACCTGGCTAGATTTTACAGCAGACTTTACACTTTGGAAAATACAGAAATGAAAGCTATAGAGAACTATAATCCATATGAAATTATTAAAATTATTAATTTCCACAGGCCTAGATCTGTATTACGAATCAACCTAACTACGGAGACTTAATGCTGGCTATATTGTACTACCGTATATGTTTGTATGTGTGGTTGTACGTGATTGTATATTATAAATACATTTATGCATATACAAGGTGTGTATACATATACATACATACATATATATATGTATATATATATATATTATATATATATATATATATATATATATATATATATATATATATATATATATATATATATATATATATATATATATATATATATATATATATATATATATATATATATATATAGATATAGATATATATATATATATATATATATATATATATATATATATATATATATATATATATATATATATATAGATAGATATAGATATATATATATATATATATATATATATATATATATATATATATATATATATATATATATAATATATATATATATATATATTATATATATATATATATATATATATATATATATATATATATATATATATATATATATATATATATATATATATATATATTATATATATATATATATATATATATATATATATATATATATAATTGCAATACGTGAACGTTATATAAATATATGTTTGCATTTTTGTATTTACATGTACACGGTTTTTCACTGTTATGATAATTAATATGAACAGTTCCTGATGACTTTTTATTCAAGTATCACTTCCTCACTTACTCTTCCTACAGCCCTGAAACATTCTTGTGTAATAGCAACCTAGATTGGTTCAGTATAGTCATTGAAATTCTTTAACTAATATTAAGTGTATTTATTAAGAGTGTGTATTTATCATGCAAACCATATATTTGGGAGAGCCTACCCACACACACATTTTGCTATGGCAGAGAGCTAATTTTTTCAGCTTTTACAATTATGGAAATTCCAAGTTTAGGAATTAACAATTAAACTCAAAAAGAGGTCAATGGCAAAAAGCAGGACACATCATTTTCACAATCTGGACCAATGGATTTTTATGTAAGGAGGGAATTTATTTTTGTTCTTCCAAAGTGATTGAAAAAGAGAAATGCTTATTTCCATTACTAATTAAGTTAAGAATGGGGAAAAACCGCTACATATACAGTATGTCCACTAAAGTCCCTTGCCACCCTCTTACTTCGGAACGGCTGCTACTATATTTATAAAAGTACATTGATGGTAACGAAAGAGCGGACTTATTAGCCAAGAAAGGCACTAAATCATCTATTGAGGAGAGTGCTGTTCCAATGGATTCCCTTAAGAGATGTATGCGAGAGCGGATCATGCTGAACTATAACAAGGATCTGTCCAATAAATGTAGAGACAAACAATGGGAAAATATTAAAAATGACTGGAAAAAATTCAGTCACAGACCACGTAAAGAGGCTGTGGCCAAATTTCGATTGAACACTGGCCACGACTGTCTAGCTGAACACCTAAAGAAAATCGGCATCTTGACTAGTAGTCTCTGCCTTATCTGCCAGACAGACAATATGAATAGAGACCACCTCCTCATCTGCCAGGGACTTGACCCTGCATTTCAGCAAAGCGGTGATGTTTGCAAGCTTTATTGGATCGCCAGCGATCGCATGTCCTGAACACTTTCATGCTTCCCCTCTAGCTTTTTAGACTTTGAATTTTAAATTTTTTAGAATTCTTATAGTTTTTTTCATATATATGTGTATTTGTGTTTGTTTGCGAGTGGCCAGATGTTGATGGATTGGATTCCTTTTGGCCATATGTAACAACAACAACAACAGCATATTTATAAAAGTGGTGTCTAGGTATAGTAAAGTAGCCATGCGCTACTGAATGAAACAGATTGCTGCGCCACCTGATGGAAAACTGAGGAGTTAGCATTCTTATCTCGAAAACGGAACGAGATAGAGAGAAAAAGTGATTTAGAAAGTTGTACTGCATCTTCGATTTAGTACATAAAGGTACCTGGTAGGTATTAATATGAAGAATACAACGTTTAAAACGCGCATTTGTTGTTTCGTGCTGTGACGTGACAAAACGATCTAAGAAAGAAAAAAAATAGTTATAACAATATACTTTATTTAAGATGTTCAAATTTCTCACCGTCAGCTGCAATGCACATTTGGATCATCTCTTGAAGATAACGTTGCACACGTTGGAGCATACAGCGTGACACGTTGGAACACGCGACCGTAATGCGTCGTTTAAGGTCCTGCAATTTTTGTGGAGAGGTCGCATACACCTGCTGTTTCAAGTATCCCCACAGGAAAAAGTCCAGTGGAGTCAGATCAGGAGAACGTGGAGGCCACTCTTCGAAACCGCCATACCCTAGTATTTGGTTGCCAAATTCCTTGACGAGGTACTGCTTCACTGGAGATGTCTTGTGAGCAGGCGCACTATCATGTTGAAACCATAGATTCTTAAGATTAAACAACGGCAGGTTCTCCACAAAATCGGGTATTACCTTCTGTAGCAATTGTAAATATCGTGCACCCGTTCACGTGCCATTGTAAAATATTGGGCCTATCAGCTTGTTATTGTAAATTGCGCACCAAACGTTAATAGCATACCGCATTTGATGTCGAAACATTTAAGATTTTCCAGCACTCAGTAATGGGTGCTTTGTCTATTGTACATGCCATTCCGTGAAAAGCATGCCTCATCCGTCCACATTATATCTGCCAAGAATGTTGGCTGGACCTGTATCTGATTCATGACGAAGTTGCACCATGCATAGCGTCGCTCGGCATCCCCGTCCACTAAAACCTGTTCAGGCGTTGGTCGGTATGGATGAGCACCTGATTCGCTTAGGATTTTCCAAACCTGACTTTTGGAGAGACCACAGTGTTGACTGATCTCTCTTACGCTGCATTTCGGATATGCGAGGGCATATGCTAATACCTCATCCGGTTGAACTTGCCGTCCTACCTTAGCTGGTCTGCCAGATCGAGGTCGACTAGTAACGCAACCTGTCTCCCTTAAACGTTTTACAACAGTTAGGATGGTTTGATGAGAAGGATGCGGGCCTGCAGGGAAACGTTGGCGGTACAACCTTGCTGCTGATCGTGCCTTGCGTCGACATTCACCGTACAGTAAAACCATCTCACAATACTCAGCCATGACCATGAGCATCAACATACTACAGCCCCAAGAAGATGTCTCTTTTATAGCTGTCTCAGGTGAACAGGCGTGACGTTTCTTACGTATTTGCATACTGCATACAAATTGTTGGAATTATTTTTAATACTTCCGTTCTTCCCATTTCGAAATAAAAGTGAAAAATGTAATCACGAAAACGATTTTTTGTTTTTTCAAATATGCACACGTACGATGTGCCACGTCACAGCACGAAACAACAAATGCGCGTTTTAACCGTTGTATTCTTCACATTAATGCCTACAAGGTATCTTTTCGTACTAAATCGAGGATGCTCTACAACTTTGTAAATCACTTTTTTTACCTATCTCGTTCCGTTTTCGAGATACGAATGCTAACTCCACAGTTTTCCACCAGGTGGCGCGGTAGGTGGTTTCATTCAGTAGCGCATGGCTACTTTACTATACCTAGACACCACTTTTATGAATATAGCAGCAGCCGTTCCGAAGTTAAGAGGGTGGCAAGGGACTTTAGTGGACATACTGTATAACAATATTTTCTAGGTTCAATTGAATAAAAATACAGCGTAAATTAAATTATATTAATAATCTGAGTGAAAACATTGCAATTACCTAACACAATTAAAATTTAATATCCTTTTAAAAGGATTAATTTATAATTTTAGCATGTTTAAAAATTTTGCTATGGTTCATACAAGTTATAGACAAGCAGGAAGGAGTAAAGAATTAATTTTAGAAGAATATTGAAGTAACGAATTTTTTAAAACAAATTGAAATCAGTTAAACAGGTAAATTACAAGCAATTTTTAAAATTTTAGAAAAAATTAAGCATACATTCATATTCTCAAAAGGCAGGTGCTCTGCAGGAGACCTATCCTTCAGCATATTGTTTTGCGCGAGATGATTTTCGAAAATGTAATTTACCAAAAAAATTTTTTTACCTGTTATATAAATTACATTTGGGATAATAGATAATCCATTTAGAGGAGATTTTTGTTTTATTCTTGTCCTTATATACCTAATAACATATTTCATAGATTTAAACAGTTAAAATAATTAAATTATATATGCATAGTGAAAAAAGCTAAACGTAACTGAAATTTAGTATCATTATAATTTTAATATATCTGAAAATTTTGCTATGATCCTTCTGTTATAGGGGAAGGAATAGAAAAATCATCAATATAAGAACGTAAAATTAGTGAATGTTTAACAAAATGAAATTAGATAAGCAGGTAAACTATAAACACAGGATAAATCCAGAAAAAACTAAAAAATTATTTATTTTCTGTAAAACACGCCTCTTCTTGTAGAAGGCCCATCTTTTTATGAATTTATCAACTTGCAAGAAGAGACCGTAGGCCCAATAGCTGAAAGGAGGTGTGTACCCGATGATCATTTACCTATTTAGTTCACTTGTATAGACGCCAAAGATTTTTTTTATTAATGCAGTGATGCTGGATTTGGAATAAATGTTTTGAAACATATTTCAAGATTACTGTTACTCCCTTATAGTCTTTAAATAGTAACTTTATGTAGAAAATTATTTATAGAAATAATAATACACATGAAGTGAATTATACAACATTATCTTTATTCAAATTGGCTTAACTAAGTCTAAACATTAGGCTGGATATTAATAAATGTAGGTTAGGAAAATGTAAATACAAAAAGATTTTAAAGTACGGAATTATATTATTAAAGCGTATTCGAATATATGAATGTAATATTACTTGCTTGATCATGCATGTTACTTGATTTCAGTGAGTACATTATTAAGTGTACAATTAGAAAATATTCTGAATAATGAGGTTTGCAATGTAAGTTATGTGAATTTATATGACACAATATAATTTTAAATGTATATACATTGGAAACAATTTTTATATTATAAATAATAGTTTGTCTTGTTAATCTCTATATTTATTTAAATTTGTTTGACATGCTCTTCATCAAATTGGCAGCATATGTGATTAATATCCTAAAACCAATTAAGAGTTCTTTTGCTAATGAGAAAGTTATAGGTCAATAATGGATAAGGCTTTGTTTTCCTGCAAGGAATTTGGATCTTATTTTATTAAAATGAGCTTTCCAAGTCATATTTTTGCACAGGATACACAACCCAAATTTGCCAGGGGATCTCAAATTCCACCTATTTTAATTTTTGCATAAATGTTTTGTTTATTTGCCGCTCAACGGTCATTCTTTGCACACGAGGGCTAATTAGACCGGGACCTACGGTTTAAAGTGGATTCCAAACCACTACAAACATCCATGCCCAAGGTGGGATTCAAACTCACGAACTGTTGAACCGAAGACAAAAGCGCTAACCATTCGACGGCTTTTGCATAAAGGAATAATTTTCTAGTGAACAAGACAACTTAGTACTTGGAAAGGGTGATTCTTATTTTCCAGTACCAGAGCCATTCATCAATTGTATTCTTATGTAAGTAGTAATGAATGTTATCAAAGTGACTGATGTAGAGGTAGCAGTGAATTTTGGGATGATTTGAATCTTGTTAAAATGACCATGTCATAAGCAAACAAAACAAAACAAAAAATAAAAACACTGTTGGAGTATGTCATTTTTAGAGTAGTTGAATAAAAACGGGCCCAAAAGTGATCCTTGAAGTACGCCGCAAAATGTTTTTGTCATTCGATAAATTTTTATTTAAGTTAACAGTATATGTTCTACTTTTAAGATAGAGCTGCAAATAAGTTTGGCTAAATAATAAGGGAATTTGTATTTAATTGGAAATGAGACCATAATACCAAACTCAATCAAAGATTTTCTTTATGTCAAGAAAGATCCATACACAGTGATTTTTCTACAGTACCTTTTGAGATTTTTTCAACCGCCTTAAGCAGCCTTTATTGAAAACATATTTCATCAAAATCCAAATTACTGTGAGGTAATTAAATTGGTCTTGGACTCGAAGTCGAACAGTTTTTCTATTATATATTTATTTATGATTTTGGCTATCGTTGAGAGAAAAGAAATTGGCTGGTAACTTGATGTTATTTTGGGATCTTTGTCCCGTTTATATGTCCTCCCAATTTGCGCCTTCTTCCGCAGAATTTGAAAACTCCCAAGTTTAAGAATCATTAATGGTACAGTTTAAACAGCAGATGACACTCAGATGAAACTGCCTGACAGCTTTGTTTGTGCTGTTATCGTATCCTGGTTATTTATTGGGTTTTAGGTTTAGAATCACTTTTTCCCCATCCAATGCTGCATCATCTTGAATGTCCGATCGGAATATTTATGTTCAACAAGTATGAGTCAACCTGGCTTGTGATGGTCAGTACGTTTATTATGTTTGGAAGGTATTTTTGCTCGAACTGCTGCTGAAAAGAATTAACTAGGGATTCTGATTTAAAAATGTTTGTTGGGGCTATTGTTTCGACATCTATGAGAGGAGGGAAACAAATTTTGTTTTTATTTTACAAACCACTCTCTATAAAGACCCATCAAGGCCATTTAAATTAAACAGATAGTTTGTATTTATATGTAAAGTTTTTTTTTCACTGTTATTATCTTTATTACAAACAGTTCCTCATGAATCCTTATCCAAGTACCACTTCCGGCTTTACTCTTGTTATACTCCAGAAAAATTCGTATGTAACAACATCCTAGATTGTTTCTGAAGAGTCTTAGAATTTTCCTAACTAATATTAACAAGTTTACTAAGGGTGTGTATTTATAGTGCAAATCACATATATCTGGAAGTTCTTATCTGAATTTCTATAGCACATTATTTTATTCAGCTTTTTCAGTTGTAGAAATTGGAGTATTAGGTGCTAACAATTAATTTCAAAAAGTAAACGTTAAACAGCTTATCACCTCATTTTTACAAATTGAACTTCTAAGGTGGGAATATGATTTCTTTCTTTCCAAAGGGATTGAAATGTTAAAATGCTTATTTCCATTACTTAATGTTAAGAATGAGGATAAAACGCTACATATAAAACAATATTTCCTAGATTTAAATGAATAAAAATACAGCATAAATTAAATTATAATAATAAGAAGAATGGAAGCAGCTGTAATTTACCCAACGCGCTATTAAAATTTAATGTCGTTATAATTAAATTAGAATTTTAGAATCTCCAAAAAGTTTGCTATGTTTCATACAAGTTATAAACAAGCGACAAGGTATAAAAAGTATTAGTTGAAGAACATTGAAGTACCGAATACTTTAAAACAAAATTAAATCATATGAGCAGGTACACACATGTAAGCAGTTTAAAAATTATACAGAAAACTAAAGATCTTTTTGTATTTTCTAACAGGTCCGTTCTAGGAGACCTATCCCTCAGCATACCAAAGCGAATATTACCTAGAAGGTATATAATTTTCCAAATATTTTCAACCTATTATATTAATTGCAGTAATGGTAGTCCATTTTGTAAAAGATTTTTGCTTTATTCTCTTTTTTATACGCCTAACAAGCTATTTTATAGATTTAAACAGATGAAAATACGCAAATTAAATTATATTAATATGCATACACTGTAAAAAAAAAAAACGGAAGAAATACAGTAAAAATCACTGTTATTTAAATAGCTGTCATAGGAACACTAATGATTACAGTAAATTTTACTGTAAAATTCAGCCGCAGAAAATCGTTTGCTATTGGGCATGCGCATTGAATTGGCGGGATAAAAGTTTCTTCTGTTCCTGTGACAAATGAATCAAATTAATTTCGCCATTTATTTGCCCTTGTTTTCGCTTAGTGAAGTTGGTGATATTTTGAGAATAATTGTTCCTTTAGTTGAATTTCTATTGAAATTTAATCACCAAATATAAGGTAACGTATACTTTTCATATTGTTTATTATGCAAGTTGTTAGCTAACTTTGATTTATATAAATTCTTATAAATTTGACTGAACATTTCAAAAAATTCTAAGCTGAATTTACAAATGATCACATTCACTAGTATTAATTCAGTGTCAATATTTTTTACTTACTTTTTATTAATATTTAAAATATTTTATAGTAGTTTGGTAACATAATTGATTAGTATTTTAATTATCAAATTTTTGACGAAATTAGAGTTGTATTTAAGTGCTTCCATTGTTATAAAATTGCTTAGCTATATTTCTTTCGAAATTAAAATTGAATAATCATCTATTGTTATATTCTTTTAGATATATATTATTAAATATATTAACGGAATTTCTATTTTATTTCGTTGTTGAAAATTCCTGATTTTTCTTTCATTGTAAAATGATATAATTTATTGTATATTAACTAAATATAACATATTTTTTTATATTTTTTAATAATTTTTTGATTAGAATTTTATTAAAAAATGTTTATTTTTTAATACAGATCGTTAAATTGCATTCTAATTATGATCATTAATTCAATTCCATTTTGTAACATGCATTAAAATAATCATTTTTTAGGCATAAATGTTTGTAAATTCTTTCAATAAAATAATATTACAAATAATGATATTTATTAGAATAAATGGTCTTGTGTTTAGAATTTGCATGAAATGTAAAAATGCATTTCAATGAAAAATGTAATGCTTTTTTAAAATATCTATTTTTTAAAATCATCATTTTATAACAAATATATAAGAAATATTCCTTTTTTAAATACATATTAGGAAGTACTATTCGAATTAAGGTGATTTATTTAGAAAATGTAAAGTTTATTATTTTATAACCATGATTAATTTTTTAAATTTATATTACTAATTAGAACATTAATTAAAAGCCTGTTTGGGAAATCTTGTTGGTTGTTTGATATTTATAAAACAAAATTTCAGGCAACACATTTTTTTGTAAAAAATTACATTATTACTGCAAATTTTACTTTATTTTATTAAAAAATTGCAAAATTTGTAGTGCTATTTATGATTTATTTACATGTTAGTGAAGGAATCTGAAATTCATAAAAAGAAAAGCTAATTTAAAATTATAATTAAGATGGATACAAATACATGAGTGAAAACTTTGTAATTTGTTCTTGCTTAACATATTTAAAATATATTGTGCTCAAGATTTTTCTAATACTACTGTGCACATTAAATACTACCTTCCAATATGGTCACACTTTTTAAAATTTTTTTTAAATATATCAATGTTTTGGGAAAATAAGAATTTATGAAGAAAGTGTTTGATTTGTAAAGGAAGTTTTAAAAATAGAATAATCACAAATAACTTTTAGTAGTAAGACTTCAGAGTAAAGCCTCTTCATATCAACTTCAGCCATATTTGAAAGCTGGAATAGGTATTGGGAGAGAGAGAGTTTTTGTAAGCACGTGTATTTTTTTTAAAAGTTTTCTATTTTTTTCCTTCATTGTGATGTCTGACAAGAAGACAAAATGCAGTATGTTTTTAGATGTTATAATTGAAGAGGTTGTAAAATTAATATGAGACTTTTCCATTTCAAAGAAAAGCTATTAACACACTTTGTGATATTTCCACATTAAAGAAAGATGGCTTTGCTTATTTTTAAAGCAAAGCATTTTGGACCATTTTAAGTGTTTAACTGCTGTAGATTTAAATGAAAGACTTAAGTTTGCATCAGCAAACAAAATTAAAGGAATTGTTAATTTCTAAAAAACTTCTCCTCCTGGAGGTTGTAAAATACAATCTTTAACTATTGAGGAATTGGAGGGAAAAGAGGATGTTGGGGCGTGTATTGTTTCTATCTGCATATTTTGGAGAAGACTTGAAAAAAAATTTAGAAGTATTGCAGTAAAGTATTCAAAACTTTATTTAAAAGAAAATTACTGCTTAGTAAATTATAAATAAGAAATTTAGAAGTGAATATAAAAATTAATCATAAATAAATAAATCAGGAATTTGTTTATTGGTTTTAGATTTCCGCATCTTCTCAGGATGCAGTAGTTATTATAGAATTAATTACCTTACACACCATGTGAGTAGGGAAGAAATAAGATTTCTGCGGAAAGAGGAACTTTGAGGAGAAGGTAGGAGACATTTCTCCTTCCCACCCACCCTTTGCTCCCTCTTGCGGGGTCACCCCCTACTACTCCCTCTCCTTAGATGTTATAATTGTCTATGTCTAGGAGATGAGAATAATGTGTGGAAACAATTATATTTTTATTATGAATATTATTACATTTTTTTACTATTCAAATCAACGAAATAGTAATTAACTTTATTTTTCTATTATACTATTATTTATCCTATATCGTCTATAATTAAGGATAAATTACCTCCTTTCAAATAGAATTCGTTTTAACATACTAGTAATTTAAATCTCATTATTTTCTCACATTTATATTTTATAAGTAGGAATTACTTAATGTTCATTTACATATTTTTATTCATTTGTGTATGTGGTGATATTTACTAATTATTTTATAACGTTATGATAGAATTATTTTCAAAACTTCTAATATTTCAGTAAAAAGAGTACATTTTTTTATAATTTCTATATTCTTAAAAAATGTTTAATTTTATGAAATGTTGATAAGTTGATATATTTAATAACTAATCATTACCAAATTAACACAAAATTACGCAATGAAAATTCATGGACATTATACTACATTTGCTAATAATATTGAACTCTGTAAATGTGAGGAATATTGGGGAAGTATTCACAAATAATATAGTTTCACTTTCCTTTAATTTTTTTTTCAATTTATTAAATGCCTATTACATAATAACGAAAAACAGGTTTCTTAATTTTTGAACTAGCAACTTTTTCAAAGTTCAACGACTTTGATTCTTTGATTTTACTTGTTTTTGCCTGTCGCATTTTATTAAACCGGCCAGGTGATCAACAAAAACCGATTGGTTTAAATTCTATTATTAAAATTGTCAAAGGATTTTTTTCTTCTATCGAACAAGAAAGAGTTATTGGAATCTACTATTCAATTTCGAACAAAGTTAAAATCTGGCTATTGTAAACTATTTTTCTTGAAAATATATTTTTCATTGATAGTTCAAAAATAATCTAATGCATAAATACCGATCTATTTTACACATCTTCTCCACCCAAAGTGATATAATTTTAGGAGAAGGTAATAAAATTTTATGAGTTTCTATTGAACTATGCATTTGGAAAATCATCTATTGTAACAATATGTGAAAAGGAAATGAATACAAGTATTAAATATTGAAATCTCTTTTCAACCATGCAGCTGCGTTGTACTATTAAATGATTCAAAATATGAATGAGAATATATTCTGAATTGGAATACATCGTGATAATAGTTGAATAGAAAGAAACTGTAAGAAAAGTTTACTTGAAAAATATTTTTCCCAACACCCGAAAAGCACAATATTTATCGCTGTTTATAACGATTACATTCCACATTTTTTCTCATGCATTCTAATTTTTAGGACCTTTCTGCAGGTGTTTATCTATATATATATATATATATATACAGGGTGATTATAAAAAAACTTTGCCAACATCTGCACTTCTAGTGTCCATTCTATTTAACCGATCAAGATGATACTTCAAATATAGTTCTTTTGAGATATGCGCTCGAGATTCTGTGAATGGCAACACAGTGGCCCTCGCGGTTACAGTTATAGTGACAGAAACTCGAAATTTTCGAATGGCAACGCCTACTTTTTACCATCGCAAAATGTTCAGCACATGCGAAAACCCTAAATAGCGTTGAAACGGTACCGATATGTCCGAAAACCGACGTGTTATACACATACAAAGAGTTCTTCAAGGCGCACGGAGGAATAATGCATACGACAGAGACAAGACACTGCTCAATGATGAGAACACATAGAGAAAATAAAATCTTTATTAATTTCAAACATTTTCCACATGAGTGCCATCACAGGCAATTACGCATTGCATGCGGGAGACGGTGGACAAAGTCGCTGCACGCAACATGGCACGAGGGATGTTTCCAATCTCACGCCGTATAGAATCCTTTAAGTCCGACAATGTTTGAGGATTGCACAGATAAACTCTGGATTTGAGATAGCCCCAAAACCAGAAATCCATAGGCGTCAGATCTGGGGATCGCGCAGGCCACGGAAAAGGATAATAGCGTGAGATGATGCGATCACCAAAATGCTGATCCAGGAGCCTTTTAACTGACCTCGCTAGATGTGGAGGTGTGCCCTCTTGCATCCAAACAATGTCATTGAGTGCATTCAGCCGACGCAACTCCGGTAAGACATAATTTTTCAGCATGGCTGCATACCGAGGGCCCGTTACAGAACATGTTGCAGGGCCTGTCGGGGTCGTTTCCTCAAAGAAGAACGGGCCCAGAACAAATGTAGCTGTCATGCCACACCACGCAGTCACTTTGGCGTCAAATAATGGTACTGGCGCCACAGCATGAGGATTCGTCTCTCCCCAGTGCACACAATTCTTTGTGTTAATGCTGCCATTTAAGGTGAAATGCGCCTCGTCCGTCCATAGTATGCGAAGTGGCCAGTCGTTATTCGCATCATATCGTAACAAAAATGCATTTGCGAAGTCCAGACGTTGTTGTGGGTCACCCGGCTCCAACATCTGGACGCGCTGGAACCGATAGGGAAACATGTGAAGTACCGAGCGCAAGAGCTTGCGGACCGTTGAGTTCGGAATATCCAACACGCGCACTATGCCTCTTGCGGTTTCTGTGTGTCCTGCAGTCACTGTATGGTGCACTTCCATGACAACGTCCTCAGAAACAGTTGGCCGTCCGGAGCGCTGTTTGTCACAGGTGCAGCCTGTATCTTCGAATTTCCGCACTAAATCACGCAGAGCTTGCAGAGTACATGGGCCGCGTCGTTGTCGATGATTGCGGCGATACACACGCAAGGCTTCCGCAGCGTTCATCCCATTTTGGTAATAGAGTTTGATCAATTCACCGCGAACTTTCCAAGGAAGACTCATATGTCGGCATGTGCGAGTTCCCGAATGACGACTTCGCATACCCGCTTGGTATTTTATAGGTTTCCTACGCTGAATATCTGGCGACCGGCGTTCTGTGATTGGTTTCTTGACTCTGTCACATGCAAATTTATTGCGTGCGCCCATATCGTGTTTTATTGGCCGGTTTTCAGAACTCTTTTTTGTGTTTGCAGAACACGTCCGTTTTTAGACATATCGGTACCATTTCAACGCTATTTAGGGTTTTCGCATGTGCTGAACATTTTGCGATGGTAAAAAGTAGACGTTGCCATTCGAAAATTTCGAGTTTCTGTCACTATAACTGTAACCGCGAGGGCCACTGTGTTGCCATTCACAGAATCTCGAGCGCATATCTCAAAAGAACTATATTTGAAATATCATCTTGATCGGTTAAATAGAATGGACGCTAGAAGTGCAGATGTTGGCAATGTTTTTTTATAATCACCCTGTATATATATATATATATATATATATATATATATATATATATATATATATATATATATATATATATATATATATATATATATATACATATATATATATATATTATATATATATATATATATATATATATATATATATATATATATATATATATATATATATATATATATATATATATATATATATATATATATATATATATATATATATATATAATTTTCTTTTCTTTAACCGACTTATTACCATTTTATCACTCCGCGTGCGTAGGTATACATCACTTTGCACACACCAATGAACTGTTGACTCATTTTTTCATCAACCAATAAGAGAAAATATGAAATTCAGGTGAAACGAATTATTTTTCCTCATAGTTATTCCTTACACTTCGCTTGTTGAAGTAAGGTGTTCTGATAGCAATTTCTTACTGTACTTTACTTGAAGATTTTCCTTTGACAATGAAGCGAGTTGCTGTTAATTTTTCAACTCCAGTTAAAAGGATCAGATTTAACAAGGAGACAAAGCCTGATCCATCTATTCCATCCAATCCTCTTCTAAGGTATCACTATCATCTTGGGGATAAGAACTATGCTGTAATTTCGAACTTTGCTGGTGCTGCATGAGTTCATCTAAGAGAATACGAGATCTAACGAGAATAATAGACCCGTTCCTACGAAAAAGGGAGTAACACTCAGCAGCATTTTGTGGCAGTCTCTCGCTAACAGCCTAGAATCAGATGTGTCATTCTACAAAGGTGAAATTTAGCTTGTAAAAGGCTCATTGTTTGTGTGCAAAGCTTTTACCAACGATGTACCATTCATCAGCTTTCAACGCTTCTTTTTACGTACAGATCTTTCCAGGCAATTCGCTCCTGCTATGTGTGTGCTGAAAGAAAGTGAACTGGCTAAACTAATTGAAATTCCTAAAGATATCACATCGGATGTTATCACATTGATGTTTGATGAAGTTCTTCCGCAAAATATTTTAGAGGAAGTCTTGAAAACTACTCCTTCAAAAGTCAAGGATATTCAGAACTGTGGTGCAGAAATTGTGTTAACTACTTCCTTAATGGAATTTGTTAAGACTCATTTGGAGAAAAATATTGGAAATGTTTTTGAATGTAATGGTTGTCAAGATGAACATTAGGGAACCAACTCGGGCATGAATGCATTACTTACAACCATGAAGATAGACTATCCTCCTTTGTTGATTTAGCAATTTTAAATGTAGACTTAGTAAAATTAGCTAAAGAATTCGTTCAAACTAACATTCAAATTGTCAACTATATTAATGATTCATTTATTTATAATTTAAATATGTCATTGTTGTTGAAAAATGCAAAAAATTTGTATATTGCATCTGACATCTTACCCATTAGATTATTTTAAATAAAAATTTTGATTATTATGATTCTTTGTGTTCGTATTTTATGTAAACACCTTTTAATATTTTTTAAAATCATTTCATTCAATTAAAATTTATTATTTTCAAAATAATGTTTAATATTCTTAGTGTTTTTTTTTAATTTGTGAAATCATTTTGGATGTAAATATATAAATGTAAAATTTATTCTTTTTAAATCCCTTGTGTTATATTTTTCACCAAGTAAACATTTCATTTTATCTTTTACTATTCACAACATAACATATTTCAATGTCTTTTAAAACTTTTTACCGTAATCCAGAGAACCTCTTTTAAGAATCGTAAAGGTTGAAGGAAAAGATGGTGAATTTGTTAGTGCACACTACACTAGACCACATTATGTCCCCGTTATTAGAAGACAATTTCAAACTGTTGAAATGGTACTTCGACTACATTATGGAGAACTAGTACCCTTTGAACGAGGAAGGATAATTGCAATTTTACATTTTAGAATGAAGAAAATTATATAGGATCAGTGTTTCTTAAAATTAATCCAGTTTTGTAATTGAGTTGAAAGAGTAAAGATGCTTATTCCTTACGAATGTTGCTCAAACGCTTTCAATGATTATTACGCTAATCAAATAGGAAATAGTTTAACATTTTACCGTGGACAATCATTTCAAAAAGGGTGTGGTATTGGTGGTTGGTTTAAAAAATTATATCGTTCAGCACTACCATTTTTGACCAGTGGCTTTAAGTCTATTGGAAAAGAAGTTCTGAAAACTGGTACTCACATTGCTAAGGATATGTTAGAAGGGCAGAATTTTAAGGAATCAACAAAAATAGAAGTAAAAAAACTGGTCGGAAATTAGCAAAAATGGCCATAAAAAGGCAGATGATATGCTCGGAAGAGGGAAGGTACATAAAAGAAAGAATAAAAAGGAAACCCGTTCCATTTTATTTAAAGTGAGGAAGGTGACAGGACGTAATATCTTTGATCTTTAAACGAAAAAGAAATATAATGGCATTTATTCTGAAGGATTCTCTCGAGTGTGTAAAATGTGAACTTATTTTCTCCTCCTCCTATTCAAACAGTTATTGAAAGAGGACACTGGGTTGAGTTCCAATCCCATTGCAAATGTTACAGATGGAGCACCTATTGAATTTTGATAAGCACCAAAACACCAAAGTGCTTTAGAGGGCTTAGGGTGAATAATATTTGATTCAAGTAATTTTTTAACAAAATATGATTTTCCAGAATTAGATGGACACAGATTAACATGGAAAAAGGATGTTTTAACTTTGGAAACTCCATGTTGAATGTAGTATTGTCTTACAAGTTAACCTATTTATTTGATTCCGTTTCCCCACCACCTCTAGAGGTAGGAATCATGGCGCATTTTTTAAGGAGGTTTTGCCTATAGCTGTAATCCTCCATATCTATCATTGTTAAGAAATGTGAAATTTATTCAGTGTGTATTTTAAAATGTCCATAAGGAAGAGATGTTATCCCATCTGATAATATATATCGTTTCGTATCAAATGGACTGAAATTATATTACTGAGACAGTTTTGTACTGAAACAGTTTGAACACGATGATTTATACTAGCAATTCTTTTGCCCTCTGCAAGTGTACGTTGTTGATTAAATAAACAATTTTTATAATCCTCATAGCGAATTTGCCTCTTGATAATTGTTGTTGATACTCCTTTTGCTGTTCTTTTTTCACCGTAATCGCTTTTGAAGCTATACATTTTTGGTTTCAGTCCTACGAATTCTAACGCTATTCTGGATTCCAATTCATCCTTCATCTTTCCTAAAACTTTCTTGTTATATAGTAAATGGCTCAAAGGATAATTTGAAAAGTCAAATAAATGTTTCTCATTTTCCATATCTTTATAAATATCTTTTGTTTCCACTTCGTAGAAAGAGAATCTGTATCAGTAAATAAGAGTTTGGCATTGTTGGCATATTTATTTTTCATATAATTATAATGAAAATCACGCATCAAGGTTTGAGAAATGTCTAAAATCGAAAATCCGACGTAAATGGGTCTATTCAGCAAGATAGAAGTTTTTGTCCTTTGATAGATACGAGATTTTCATTTATAATACTATATGCATGAAAAGCTGGGGATGTAGTCAGTTTCTTAGCTTTTTTCTCTTCATGAACTAAATCAATTTGTCACCTAAGTCTCAAATTCCCCATGGTTTTTCCAAAAACCACATTATTTAAAAGTTTCAATAAATCTTTTTGAAAATTATTATTAGCCTTTTTCCTTTGACTTGTTAAAATCAATATATGTTTTTAACCAAGGACTTTGACGAAACTTTAAAATTCTGTGTTTATGAGTAACTTTTAACCCTAACGAAACGTATTGCTTCAAGTTCCTATAATGGATAATGTACTTCTTTTTTGACATTAAATTTGGAATCAATTTCTCAGAATTATTTAATTTAATTTTAAATTTTGTAGCCATCTCTTTATTACAGGGAGATAACATCTCTTCCTTAACTATAATTCTTTCAGAACACAGAGGATAATCTGCATGCTGGTCATGCAATGATGGAGGGTACTCTATGTCTACTTCAAATATGTATCCCTCTTCTGCATCATCATCTATATTCAAAAAATCTATTGGAGTAGTTACCCATTGGAAATCATGTGTTGGCAAATACTGGGACATTGCCCAACCATATAAATTATTGGCATCTAAATACATAATGTACTTCGACGGTTTTCTATGGTCAAAACTACTCATATACATTATTAGCTTGACTAAATCTTTGACTAATCATTGCAAAGCCACCTCTTATGCCTTGCTCGATGAAAAGATGTTTATCAACATCTGTTAAAAATTCCAGCCTAACTTTTGACATTCTTAAACAAGCTTGCCAAGCTAAACCTAGATATGTATAATTATGACAAGGATTAATTTTATAATATTTTATGCATAAATTTCTAAAATTTTTAAAATGTCCCCTAATATTAATGCATTACTCATATCATAAATACACTACTGGCTATTAAAATAATTACACCAGGAAAGCGGCACACCACACACGTGAAATTTGCATGACAGGGAGAAATTGCTGTGATATGCAAATGATTAGATTTTCAGTGCATTCATACAAAGCAGGCACAGTAGCGACACCTACAATGTGTATAAAACCAGAGATTTGACAGCAGTTTTCTCATACTCAATTTCTGTTTCAACGTTGTTTTCGGCAAAGAAAGTTGTTGTAATGCCTCATGTAAGAAGAAATGCCTATCAGCACGTGTCTGACTTTGATCGAGGAAGGATTCTAGCCTACCGGGATTGCAGTTTATCGTACCGCAATATTGCTGCTCGCGTCGGTCGAGACCCCATGACTGTTAGCAGAATATGGAATTGATGGGTTCAGGACAACCATACGGAACGTCATGCAGGATCTCAGCGACCCCCTATCACTAACATCAGAGAAGAGAGACATCTTATCCGCATGGTCACAGGGGATCGTACAGCCACGTCACGAACCCTAAGTCGAGAAATGGAGTCATTTGCAAGGCAACAAGTTTCTGCTTGAACAGTTCGACGACATTTGCAGCAGCATGGATTGTCTGCTCGGCGACCATGGCTTAGGCTACCATTGACGCTGTGTCACAGACAAGAGCGCCTTCAATGGTGTGTCAGCGACGAACCTGGACGCGGGAATGGCATCACGTCATCTTTACAGATGAATCTCGGTTCTGTATACAGATTTTGTTTTGTTTTTCAGGTGCTTGTTCAACTTTAATCCCTCGCGGGGAACGAAATCTAAAAAATATGTCAAGGATGGAATCCAAGTACGTGTTTTTGTCACTTTTAAATAATTTATCCAACTTTAAATGGCTATAATTATTTTAAAATGTAAATTAAAAAATTCTTTTCAATTATTTGTGTAGTGTCAACTATATTGCTTATTTTCCTCAGAATCTTTATTTGCTTTTATTATAATGGAAAAAATCAATTAATTATACAATATCAAAAAGAAAACTTTTATTGTCTTCACAGTATAATTAAAATACTATATCATTAACGAATTTCCCTTTGGAAATTTTAGTAAAATGGAATGTTTTGTAAGGTTTTTTTTATCCTAAATCTGTAGAATCACAGATATATCAAAAATCAATTTTATGCTTAGCTTTGTATCGTATTCAATATAACTGTTATTTCTTAAATTTTTTAAAAAAAATATGTAATAAAAAAATTCAAACTTCTGTTAAAGTTACGATTGTGATTACCTCACAATCGTAACTTAAAGTTAAACAATCTCGTTAGGTATAGAAAGTTAAATTATTGGTCACAAAATGTTCTGAAAAATGACATTTTCTGCAATATTACATAAGATAGGTTTTTGTGCTTTGTATATTGTACAATGCTGGACAATTGCTAAGGACGGATAATACTATCATCCATATCAACCACAAAATGAGGAAAATTAGAATAAGTGCGGGATATAGTAAGAAGAAGAATGCGTATGCAAATTTTTTTCCACGTCTGTTCATCACGTGATAGCGTTCATAAGAGCTTTAAAGGTTTTGACGCGTGTGGACAGTTGTTGTTTCATGTCAAAGTTTTACAGGAAAGATTTAATAGACGAACTTGAAATTTTTGGCATGTCTTCCTGACATCACTTAGATGAATTTATGCGTGGCCGAATTATTGGCAAGATCGAAGGGCGAAAAATAACAGATATTGCCAGGGAGTTCGACATCGCTCACAGCGTTGTTTCACGGCTGTGGAAGTCATTTAAAACTACTGGAATGTGTAGTAGGCGGCACGTGGGAGGTCGTGTTAGAAGTACGACGCCTGCAGAAGACAGATATATCGTCCTATCAGCAAAAAGGAACAGGCGCACCACAGCTCAGCAGGTGGCAAATCAGTTTCTTGCTGCCTCAAGAAAGCAGATCTCCCGAAAAACTGTTGCCAGACGTTTGAGGAAAGGAGGACTATACGTCCGCAGACCTGTTGTGTGTGTGTTACTTTGACCAGACAGCACCGTACTGCCCGTTTGCAATGGTGTCGTGAGCATCGCAATTGGACTGAACAGGACTTGGCATGCGTACTATTCTCAGATGAGAGTAGGTTTAGTCTGTCATAGAATTGTAGACGCCAACTGATCTGGCGCGAGAGTGGTATTGCTTATAATTCAGAAAATATCCAGGAAAGGGACCGATATCCGATATGCAGTGTCATGGTGTGGGCCGGCATCATGATCAATGGCCGCATGCCCCTACATGTGGTTGCAAATGGGACTATGACGGGCCAATGATACATTAATGAAGTTCTACTTCCTCATGTTCGTCTTTTCCGTGGTGCTGTCGGTGATAAATTTGTTTTTATGGACGACAACACAACATGTCATCGAATATTTGCTGTTCAGGATTGTCTAGACAGCGAGGGTATTCAACGCCTCGTATGGACATCACGTTCTCCAGATCTAAACCCCATTGAAAATGTGTGGGATGCTTTGGGGAGACAAGTTGCTGGTCGAAACTATCCTCCGACAAGAAAGAACACCCTCATCCGTGCACTCCCAGAGGAATGTGATAAATTGTCTCAACAGCTGCTGGATAATGTTGTGCAAAGTATGAAACGACGTGTGGAATGTTACATCACACTCCACGGTGGACATATCCCGTACTGATACCTTTCTTCAAGGTGCCTGCTGACTTTTAGATGCATTGTTCCATTTTTCCGTATGCAGCATCAAATGAACATTTTTTCAGATGTTTCACAGCTTTTGTACTTTCCAGAACAATAAATATTCTTTATTCTAATGACTGAACAGTGTGGCAACTATATTTTATCCTACTAGACCTCATGTCTCGCTACATTGCAATTTGTGATCAGTCCTTAGCAATTGTCCAGCAGTGTATAAAAAATTGCTTAATAATAGTTGCCCATAAGTAGGAAATTAGCTATTGTGTATTCAAAATTGATTTATACTCTACTGTTATCTTTACAAAACATGTTGACAGCTGTAAATAGCTATTACAATAGGTTTTGTGGAATATGCAGCAAAATGCATAGTAAAATGTGCTGTAAAAACTACAGTAAAAGTTTTACGAATATACTGTAAAATTTACAGCATATTGTACTGGCGCCCAAAACGCCAGCACATTTTGCTGTAAAATTACAGTGCTTTTTTTAGAGTGTAGGGTAAAATGCTCAACGTAACAGCAATTTAATATCGTTATAATAAATGTAAATATATATATATCGTTATAATAAATGTATATATTTTTTAGTATCTCTAAAAAATTCTCTCTCCTCATATGAAATGTTATAGGAGAAAGAATATAAAAATTGTCAATATAGGAACGTAAAGGTGTTGAATGTTTTAAAAAATTAAATCACAGATAAGCATGTAAATTATAAACGCGATAAATTTAGAAAAAACTAAAAATTTATTTATAGTTTGTGAAACATGCCTCCTCTTGTGGAAGGCCAATCTCTCTGTCAATTTATCGACTTGCAGGAAAAAACCGTGGGCCCATTAGATGAAATGAGGTATGTACCCGAGGGCCATTGACATCGTTAGTTCATTGTAGTCACCTAAGTTTTTTCATTTATGCAATGCTGCTGGTCTTGGAATAAGTGTTTTGAAGCTTATGCCAAGATTACAGTTCCTCCCAGTCCTTACATAGCAATTTTATATAGGAAATTATGAATAGAGATAATAATACACATATAGTGAATTATACATTATCTTTATTCAAATTGGTTTAACTAAGTTTAATCATTAGACTGGATATTTATAAATGTAGGCGAGTAAAATGTAGATTCACACACAAAAACAGCTTTAAAATACAGAATTAAATTTATTATTAAAGAGTGCCGAATACGTACATGTAATCTGGATTATTAAAAAATAATTTTGTTACATCTTTGATATGTACAAGAATAAGAGGTGTCAATGACATGTGGCGCGTTCGCTGGTGGTCACCCTCCCTAGTGCTGACCCCACCAAAGAGTTCTGGATTTCGGTGAGTACATTATTAAGTGTACAAATACAAAATATTCTGAAAAGCGAGGATTCTAATCAATATATATAATCTATGTTAATTTAAGTCACAATAAAAATTTAAATATATATGCATTGGAAACAATTTTTTGTATTTATAAATATCAGTGCGTCACATGTTGGTCATGAGTTTAAACAGGAGAGCCTATTTTCAGAGAAAGATTATTTAAATTACTAATTGAGTTAAAGACCGCTAAATGTGTAACAATATTTTCTAGATTTAAATGAAAAAAAATGCAGTATAAATTAAGTTACAATAATAAACCGATTAAAGCAGCTGTAATTACAACGCAATTAAAATTTAATACCCTTATAATTAATTTATAATTTTAGTATCTCTAAAAAAATTTCTATGGTTTTTACAAGTTATAGATAACGGGGAAGGATTAAAAAATCATTATTATAAGAACATTAAATCTTTTTAATCTTTCACTGAAAATAGGTTTTTTTTAAGTTTAATAAGTTATTTTAAAACTCCGTTTATATATTTCCTGTAGAATTCTGTAAAATTTCATATAAAATTTTGTTCAGAAATATAGTTTTCAGCTATTTTCGCAATATTAAATATCCAAAAATATACTGAATCGCTAAATTTCAGATTTTGAATTTGGATCCACGAAAGTTTTATAAAATGTGGGTAAATTAAATATCGTGCCAAACCCGCAACAGATACTAGGATTTTATTCATCGAAATTTCTACTTAATGTTCTATTTAATTAGTACTTAGTGCATAAAATACATTTGAACCAACTCGTATGTGTAAAAAACGAATGCATTCATTTGTTCTCACATTTACCAAAAGTAAGTTTCTTCCAGCTCCAAATAAAAAATTTCTCCACTTGCAACTCACAAATAAGTCGAAGATTTCGAACTTAATTTCATGCTTAGAATTAATAATTCGAACAAATAAAAGCTGAGCTTAAATATTTCCTACTTCACATTAAATTGATAGTTAAAATTTCACTTAATTTGAAGAGGATTACAGTTTTAAACTAACAAATTGCAAGTATAACATTCAAACTCAATTTTAAAAAACTTAAAACATTAATATTAATAAGCTTCCTCATAAAGATTCAGTCAATATTTAAAAATAAAGGTTTATGGGTTAGTTAGTTTTGTCGATTTGTAGTCACATTAAAACAACGCTTATTCGACAGGGTAGGGCCTGACTTAGCCTAATTGAGGTCTGGGGCAAAAACTTATTTGGAAGCCCCATCAGATATGGGGACCCAGGGCAACTGCCCCGTATGACCATGCCTTAGTCAGACTGTGAGCCAGGGGCCTATAGTTTAAAGTGGATTCTGAACTAAAGTAACCAGGTTCGAAGTGGGAATTGAATCCACTAGCTGCTGAATTGTGAACCAGAATGCTAATCATTCAATTGTTGGCTCGGGGAAAAGCATGACAATTCAGAAACACAAAAAAAGAAGGTTCAAATGAATTTCAACTGTACAAAAGTAATAAATGATGCACAATTCTAGTTATCATTTAGTAAACAAATTCATTGCTTTATATTGAAGTTTTAAATGATTTTACTCTTCTTTCCTTCCCTCACTTTGCTCTAACTTCTCTAAATACTAATTGAAGTTTACAAAGATTTTATGTATACACTTATACATGCAATAAATGTTGATTTCCTTGTGCATAAAAATAGTTGGCATTAGTAAGGATTTAAAAATAATGCATGGATAAATATCAAATTTGTGTATCTCATGCAACCTATCATGTGTAAAAGCGGGCAGGGATAAAATTATTTAAAATATGTAATTTTAGCAAATGAATGGAATACATTTTTCAGATAATGTGAGTTTCATATTTATTTTATACAAAGTGACAATTTCTCTTTTATATGTTGTCAGCTATCTCTATAGCTAGTAATATTAGTGTTAATTATTTGTGTGTTATAAAAAAATTATTACAAAAATTCAAATAATTATTTTAGTCAGAATAATTCATGTTTATTATCTATTTGCAAAGCAGAATATTGATATAGTCTATGTTATTTATACATGTGAAATTATTAAGGCTGAACAATGATTTTTGTGGTTAAAAATCCTGTCAAAAGGTTTTACAGCTATGAATTTTATTTTTCAATACTTTTCAGTACAAAATCACGCTTAGTTTTAAAATATTTGAAAAGATTTATTTCACAAAACAATTAATGGTTAAATTTTTTAAAATTTGCAAAAAAAAAAAAAAAAAAAAAATTCTACATTGGAACAAATATTAAAAATAATTTTTCAAATTCAATTTAAATAAATTTAAAACGTGAATCTACCTATAGAGAGTGCATGAAATCATTATTCGAAAGAAAACAGCATCTGTGAATACGCTTGACAACCATTTGTTCTAGTCTGTCCGAAATATCTCTTTGGAGAACTAATCTTTGATACAACCTCTCAGTATCCAAAGACTGCAGAACAGTGTATGTGCATTTGCTTACTTTCCTAGACAACTAGAACTGGATGTGATCAACCATATTTAGGATACTTTAGAAGCATTGAACTGGGGACTTCAGCAAAATCTTTGTAAATTTTTAGACTTTACAACGGCTACAAATTCATATGACAAATAATAAAAAAACTAATTTTATGTCTATGCATATTCATGACTAATATATAATTTAAAATTCAATTACTTTTATATTTTAAAGAAATTCTAGTTCAATTTTTTAATATAAAATATTTCAAGGAAAAATATCCTTGTATTCCAAAAATTAAATTTAATCTAAGAAACTTGATTTTTCAATTGAACATTTGAACAACAGTAATGTTAACTCTGACATTATATTTTACTTTTCCAAAGAATTATTTACAATTATCTTATGCATAATTATATAGACATTCTGTTATTTATACAGAACTATATTTCAGAATATTGTATAAGTCAAATAAAATTATTCTTATTAGGATTACTCGTTTCAGGAAACATTCAAATTGTTAGTCATCCATTAATCAAATATATAAATAAAAAAAATATCCAAATAAGCAAAACTTAAGAGTAGACTTGAAATATGTTTCATTTATCTTACAATTTATAGCATTTAAAGAAAAATAATCGAAACTTACTTTATATATTGAAAAGAAAATTTATTATGTGATATATAATGGAGGTACAAAAAATTGACACACAAAATACTTGCTCAAAAATTGTTTTGATTAAAAAATAGTTTTTAACATTTTTTATATAGAGATAAACACTTAATCGTACCACAAAAATAGCATTTCTTGTTATTATAAAATTTAGTTGCTATTTAAACAAAAGGATTCAGTGAGACAGAGGAATATCCATTTTCTCAGGAAAAGTTCAATTTGATATTACTATTGGATCTTTGATATCTTAAAATACAATCTATGCAAATTATATTTGTAACAGTATACAAATTAGTTTAATAGCTTTCATCCTTGTTGAAAATTCATGCTTTCTATCATGTGATGAAAATCAAATTATATTTAAATTGCAAGAGCAAGAAAAATTGTCTTTTCTTTTTATAGACAGGAAAGAACTTAGAATCAATTATACAATGGAAGCATTTCCATTAAATAGAATGAGATACTATATAGTTTGAAGTTAAAATAACAATCTAGCAAAAGTAATAAATTAAATTTTTTTTAATATGCAAAAATCTTTTTATAAAAATGATTTTAATTTAATGTAAATTAAGTCAGATTTCGAAAATATTAAAAAACTTAATAAAAAAACGAAAAAGTTCTTTCATACTTAGAAAATTCTATTTTATAAGATGTGTGATATGTTATAAAACTTAATATGTTACAATTTTTTAAAGCAAGAACACACCTTTAATTATTTTTTATTTAATTACATAAACGTGTGTCAAAACACAAACTACTGAATTTGAAGACAAATTCTACATCATACAAAAGTAGAACTAAATACATAAAAAAAACATAAAATGAAAGAGATTAATTGAAAATTTAAATCTAAAGAATATGAAAATAAGCACAGTGTATGTATATGAGAAATTGATCAAAAGCATTCCCAGCAGTTATGATACATGATTATGTGCCAAACTTTGTCAGAAGTGTTTTATTTTTATTCACAAGAATGGAATAACACTCCACAGCATTGTTTCCCTATTACATTAAGGAAGTTATTATAATTGGCATTATTCTTTAGACACTTTAGCATACATGTAAAAGATTGCAATGGTGCACAAAAAAGTGTGGGATTGCTGAATCATGAAAATTGAGAAAAAAATACCATGTTATACTTAATATTTAACTTCACCTTATATGAATTCCTTCCTAACCAAATCAATGAGGATAAAACAATATAGAATAATAAAGAGTATAAAAAATCATGTATTTGAAGCTCTACTCCTGAAAGTCCACCATTATATTCAAAGAGTATTAAACAGTTCTACACATTATTTTTATATTTATATAACTGCAGACTAATATGCAAATCTCCATTTTGTATCATATCCCAGCTGATCCAGATTAGGTGTGCATGCAAATTTAATCATAGGAGGAGGACCACACATTAATATAAAATTTTTTTCTTCCGGAGGTGGAAGATGTTCAGTAATCATATCAGCAGAAATAAAACCATGACTGTACTTCCAGCCTAAATAAGGAATGAATGCATTTAATTAAGCAATATTTTGTGCTATGAAATATACTAAAATTTTGAAAGAGTAATAAGAAAATTATAAATAATTTTAAATTTATATTTGCAATAAAATTTAAATAAACTATTGGATTTATACATATATATATATATATATATAATTAAAAATTATAGTTTCATAATACACATTTTATTCAAGAAAAATTAATGTTTGGAAACAAATCTTGAAATTTAACAAAATATGTTAGATTGTAAAGAATTCCACATAATATATAGCATAAGGAAATATATTAATGTAAAACAAAGCTATATTGCTATATAAGTCAATTATAAAAATTCAATTTAAAATTCTTTACAATAAAATTCATTTCAGTATTGTACGTATATTGATATTACATTTACTGGGGTGTCATTAAAAAGTTGCCAGGACTGAAAATTTCAAGCATTTATTTATTGGTCATTTTATACAGTTTCACAATATAAATTTAAAAAAGCATTTTACAAATTAGTAATTTAAAAAAAAACTTATTTTTCCTTGAGAAAAATTAGTTTTTTTTTAATAATTATCTTTCTTAACAATTGACTAATTTTAATGATTTTTTTCTATATGCTCTACAGTCTACAAATAATTTACTTTTATGTGTGGAAAAAGGAGTAGACAGTGAAGTTAACGAATTTTAATTTCTGTAGGCATAGTAAAATTTTGAATTAATTTTTTTCCCAAAGAAACTTGGTAGTTTTTTCATGCCATATGTGTATTTTTTACATTTCTGAATTGACAACGATCTCTGAGCTCTTTTAATTTCAAGCTTCGAAAATAACACTTGATTACATATGCTACCATTTTCATAATTTTCCCCATTTAACAATAACAACATCATAGATAATATTGAAAGAATATTGAACAAGGATTTGAAAATGTAGTCATAATGCTTTCATTAAAATAGTAAGAAATTTATATAGAATATTATTTTGAGTTATTTTAAAAATATGAGACCACAAAATCAATTCACACTATTTTCTCCCTATTGTATACTTTAACACAATCCATTTAATTTATCTTTTACATCTATTCCATAACTTCATTCAAGTATATATAATTCTTTTACAGAAATTAAAGGAGATAAAAATTCAGTTAAATTCATAAAAACTGACACAATTATATTTTATTTTCTACTTTTTGGACCCAATACAGAAAAATAAATTATCAAGGAGTAAGTTTATTTTATTTTTTTATTTTTTATCAAGTATGCTGTTGTTTTCTATTAAGCAGTCCTCAGTTGCTCTATAAAAATGATTTAACCATTAAAATATTTTAAAAATGGTGAAAACAACAGAACAAATAGAAGATTTGAGTATTTTAATTTGCGAAAATTCAAGGAATGCTGCCACACAGTATGACAGAATAAAAGGTTCCAGATATGAAATGACAAATTGATTAATAAACTTGATCAATAATATATTTAAGAAATAAAGAAAAAGTAGACAGCACCAGAAAATTTCAAAAACAATTTCATTAAATAGAAAAATTTAAATGATTCACGAAAGAAAAAATATTTTGATTATGTTATTCATAAAATGCATTGCTTTTAAATTCATAAAGAAATTCCATAAATGTTTCAAAATTATAAAGATCTAGATAAGTTAACATTTTTACTAAAACTCTTTTACATTGTTCATTTACAGAAATATTTTGTGGTTCTGGAAAGGATTAATCAAACTTACATAATTCTTTAAATGAAAATATTTTATTAAAAAAAATCATCTTAGGAATAGAAGATGGAATGAATTAAGTTTGTAAAACAAGTTTTTGCTAAAAAAAATTCTAATTATTAGATGAATAAAGAAATTTCAAGTAACTCCTTGAATATTGAAAAATTTAATAAGAATGGGTTAACTCTTTGGTCATGAGTGATTTCAATGCTAAGATATTAACAAGGAAAAAAATCTGAATGATATGAAGAAAGAATATGATTTGGAATTGTGTGAAAATTTATAATATCAAATAAGTGTAGCCATATTTGTTAGTCTTATTGTGACAGCTGACTAAACATTCATAAATTAAGACTAACTATTCATAGAGATTATAAATTATGTGCAGATGATACCATTTATGGGATTATATAAAAGAAAAAGAAAATTTTTCTTTATAATCCAAGTACATGATAATATACAATATACAAAATTTACTTATCTGAAAAGTGTTACGATTTTTATACTTCTAATTTAGAGTAGTTTATAAATATATATGCAGTGCAATCAAATTAAATTCATATTTCATTTACAGTAGAATAAAAAGGTAGAATATAATAATCTCTATTAGTTCATTAGAAAAATTTCCTAAATTTTTTGTTACAACAAAATTTTGAAAAATAAGCTCTATCTCCATTGACATATCAACTCAAGTGAGTTTCCAGGCATTGAATGTGATAAGATAGATTATCTCCTAGAATGTTCTTTAAAGCCACAATCCAAGCTGTTTTCATACATATGAATGGTCTTAAAAAGTTTTCTTTTTAGGTATGGAAACAAAATATGTCAGGAGTGCCACTTGCAGTAATACGGATGCAGCTTCCAGTCTTGTACAATGGCAGGCCAGACACACAATAATTGATTTCAGTTCGAAAATTTCTTCATATCACCACATCACATTGTCATCAATGGTTCTTGTCTATGGTCATTTGACGTAGGCTCTGTTGTTGACTTCTTATTGACTTTCTAAAAAGATCATGTCTCACCAGAGCACTTGGTAAGAAACACAGCAAGGCACTTTCTCCAAAAATGTTATTGAAAATTTGGAACAGTCTCTGCCATGGACTTACAAAATTTAACACAAAACTTGATTGTTAATCTTTGCAATACTAAATGCTGCATTTTGCCTTGCACATCACAAAATAACTTGCCCAGATATGCCTATCCTATCTGACTGGTGAGAGAAGATTCAACAAATCCAATATATGTTAGTTATTTCCCTCTACAAATCCCAACTAAAGTGAGGTTACTTAGATGCCCAGTTGTGGCAAAAAATTATCAATGACAATACTTTCTATAGATACAAAACTCTGCATTTTAAATTATGATATTAAAGTATATTTTTGTGACACATAAGAGATTAACAAAAAGATTATATACTTCAGTGTGTGAAAGATAACAAATTTGAGCCGAGCACTATTCATTAAAAGCAAATGAATTTTCTATTTATATTCTCTACAGTCAAATCGTTCAGAATAACTGCATGGTAATTTTTTAAATTTTTACTGTATCACAAGAATACATCGTCCTTAAAAAGCTAAAGAATAAATTATATGGTTCTTTTTCTAAAATTTAAGCAAATGAACAGTAAATGTCAAATTCTGAATACAAATGTATAACAATTTTATACCTTCAGTAGGACGATCTACCGTAAACCATAATTTAAATTGATCAGGATACTTTTCAGCCAGATTTTCCAATTCAGATCTCAGCAGAATGTCTTCTTCAGTCTAACACATAAAAAATATTTTCCTTTAAATGTTGAATATTAATTTAAAAAATCAAAAGTTGCCTTTACTGCAAATTTTTAATGTAAAAATAACTGTATATTTTAATGTATTTACTATAAGACAAAACAGCTAAAATAAAAATAATTACAAGTAATAATAAAGAAACTACAAATAATAATAATTTCATGACAAGTTATTTATTCAGTACTGCATAATATAAAGATGACAAACATCAACCTTTAATTGGCATGACTAGCATTATATAACTGACAGATGAAAACTTCATACAATCAATAATAAAACTGAATTATTCAAAACAAGAAGTCAAAATTGAGAATTCATAGATATTATTAATGTTATATATTTAAAGAAGAAAATTATAAATATATTAGCCATGAATAAAAGTAAATGGAAATTTCAATTCAAAACATCATAAAGGTAGATTGTCAACATGACTTACACACATTCATATAGAAACATTTTCTTTCTTAGAATGTCTTTTTAATTAGAAACTATATTTCATTTAATATTAACACACATGTTTATATTATTAATATCATATTTTAATGTGAAAACTAAATTTATAATTGAAGGCATTGATTATCTTTTAATGAATGATTAAAGAGCTTAAGAAAACAAACAATATAAGGTATTTTAAAATTGTTTTAACAATATGATTTTTATAACTTATTGAAATTTTAATTAGTTAATTTATAAATAATTTTTATTTTGTTAATTAAAATATATAAAAAATTAGCAGAAGCATCAAAACAATGCAGTGGTACATTTGAAACAAAATAATAATGCAGGGAAATTTCATCTACATAAATTTTGTTGCTTACATCAAAACTAATCAATTAAAATATTCCTAATCACATACTACGATTTACATTTTTAAAATTTTATTACCCATTCTACTTTAAATTATAAGTCTGTGAATGAATAAATGAATTTTCAGCATTGTGTAATGCTATAATTTATATTAGTAGTCCTCTTTTTCCCTTGATAAATATGATCTTTTAAGAATCAGTACAGCTAGATTTTATAGGGAATCAAAATTTAAATAAGGTAGTTGTCAATATAAGAGTATCTATCAAATTTTAGAACATGTTCATCAACAGTGGATAATTTTGAAAAGCAGAGGTAAGTAAGTAAAAGTAAAGCTATATTAAGTAGTTTTGAAAAGATATTTAGAGCATCCTTTGCTTTTGTGATATGTTGAAAATACAATGAATCTAAACTTTGAGTTTTCTCATACCAATGAAACCAGAGAAAAGCCATCATTTAAGATAAATTATTTTCTTAAAAGCCTTTTTAGACTTTCCAATTTCAAAATATGTGTACCATTATAATAGCATTAGAATCACAATGAAGAAAACTATGGCTATTGATATCACATTGATATTTCTTTTTCAGATGTTTGAAATAAAGACATCTAATTGATACCATTATTATGCATTTCTTTAAAAGTATATGTTTTCAGAATAGAATTAAGAACACATTATTATTGTAGAGACATGAATTTTAAAATGTATTAGTAAGAAAGCTTTTAAAACATTAGATAAAATATCATAATTTTATGAATAATTGGGAAGCACTATAGAAATTAATTCGAAGAAAATGCTATCCTTCAAAACTATCATCAAATTTTGAAGAAGTGTATTAAACTACAGAAAATCGATGAAAATTATAATAGTAAATTTGAAAATTTAAAGCCACTTTTTAACAATTCAGTCATATTAATATAGACCTACTTTGTGTTGTTATATGTAGAATGTTTTTAATTATTATCAAAATTATTTCAGAAAAAAATTGCACATTTTTCGAAATAACTTTATAACGAACGAATAAATTTTATTAAAAGTATCATGAAAGAAGATGACATTCATGATATTAACACTATTATAAGATGAAATTTAATGTTACCTTATTTGATAAATAAATTTATAACTTAATAAAGGTAAATAATTCCTTTATCTTCATGCAGTAAATTATTCCAAAAAAATGAAAGATAATAAAAATGAAAGTAATAAATATACACCTTACTGATTACAGCAAGGACTTACTATTGAATCTGATGCATGAAAAGTGTTTAAATAGTTACAAAACATATTTTACTATTGCACGGCAATGTTTTTTCAATGATATTTGAAGTCACAATAATAGCTAATTTTAAACTATTTTGACTGCAAGACACCAAAACATCTGTTTTTGCAAATATTTAGAATATTCAGGAATTCCATACATTAAAGTTTAATACTGAAGAATGGATTTGGAATGTGCATTGAGAATAACTGATATAAATTTATGCTTAAACCACAAGTTTAGTTACTTTAATATGAATAACTTAAGTAAGGTGATGTTATGAATCATTTGGAATAAATGTCACTAAATATTTAGAATGTTCATTAATACGATATATCAACTTTATTAATAGTAAAGCAAACACAAGAATAATTGATATACGACTATTTTTAACTAAGTCAGTGTTAGTTTGATATGTAGGATGGTGTTCATAAAAAGTACATTTGTTAATAGTTAAACAGTCTAGAAATGTTGAAGATATCTTTAACAGACTCAAAGGCATTTTAAACTCACTGGTCTGCGAGAACGTACTGAAATATTTTACAGGTCCTTGGAGTAAATCCAGTTAGGAAACACTGGTCTAGAATTAGAAATGAAAGTGCTAGGGTAGATTTAACAAAAGTTCAAAGGTTGTTTTGTGTAGCTATCTCTGGGTGTAATAAAACAACTCCCATTTCTACTCTTGAACTTTTGCTTGGTATGTATCCACTTTATATATGTATTGAAGCAATACTTAGCATGAAAAGGCTTAAAAATACATGTCACAGTGGAAGAATTACTCCAGATTTTTGTCTTGAGGAAACCTTAATGCTGATGTAATTAGTCATCCTTTTGTAAGTATGCTCACTGATTACATACTTGTTAAATATGTTGTTAATATGCCCTATACAATAAAGTTTCCCTTATGAGACTATTGGAATAATGTCTTCAGTCTACTTACTGGTACACTGATGGGTCAAAAATTAATTCCACCACTGGGACTGATATTTGTTGTCCAGCTGATGGTACAAAGCTGCCATTCTCTTTGGGAAAATATACAACTGTATTCCAAGCACAAGTCTGCCATTCTCATGTGCAGTAGAATATGCTTACATATAAACGATTCTTGTAAAAAAATAATTGTCTTTTCTGACAATCAAGCTGCATTACTGGATTTATAGAAGGCTACTATAGCTTCTGTTCTAGTGTGCGTATCCCTCACCTTAATGTGGGTGCCCGGGCACTCTAGTGTTCCTGGCAATGAGTTAGCAAAGGCTGGACCAACAACCGAATTTTTTGGTCCTAAATCAGCACTAGGTATTAAAAAAAACTTATTAATATCAGTTTTTGAACTGGTATAATGCTAATGATCAAAGAAAAGCAAGGTTATTAAATAGTACATGTCCTATTGAAAGGCAAAAAGATGTTTATGTTTAGTAGAAGCTGTTTAAGGAGAGCAGTGGGACTTCTTATTGGCCACTGGCCACCTTCAGATACATCTTGCCATAATGGGAGTATTAGATGATCCTACTTGGAGGGGTAGTCAGTTTTACAGGAAACTTCATTACATATTCTAAGTGAATGTGAACCTTTTTCTGCTCATAGGTTCGAACACATGGGTCAGCTTTCAATTAAACCTTGAAATGGTACAGGATAACCTAGTTCAATGTCTGCTGAATTTTGCTTCAGCTACTGTTCTCTTCAAATAAAGGCTCTCTTCAGGGTATAGTTCGATAGACCTATGGCCACAGTGCTAGATTTATGGAACCACTCTACCCTAAATCTAATCTAATATTTTTGTTTTACAAATGATTTTGTTCAGTTTATTTTTCATGCCATTCAGCAAGATACCCACTCGTCAGAATCATCTAGATCACACGGATAAGATAAAATTATGGAAAATGCAATTATTCTTTTAAAATTGCTCCAATGATAATTAAATGTCTTATTATTTACTCATGGCAATAGCTTTTATTGTTGTTATATAAAATATTAAAAATAATTCATTAAAAAAATTTTGACATATTATTAATATATTTCATTATACATAAAAATAGTACACAAAATTAAATTCTTATTTCTTTTACATGCTGAAAATTTTATTTTTAAAATTATTGCCTACACCAAAAATCAACGTTTAAAAACGTTAAAATTAGAAAATATTTTAACTGCCTATTTCAAAAAAGAAAACTTTATTTCAGTACATTGTCTTATAATGTTTTACAGCCTTGCAATATCAAAAATTAATTTAACTTATACAACCGTAAATACATTGAAAAATCAAATTATTTATATATATATTGAGATTTTATCAGTAAAAATAAGCAAAATATGTAATTCAATAAATTTAATTAAAAGTATGTAAACAAAAATAGCATTTTTTATAAAGACCATATAAAGTAAAACTAAGAAAGCATTTTATTCAATTATTACCTGATTAGCAAATAATAAAGACATTTTCAACTTATCATCAGAATCTCTAAGAACATGTTTGACTAACTGAAACATGGGTGTAATTCCTGTAATTTATAAAATAATATATCAAATTAAAAGCATTAGCAATATAAATGTATTACCCTGTGTGAATTAATACACATGTATATTTTAGTAATCTAAACTATTTTTTTTCTTTGTAAGAATACCAAATATAAATTCACTTAGGTTGTATTTATATGTGTTTTGATATTAGATGCAAAGAAGTTTTTAATTTAGGGATAATAAAATAACTATCACAATTATGATCATAAAAGGAATTCTTTAATTGAACTTTTAGTCCATTAAACATGAGAAGAATCTTAACACCACTTTAATTTATAAGTAACGAAGATGAAAAAAATTTCGAAGATATTCAGATCGAGATAGTTTAATCACATAGAGATCAAAGTTTAAATTAAAACAATCATAAACAGAAATTTATTTTTACATTCAAATTAAATATGAGAGCTTTTAAATTCACTCATTATAAATTAAAATAATAATCATAATTTTTAAAATACATAATTTTAAATATAATTAAATATATTTACATAAATTTTAATATATGTATTTATTTTATTTATTAAATGATATCTATTCTTGCTAATTTTTCCTAAATTTCTAATTCAAAAAGAAGCATTTTTTAAGACACCCATAAGAAAACTTTAAATTTAAGGAACTTCATTATTTTTATTGTAATACAACTCTCTCTCTAAATATTTCTAACTATGCAGGCAAACATGAAAACATTTTACTAAAGAGATTATTAAAATGATATATTTCATATTTCTTTAAAATAAATTTTCTGTTTTTTCAATATTTAAAATAGGTTTCAGAAAATAATTTAAACAAATATTTTTCTAACCAGAAACATAATTGCTTAACTAATAATTAAAAAAGTAGGTAATTTTCTGAGTGCTTATACACATTTGAAAATTAGAAAAAAAATTCATAATTGAAAAACAAATCACACAGAGTATTTAAAATAGTTCAGTTAATTTCTTTATGCACACATTTTGTACATAAAAATCAATTTTACTGAGACATAATTTAAAATGAGATTCATATTATTACAAACATCAGCACCTGAGGTGAGAATCGAATTTGCAAACTGATGAACACTAGAGCACTGGCCACATTTAGCTAACAGTTTACCTTTCATTTAAGATAAAGAAAGATTAGCAGAACTCTTAGCTATACTTTTAAAAATAAAGCAGTGTTTCATTTAAAACTAAATATTAATTTCGAATTTTTAAAACTTTTATATAATATATATCTTGCAAATTAAAAAATATATTTCAATTCTTTTTATCTAACTTTTAAGCCTTAAAATTCAAAAAATACTTAACATTAAAATGAAATATTCATTAAAAAAATTCATACATTTAAAATATGTCTGGCTCAGACATGCAGACACCTGTTTTGCACAGTGAAGGAAAATAATAAGTTTAATAGATTTATTGCAAACAAATCTAAATTGCAATTGTGAACTTTTTTGTAAAATAGTAGTTTTAAGTCAAACATTTATCTGTAGTACAATTAAAATATTTATGCACAATTTTACTATAAACATACATTTTATTGAATATTTCAAGACAAACTAAAGGACTTAGTTATTCTTACATTAGTAAAAGATAAAAAGACTGAAATATCTAGGAAAAATTAGTTTTCAAACTCTCAATCAAAAATAGTTCAACAATATTTAATTTTTGTCACGTCACAACTAAAAAAATTATATGAATATATGTAACTAAATATAAATAATGTTAAAATGAAATGAAAACAGTAAAAGTAGGAAATGTATAATTAGTATAAAAAGATACATTACATGAATTTTTAAATAGCTCTCAATGAAATCAGTTTAAAATATTTACAAGTATTAAATATAACAATTGCTCAAAAGTAATAAATTAATTACAGAAAAGAACATAGTATTTTATACTTTTAAAACTTCATTTATGTATCTTCACATCTGTAAAAATAGACTCTTTATAATTTTATCTATTATAATTTGCTAATGCAAATAATTAAATCTTTTATTTATTATGCAAGCATATTTTATAAAACAATTAAAATTTTTCAAAAGTAAAACTAAAACAACTTTGTAACCCATAAATAATAAATGTACAAAACGTACGTCTCAGATATGTTAAGTGACACAAATACATATCTGTTCATAATAAACAAAACATTTCTAGAGAATTTAGTATCTTTAATAAAACAAATGTTCCCAATATTTGTGAGCTCAAATGTAAACCAAATACATTTTTAAAAGAAACTGAAATGTAATTCTTTTAACAGAAACAGCTGGAAAAGAATTGAAAAGTTAAGCTTTATTACTGATATCTTATATTTTTGTTTATGATTTTCAAAATATCCGATTTTATGTTAATCTATATTACCATCCCAATTTAATGTTTCATCAGTCAGTTAAAAATTTCATTAAATAAAAACTTGAATAAAATCAAAAAATTGATAATAATGAATTTTTAATTAATCCTTAAATATTTTAAATCCTTAAATATTTTGCTGTAACAAAAACTATATGAAATGGAAATAATAAATACATTTTATAATTTAATTATCTCTGCTCCTCCCAAATTTAAGAAAGAAAACACTTTTCTTTCAATACAATATTTAAGACTTCCGAATTACGTTTTTAGCAACTGTTGAAGTGTGTGATAGATATTTAAAACATTTTACTATTTTGGTAAAAATATACAATTGATTGCTATATAATTGGCTCTGAAAATAAAGTTTCATATTTGATATTTAGTTCCACACACAAAAATCTCATCTTACACACATAAATAGTTAAACAGCATATATAGCTGACAAATATTATAAAGCACTAAAATTAATTATTAAAGAACCATAAATAAATTTTCTGACAGTTATATTTTACTTTAAAACTTCCTAATTGAACTTCTATTACCTGTTCCTCCAGCAATCATACCAACTTCTTTTACATTATAAATCTGTGGTGGAGATTTATTGTCTGGCTTGACACTAAATTTTCCTAAAAAATAAAATTTTATGAAAAGTTATTGTATTTTCATTATAATTTCATATCTAGAATTAGATTGTTGAGAAATAATAATTAAATTAAATATTAATTTTTATTTTTGGTTCACATAAAAGTTTAATGCTTCCACCAACTTTGATACATCTTGTTGCACAAATAAATATATGCACCAACAGTGAAACAAAGCAAGACACAAATTTAGAAATACAACATTATTTCATGAGTTGCAAATATAATTAACATTTTGGATCTAATAGCCAATTTGGATTTATACGATATGATTTAAATTGCATTGCAAAAAGTCAAAGATGCAAGAAGCTTCAAATTCATATGTAAGCAGAGTACTGTTATCATTTTAGTTTAGTTTGTTACTTTATTGCTCTACACTCATTTTTTGCATAAAAGAGTTACAAACTTGCATACAAAGTATATACTACTACAAAAGGCAAGAACACTAATCGTTCAACTGCCTGCTCAGCAAACTGCCATTTTGAAAGACAACATTAAAGGAAAATATTTTTAAGATATACCATTATCTCTCTAACTCTTTTTAGTAATAAGGAAATCTAATCGAAAAATTTCTTATTATGATGGCAAGTTGTCTTGATATTCAAAAACTGAATGTTAATTCATTTGGATACCCATAACATATGACAGAAATGTGTTAAAATAGTCAAAAGCCATTTCTCTCCTAAAACAATTTATGTCAAGAACCATAACAAACGAATTCAAATGCACTGTACAAGATTTATTCAGATTACTGCACTGGAGAGACTACAAAATTTGAGATTTCCAACCATTCTGATAAAATTAAGCTAAGATTTTAAGGAAAATAGAATCATAAATTCAACTATAATTTCTTTGAATATTGTTTACTCTGAACACTCCATCTTTCAAGGAGACAACCTATTTCTTTGAAGAAATCAGGAGACTCTTCATTCGAACAGAGGCTTTTATACAAAAGTAATTGGTGATAATTTCATGCTAAAGAATGATAGTTTTCAGAAAAAAAAAGCATAGCTTATCAGTAGTACATTTAATTTCAAAAATACATATTAGAAACATGTATTCATTACAATAAATACTGCTAAATCTAATTAAAATTAACCTTTAGAAATTTTACTTTTCAAAATAAAAATTCTGCATGGTAACAGTAGCAGATATGCAACTTAACGATGAATAAATATACCTAATTTAACAGTAATGAAAGACCAATTACTAAAACTTCAATTTTTCACTTAAAATTATAACATTAAAACTAAGACTAAGCAGGAATTGCATTACAGTTTAAAATCAATTTATTTTCAACCCTTAAGTAATACACATTACAAAATGTCACCTCGTCCTAAATATATTAGTTTTCCAGAAGGGCCTCGCACATCAATCTTGTCACCAATTTTCATATTTTCAAGATATTGTGACATTTTACCTCCATCTGGAAATTTGGGATGAACTCCTTTGAAGTAAACCTTTAATTATAAATGAAAAATCTATGAATTTGCATACATGGTTATAATTCATAAAAAACTTCATGATTGCAATTTTGGTAAGATAAATTATGAATTTTTAAAAAAATGCAAACTAAATATTACTAATTAGTCTAAATGGAGAAGATTTTATTGAAGTTTATCTATTCAAATTTATTAATTGTATTAGAGCCCCAGTCATTCTTAAAACAAAGTAGACACATCGATATTTTTTAAAAGTATTTCAGTTCTTTAGTAGTTATATTTATGCTCAACTATTTTCTAATGTTTATAATTTGCACATTTCTGAATTTTTTTTATATATGTTCGCAGTTAAAGTTTCTTAGGCTTAGTGCTGGTGTTCGTGTACTTATATTTCACTAATTTTTCTTGGATTAACAGTAAAATAAAAAGATTTATGTCATTCAATGATGAAGAGAAAATGCTAGAAGTTAGATGTCTTAATTTATTAATAAAGGAAGAAATAAATTATGAAATTGTTTTAGTAAATATTAATCTTCTACAGAGGAAGATCATTATTCTCCCAATGATTCAAATTTAAGAAAAATTAAGATATTTAGTCATAAAATTTTTATATCGGCAAAGTACAATTTCTATTTTTATTAAACATTATTTTAAAACTGAAATTAAAATTGAGTCTTTCATAATGAAAGTTAGCAGACATATTATATATATGGAAATGTTTTAACTAAATAAGTAGATAAATACATAAAACGTTCTTATAAACACATAAAACATTATGAAACACAAGCATTGGTAATTTTAAGTGTTTGAGTTTTTACTTATTCCAAATATTTTATGTATATAGAAAAAACTATGAATTTCAGGAATTGCTTTATATCTTTTATTCACCCATTTTGATCATAAAGCTTTTAATTGTGTATTGTTTGCATTTACATAGTTACCTATTGTGAATTTTTATTTCAACATCAGTAAAAATGTTAAACATTAAAAACAATGTTATTTGTGTGTGTGTGAATTCTGATTATTTTTATTTTTAAACAAAGGCTTTCCTAGATGTGAAACTTCTTTTTTAAAAAAAATAAGTTTCCTTTTTCCTAAAACAATAGTTTAACAATTTAAAATATAAATTGTTAACATATATATATATATATATATATATATATATATATTATATATATATTTTCTTTTGAAAGTTTATTGTTTAGATTCAAACGGCACAATAAGCAAAAGTTTCCAATAAAAAATTAATGAATGAGCAATTTATATCTGAAATATTTTCCTTAATAAAGTCATTTTTATTATTGTTTTTAAAAGTTGTCTTTTAGTCTTTTTCTTAATTCAACAAAACAACTGCAATAAAAATTATCATTTTGCACATCAATCAACAATAATCATATTGCAAACAAAATAGGAAAAATGTAAATGACAAAATTATAAGAACAAAATTATTTTACTCAAGTTTAAAGTGACTTGAAAGCTTTTATGTTAAGTCTTAAAAGTAATTTTGAATATTTCATTTACAGTAAATGCAAGAAATCTTTCAATTAGATTTCATCAACAATAAGCAGAAAATGTTACCTTAATGACAAGGTCAAAATATCCCTTATCTTCTTCATCACTTGAAACAGGTGTATAGGGGCGGATCACAATATTTCCATCAATTTTAACACTGAGAAATATGTGCTGCCCTGAAACCAATAACAAAACATTCCATCAGTATAGCTATATAGTTAAAAATAATCATACTGGAAAAATTTTCCCAAAAATGAAAGTTAAAAATATTGGCATACAATGTGTTTGAATGAACCAAGATTTTCAATTTATTTCCATCATAATAGTTTGACTGAAAAATTTATCAAAATGAGTTTAAAAAATACTAAAAATCAATACCTCCAACAAAAACAATGCATTCATGAACAAAACTGACAATTTATGCATATGAATCATTAGTATGCAGAATTTTTTGTAAAATATCAATTTTTGTGTATTATATTGAATGTACATAAAAAAACTTAGTATTTATACCTTAAGGTATAAATATCTATATCTTAAGTTTATCTAACTGTACATATAGGAGCTGAGTGTTCATAATTTAACAGTATAATGTTCAAAAACTTAACATAATACAAACATAGACAAAAATAACTGCCTGTTTAGATAGCAGAAGTCAATATTTGAATAAATAACTTTGTATACACAAATATAAGACAAAAATAATAATATTGTTTCATTCTTAAATGTATTGTTATATTGACTGTAATCATTTATAGTTAACATCGTCTTTAATATTTCAGATACACATTTAAAACATTTTCTATAATATACCTGAAAATGCATTTTGATGATAATCATGTAAGATGATTTGCTCTGAGATTATAATGTTGTATTGTTGATATAAACTTTTTTTCTAAAGGCGCAAAGGAGTTTTTTTTTCTTTTTTTAATAAATTTAACAGACTTAAACTTAGAAAAATCTGGATTTAACACAGAAAAAAGTAAGTAAATAAAAAAAAACAATTCAATACATTTGATTTATTTACAGATATTCAAATTTATTTATATTCAATATTGATATATTACTAGTTCAAAATAACAAAACTATCTCATTTCTATAGATTGTGTTTAAGTGATAGAAGATTGTTTTGTAGACATTGAATTTTGGAATCTTTACAAAGATTTTAAATGGTTCTATCATTTTTGGAATTTATTAAGTAATGTAGTTTAGAATATTTCTGCAAATTGATTCAAATTTACTATACATTTATTCTACCAGTTTATTACACATTTATAAAATCCTTTTGATTAATACTAAAATATTTTTCTTTGAAAACTATATGAAACATTCTCATGCAGCAGAAAAAGAAAAAATATATCTTTTATTATTTCTTTAAATGTTAACAAACGTTTCTCTTAGATTTATAATGACATTTAAAAAATGAAAATTATGCTTAACATTAAAATGCCATTAAATATTTTCATTTTCTTTCTTTTTAACAAATAAATCCTTTCAAACTAGAGTAAATAGCTATAATATATGCAAGAAATGCCCAATAATATTAGTATATTAAAAGTGAAATTTCATAAGGTAAAAATGCATGTTAATACTAGAAACGAATAAAAATCTAATAAGTTTCAAAATTTTTACAACTAGCAAATATAAACCAGCTTACACCTATACTGACCTTGAACAACAAGTCACTCAAGAACTCAATAATTATCTCATGCGTATTTGAATATTTCACTTATAATCTTGTCTGTTGCATTTATTTTACTGTTGATGTTAACAATATTAAACCAAACACAAAATTTTTTTCTCTAAATTTATGACTTGTATTGAATACTAGTATTTTTTATACAATAATCATAGTAAATTTAACAAGCAGGTAAATGATAAATATTCCCCTGGAAAACAAAACTCTTATTTTTAGATTGCATGAATTTAGATAGTGATAATGTCATTAATGAAACTAAAAAATATAATAATATAGTAATAGAACAAAATAGGAGTACAACTATATACAAGAGTTTTCATGAGAAGTTAATAGTTTTTTCATGCCTCTTTTCATAATATTAAAAAAGTTGCAAAAATCAAAAAATTTATTATATAAAGTGCATTAATATAAAAACAATTTAAATTATTACTGGAATCTAATGAAATAAAATATTTATAATAGACATTCTTTAATTATATTAATTTAATACCCTATGATGATGTCTAAAATTTATAAAATTAATTTATGAGATGATGGTTGTTTGTAGTTCAACAATCATATTTTGCAGTGAGGGCAAACTAGACTGGAGCCTGCAGTTTAAAGTGGATTTCGAACCACTGCACACTAACCCCTGAGGTATGAATCAAATCCATAAACTGCTGAACCCCAGACCACAGCCTAATTATTCAGCTACCAGCTCAGAAAAGATAAAAACAACACAAAAAATTCATATAAATAATAGAATGTTGTAGGATATTTAACAGTAAATATTCAATTAAAAACAATTTTTGTTTTCAAAAACATTAAATAATGCCACACTAGTATAAATTAGACATTGCATTTCGAGAGAGAATTGCTAAATCCGATTAAATAGATCAAAAATAAGGAAATATCATTTATATACAACTGTTCACATGAAAGAAAGGGAAAATAAAATGTAGCTACCTATTGGCAGGCCCAGAACATGATTTGGAGATGGTAATGCAAAACGAAATCTTCTTGTGTCATGACTAAGCTCCTAGAAATATTTAATAACTTACTAGAGGCACTATAGAAAGACACAATATTGAATACAGTTGTAGTCTCAGTTAATACTATTTACATAAACTGGGAAGTTTTCCGGATTTAGCAACAAATAACAGACTTAGCATAAAAAAATGTTTGTGACAAAAAAATCAATTTGCAGTTGATATAAATACAAGCTATTAAATAAAACGTTAAAAGGATCATAGAAATGCTCTTCCTTCCTTGTGTTTATTTTCTTCACTTTTATGAATCTTCCTAAATTCACAACACATATCAATAAAGATTAATAGAAAAATGAAATGACATTAATTTTAATATTTTAAATAATTTTTTTTTCATGTCAAAAAAACATTAATAAAATTTCTGATCAAAATACTTTCATCTAATAAAATTTCCTATTATTTACTATTTTAAATATTTCCAATATTTATAAAACTTTATTAAAACACTAAGTTTTAAGATGTGACACAATAAAAGTTTTATGTACATACTATAAGAGTTTTATTGTGACATATCTCCAAGAATTCATTATTTTTAACTTCCTTATTAATAAATAATATCCTGCTTCATATACAGAATCGTCAACATACTTTTAATACTTTCCTTCTTGTTACTATTTAACAACTTAATTTAAATATTCAATGTGTTTTCCATGTTTAAATGTTAAGATATCTATTCCAAAGAATTCTCCTTAACCTTACATTTTTCATTTGAATATTTGATAGAATCCTACAAGCCAGTACAGGGGCTAAATGTGCCATTGTAGATTACAGCACCAGAATGGAGTCTTGCAATTTTTTTATGTATCCTGATGTGTGCCAAAATTTGCTTGGAGTTTTAGTAACCCTTGGAATTTTTGTTATGTGTTTTGTTTCTCCAATTATGATTGAAATTAAAGTGTGTAAAGTTATTGTCTAAAAAGCATATTAAACTGAAATTTAAGTATTTGAAAAATTAAATTCTTAAATTTCATTTATTTTTTCCAAACGAAAGATAAATGTATAAATTATATTTTGTTTTAGAAGTATATCAAATTGAAAATTTGGGAAGTTTAGTATTTGTAAGTAGTGAAAAATATGAAATGATAGATTGAACATTTTTTTAAAAATTCTTTAGCAAGTGATGATTAGGTAAGTACTATTATTTTATGTATTATTCAATTAAAATTACTGTTGTGAGTAATAATTTATGCAATTTATTAAGTATTGTGTACAATTATTTGACATGTATATTTAGATTTATTGTGAATTGTAATGCTTAGTTAGAAACTTGAGTGTGAAAATGATTGATAGTGAGAACAAATCCTGAATGGGATTTTATTCAAATTTAACTTTAGATTTCTATAGAATTTTTTAAGTTTAGCTTGCAATTTTTTTAGATAGGTGAATTCAGATGAAATCACTTTATTAAAGGGAGTTTTAAATCAAAACTCACTTTAATTGAAAAAAAAGATGTTTTTTTTTGTTTATTCTAGATTAAATTCCCATTTCATTAAAATTTATATACTGATAGTTTTCAAAACATTTATTAAACTAAATACTAAAAAAGGAACACAAATATTAGAAAATTTTTAAATTTTAAAAGTACCAACATAAATAAAATAATCAAAAATCAAACATATAAAATAAAACAGCTCTAGATATTTCATACCTCATCAATATTAATTTTAAATATTTTGTAAAATAGCACAAAATTTTACATTTTTGTGCATTATAAACTATAAAAAATTATCAGTGAACAATTATTTTTTACATAATTATTCTGAAAATTATTATTCATTTTATTAACCTTAATTAATCAAAATTAGTTTATTTTGCCCCAAAATAAAATGAACCGAGTAAGATCAAATGTAATTATTTTAGAAACAAATGTTGTATACAAAGAATATATGTATTCTCATGAGTATGTGTGTATATATATATATATATATATATATATATATATATATATATATATATATATATATATATATATATATATATTCTTTATAGACTATTTGTTAATAATTAACAAGATATAAAGAAAATGATCAAGAAGTTCACATCACAATATGGGTACAAAATAACAATTTTACAGCAATATATGGAAAAAATATAAATACTCTGAGAAATGTCATACTTCTTTTTCTATAAGTTCAACACTGTACTTAACAGTGGGATCTTTCAAAAGTTTCGGAGAAGTCTTCTTTCGTTTCAAAATAAAATGAACTAATATTACTGTGATAGTTAAAACTCCACAGGTAACAGCATACGGCAACACCTATCATAAAAATACATGTGTTCAATAATTTATCAATAAAAACATACATAAATTATAGGTTATCAAGTGAAACACACAATTAATGAAATTTTAAATTTAATAGGAAATAAATTTTAATAACATTTAATGTTATTTACCCATAATAGTAAGATATTATTATCTGAATCACTATATTTCATTCATTGGTATAGAAATTAAAATGGTCATCCTTTAGCTGCTTATTTTAAAGGTTACAGAGTTTAAAGAGACATTATAAAATTAGTATAATTTTTATAAATTATTTTCTAAATTACAGTATCATTTCTAATGAACAGTTACTAGGTTCCTAGTTCAGACTGCACATAGCATGAGAGAACAAAACCTTACATATTAGAAATTCTATCACAAATGTTGTTGTTGTATAATGCCTGGCTACTAGGATTTCCACCTTTTAGCACAAAAAAGGTGGAAGTAATGGCTCCTTATAAAACAGGACACTCAATGAGTGTGCATCGTAGCCCCGATAGTGGATCTTTGTAATTTAGATGGAAGAACCAAGCAGAAGACACCCAGATGGTCTGCTACCCCTGGAGGTATCATTTCATACAGAGAACAATGTGACCACAGCATATTTAACATGTCCCAACCAACATTAGTGAACACGATGGATCTTGGATTGGCTCTGCATTCGAACTCACTACCTTCCAATAACAAGAAGAACATCGTAACCAACCAAACTACTGTGGTTCCTCTACCACAAATGCAATCTTCGATACTGACACAGAATAATGATTTTCAATGGATTTTAATGATTACCGGAGATAATATGCTGAAAAACGAAACCCAATTTAAACAAAGCCATTCAAATATATTTAACAATTAAATCTTATGAGCTGAATTGAGTGCAAAAAATGCACTAATCTTGCAATTTGCTGCACTAGAAAAAATTCTTTCAATTTTATGACGTAACCTGATATGTACATGTGCAAAATTTATTTGGAATACCTTGAAACTTTTGCTAACTATTTCTTTTATTTTACATTTATGCTTGAATTGTCTGTGTTTGAAGTTGTGACACAAAAAATGTTTTATTTTTGAAGTGAATAAAATTCAAACATTCAAATTTTTGTATTTATGGATAATTAGATCTGGAATTTCTTAAAACTATGTTATTTATGTTAATGATGCAATTAATATCTGTTTGGTATTATTTACAGTGTATTTTTAAAGTGTTTTTATTCTTTTCATTCATTAAGAAAGTAAAAACACAGATTATGTATATTTTATTAAGCAAGTAGTAATAGTGGTATTGATATTTAGAGTTAATTTATATTTGTTTTGCTAAAGATAATCTTCGTGAAATTAGTTTCTATTCATTAGTTATATAATATTTCTGTAATAGCAATTATATTAAATATAGGGGAAATTTTGATATATGAAATCTAAAATAGCACAAAATTGCAATATTCAAAGTTGAAGAGTGAGCATGATTCAGATTTTAAAACTGGATTTTATGCACAATGACATAATTTTCATAGGCGAAATAACTATATTGCTTGGTACGAAAATTGGAAATTGAATCAAACCAATACTGGCTCATAGGATTTTATCAGGCAGCACCTCTAATTTACTTACAAAATTACACTCCTTGAAAAACATACAAAAAGAGAGTTGAGTAGTGATATTTTTAATGGAACTCAAAACTAAAAAAATTTGCCGATAAGCAAATTAAAATATAAAATTCCTACACAAATCAAATAATATTAAATTGTTACTCTATTGACATTTTTTACACATGAAGGTTCATTCATTTAAATCAAGGCTTAAAAGAAATTCAGAGTCGCTATCAATGCCAATGATATGTTGGTGGTATTTAAACCCATAATTTGTTAAATGAAACCCAGAATACTGACTAATTAACTGATAGCTAGATGAATCTAGAACTTCAGCTCACAAATTGGTAAAAAATTAATCTCAAGCAGATTTAGTTGAATTATTTTTTTAATTAGCACACATTTTAATGTCTGAGATTTTCATAATTTCATTTTTAAAATAAATCTGAAAATTTATGAATGCGACAGTATTGCTTGAAACAAGAGACATCTGAATTAAAAAATCTAATTGTAAAATTTACAAAAGTAGAATATCCGTTACTAATTCTCCTTGACTAAAATAATTTTTAAATTTTTGATTATGTAATTTTAATTATTTAAGTTTAAATATTGATTAATTAATTTTACTTTCATTAAGAAATACTTAAATATTAAATATAATAATTTTTTATTCTAGCGATGTGTGGTAATCAAACAATGGCATCAGCCTGAAAAAAAAAAAAAAACATTTTATCTAATGGAACCACATAATAGACTGAATTAATAACATCATTTTATGAGTTTAATTTCAATTAAATAATGCAATGCCAACAGCTTTAAGCTTTTCATATAATAATACTGGTGAAAAATTTACAACTAATCCCGAACTATTGGTACTATTATTAAATACAAACTATTATTAAATAAGCCGAATTACTAGCTTAATGCAGTAAAATCAATTCTTTTATATAACAACTCTTGATTTTTGTGGAATTTGATAGCAATTTTCAGGGATGTACTTACATATGTAATTAATCAGAAAAACTGTTCAGTTTTAAAATGGATCTGACAAAATTTAAAACTTTCTCTTACATTAAGTAAACTACATCATGGAAATTTGTTTTAGAAAATTAACTTAATATTATTGATTGCATACTGTTTTTCTTGTCTTACAGTGAAAAATATAATTTTTTGTACATGTGTACAAATTTAAATAAAATTTTGATTTTGTGTATAGTAAGTTATGGTCTATCTTTCAAAGTTTATAATTTTAAACAAAATATAATTTTTTTTTAATTTTTTCTTTTGAAGTACATATTTTCTGGTTAATTAAGATAAAATTGCTAAAAGTTTGTTTACATTGCTTATATACTGAGATTGCTCCGTTGTTGACTCTTTTATTCAATAACAATACATAGGATATATTTTTAAAAAGATCAGTACAATTGGAATTTTAATTAAAAACAAATTATATATTAATAGTTTGTATGATTTGTTTATTATTAATTTGCTTTAACTAAAAACTATATACGATCTTTTTAAAAATCAATGCCACACACACACAGTTGATTACATTGAATTACTATATAAAGCAATGTTATTCATGTTACTAATTTAGAGTCAATAAGAATTATTTGATTATATTTATTTTATTTTTTAATACATATTTTGATGAATATTGTGAAACTGACTTTTTAGTATTGTCCTGCTGTCAGGGATATAAGATAAAAAAAAATTATGCAAAAGTGTTCAATTGGCTAGAAAAGTGAAAATTATCTAACTCCCATAATAGGTATGATTTTACTTATAAATATAATTGTTTAATCAAAACATTGATTTCAAAACAGCCACTTAAAATTTTCATGCATCTATTTCTAAAAAATTTGAATCTTTTTAGCTTTAAAAATAAATAAAAAAATACAAAAAATATATTTCAAATAAATAACTAAATTCAACAAAATACAAGGATTGTAAGTACGGTATATAGAAATAAAATCAACTTCAACACAAATGCTATCGAGCAGAGGTGCACAGTACCGTGCAAGCCCATTAAGAAGAACTTCAACAAAAATTTAATGTTAAAATATGAAAAAATGCTTTCTTGAGTAGTACAAGTATATAAATTCTGTGAATGACTTGGCGACATTTGTAATGATAGTAGGATTCTTAAATTTTAATTAAAATTAATAATTAATTAAATGCTTAAACTAGCTTGGTTTTCCTTTAAAATGCTATTAAAATTTGATATTCACATTTTGTTCTTTTGATTATAAATATTTTATATTATTTCATTATTGCTCTAAATTACTTAATAATCTTTTAAATAAAGCAGATATTAACTAGATATAATTAAAAAAAATTGACAACTTTATTATCAGGAAAAAATAATAGCATTAAAGAGATTAAATTATAGTAGTTCCTAGGTTTCTATGCATATAGATAAACAATGCATAACTGCTAGAGTTAGTATGAAATAAGAAATTACTTCAAGACAATTGCTTACCAACAAACCTCTAGTGTACATAAAAATTAATAATTAAATTTGAAATATTATTGATATTACCCCTATCTAAATGTTTAGAGAACCAGTCAAAGATGATAAGATACATTTAATGTGTACACATCAGATTAACTAAAATAGAGGTTACCAAATTTCTTCTAAATCAACACCTTTTAAATACTGATTTTCTTCAGATAGTATATATTATACAACATAATTATAATACTAGTACTCACACATAATACACTTAGAGATGCCAATTTGATTAAGAATATAAACAAAAAGTGAAGAAATAATTTCATTTTTTTGTCCTATTACTTTTTTTTATTTTACACATATAAAAAAGATTTAAAAAAAAACAAACTATAATTGCTAAAATAATTTATTTCAATTAATGTGATAGTTATGCTTGATGCATTGATACAACTTTTTAAATGTATGGTCTGAAATAACTAAGCATTTGTAGTCACATAATAACACAAAATTTGAAAGCATCACTAAGAAATAAATGTATATGTTTCTAAATGTTTGCATACATACATGTGCTGTTTAAGATCCAAGGGAATCTCCTGAATTCCATTTAATGTCAATACACGAATAATTACAGATATTTATATACAAAAGCATCATTAACTTTACATCCAATATTAATCAATTCCAATACTCATTTCACACCAACCAATACTAATCTGTATTTATACAAATTAAAATGGATATTATTACCAAATATATTCTTTTAAATTAACTTTTAAAATAGAAAATTTCATCACCAGACCAAAAAATATTATAGACACTATCCATCAAGCCCCAAAGAATCCACTTAGTATCCCTTTTATTTAGTTTGATTTGTCTCTCTATGGTTATCTTTTGCATACTTAGGTTGATTAAATCAGAACCTACAGCTTAAAGAGGTGTTTAATCCACTATAAATATTCATACCTGATATGGGAAACAAAGCTAAGTTTTTGAACTGAAGGCCAAAGTGCTAACGATTCAGCTGCTAATCCAGCTGAAACTTTTAAAATTTCTTAATCTAGAATTATATTGAATATGATTAAATAAAATCGATGCACTTTTGATAGCATAATAAAGCAAATAATACATTATTCTAATTATCTTAACTCTATTCTACATTTTAAAGCAAAACAATAATAATAATACAGTTCATAATATCATGTACTTTTTGATTACGTTAAATATACCAGCTCAATAGCTTTTGGCCATCATAATTTGATATTTAACGCATTCTAAAAGGGAAAGTTGCAATAGTATGTAAGAATCGAAAACTATTTCTTTTGTAAGCAATTTCAATTAAAATTTTTTAAAGAAATAAAGAATTATGTTACACAATCAAAAATACTTTTAACCTGTAATTGCTAATATACAAAAAATACTTGGTATTATTAGAAGATAAAATTTTGTGAATTGAAAAAACAAAATCAAAAATTAAATGCAACTAGAATTACAACAAAAAGATTGTAGTAGTAAGTAACTTAAATGATTTAAATCAAGATAATTCTAACATAGGAGACAGCACCAAACATTTACCATAGTTAAAAAGATAAAGGTAAAATTGATAATTATGAAAAACCTCAGAAATATTTCCTAGAAACCAGTGTTGATCATTTAAAATTATAAACAAAAAAATAAAGATTCTGATTAATGAACAGTAAGAGAGAATTGTTATTTTCTTAATGTTAAATATAACTGAAAGATTTCAAATAATAACAGAATAGATTAATGGGTTGGATAGTTTTGTTTTGGAAGAATCAAAAATGTTTTCCAAATAATAATATTCATATAAAACTCATTATTCACAGAATCAACAAAATTTTTTTAAATACACAAATCTTATTGAAATATTAACTAATAACAATTAAATATTGAACTAAGTTATTTAATTCGAAACTAAAGGTAACATTATTCTAAGTGATACCTAATGATAATATAAAATAAAATATTTTATTATATAATAAAATACAGTAATATTTATTGCATATGCTAATTAAAATTTCCTTCGCTATAAACATCAAAGCGTAAATCTGGTATTATGGTATAAATAATTAGTTTGAGTTACAGAATTAATATTAAAATTAAGAACAGGGAAGTGAATACACTTTAACAAAAATATACAATTCTGCACAATATTTAAGAATAACAATTGATGATAAATAAATATATATTGATTGTGCTTACGTTTGAATACATTATAATAGAAATAAATGTGAATGTTGTATTTTTGAATTCGCTCGACACAAAGAGCGATTCCACTACCTTAATAATGTTTCAAAGGTTACACAACTTTAAGCTTGGATCCGGTTTGAGTTTCTTACACAACAGAACAGTACGCCTACTAATGTCATATTTATGCCAACTTTAATTATTTTAGTTATATTTATTAAAATTCAGCAGCTCCCAATTTTTCTATTAAATATTACTTTTCGATTTGTAAATTCCTGTTATGTTTTGTTATGAAGAAATATAAAGAGTCAACTATTAGACTTCTATTTTTCTTTCCATTTTTCTTATACTGCGAAATAATTTTAAGACTTTTATATCTATTTCTTGATTATGTTATATTATTCTTGAACTTGTTATTTTTTCATATCAAAATTTATTTTCAGCTACTTAACAATCAAACCGTTTAGAGCCCTTGGATAAGAGAATTTCTTGGATAATTTTTATACCTTTCTATGCTGTACTTCTTATTGTTCACGTAGATATCTAAGAATATATGGATCATAATTTGCGAACTGCTAATCCAACTAATTATGAATAAATTTATTTCATAATATGTAAATGATTAAGTGCACATATGTAAAAGCCGATTAATGGCATAAAAATATACTTAATCCCAAGCTCCTTAATATAACATTTCTATCATATCAAGATCTTCATATTTACATCATGAGATACTGATGCTTGCTTGGGATTACTGAGATATATTTAAAAGAGGTGATTTCTAGCAAGTATACTTGAGTGTATAGTGGACAACACAATGACTAATGGATGTTGTTAAGTTTTTCATATCACAGCATTCCGGCAGAACTTTTCCTTAATAATAGATCTTATTCACAAGTTGCAAGGCAGAGACCCCAGGAAAATCTTAAGCACTCAACCCCGACAAACAGGCATGCAAAAGCATAACATCCATCTCTCGTTGCGGTTGTGATCGAACACGGAACCATCAAGTTTGAAGAGCACTGACCAACCACAAAGCTACAATGAACCTAAACTGTATATTTATGACCCTGCTTAGCGAACAGACTAACGGCCTAAGATTGACGAAAGCCATTATTGTGTCAACGGTGTAAGTTACCTTCCGGAAGAATTTTTTACAGATAATGGTTCTTATTTACTTATCGCAGAAGAGAAAACCAGGAAAACTCCCGAGCACCCACCCAAACAGATGAGCATGTAGTACATGGAAGCATAACATTTCCGTTGTTTTTCGGAGCCTGGAGTCCAATCCACGATTTTTCTCTTTCAAAAGTGTTGTCCAACCACTCGGACCCAGTTAGCCATGAACACGCATACTTTGACATCTCATAGTGGACAGGCTAATGGTCTAAGTCGGTAACACTGACAATCAACTCATAATTTTGAACCAGACAAGAAACGTTGGCCATTACAAAAAGTTGTATTCGTCATGTCCACTGCACATTACAGCAATGATCGGGCTTTGAAAACAGGAACAGTTAATCACGGATCCTCTCACTGCGACTTTTTTCGGCTAGGTCAAGTTTCAAGTTTCTTGTGTTTCGGCTTTATTAGCAAGATAATTTTTAATTACATTGAAACTAAATATACTGTTTTTTTATCACAAGACTGATTTTTTTTATCCAAGATAATGCATCATTTGAATAAGTTGAACCCTTAAATTTTACAATCTTATCATCTCAAAAAATCTGGTATCCAAGAATATTTCTTGAAATGAAAAAAAATTGGCAAAGAAATGCATAGCTGACTTTAAAGCGATTAATATTACTGCAGTTCTTTTCATTGTTCATTAAAAATAGTAATCAATTCGGAATAACTCCAGAATTCTCGATTTGAAATGTTTCATAATAAATGCCGTTTTATATACTGTTTGATTATGAAAAATATTAGATTCACCATAATTAATGGAGTGAAACTGTCTCTATTATAAATATTACAGATAATCTGATATTCGAAAAAATGAAATAAAAGAAACAAAAAATACAAAATTTACAGTTTTACTTTATTGCTGAAACTTTAAGTTATATATCTATTTAAAAATATATCATATAAAAAACTAATACAACGAAAAAACAAAAAGAAATTTACTTCAGGCAAAAACAGACTCTTCCATATTTCAATTTTACTCAGTGAAAAAATAGTGCACTGGTGTGCAAAACTTAAGCAATCGTATTTTTTTTTTTTTTTTTTTGCCATAATTCCACGAGAACACATCTGAGAGACATAAAATCTAAAAATGAGATACAGCATTTTGTACTTAAACGATGACAAAAGCATAGCTGTGTAAAATGAATACAATGCATATAGGGAAACAAAAAGGCTTCATTGAGCTTATAGTTTCGTTACACATGATTATCTGTCCAAGAGGAAGAACAGTAAGCAGGTATTCTTTAATATGGGATATGCCCCCTTTATATTGCAATGTGTGTGGTTGCTTTGCATTACCTCTCTGTACTCAACACCAGATTTTCGGACAGTTCTTGAGGTAAAAGCGCCCATTCCTCAGTCAGTATCGGTTTCAGTTGTGTGTTTCATGGAGACTGTAATAATGCTACAAGGCGTCTACAAAGTATCCCATTCATATTATATGGGATATAAATTAGGAGAATACGCAGGTTGATCAATTCGAAGGATATCTTCCCTTTCCATTAGCTACTGAATAGCAAGAGGCCTGTGAAACCGTGTACTGTCATCCATAAAATAGAGTCTATTCCAATGGCACCTCGGAGAACAGACCTACATGGGGAAGGATGACTTGTAATAGCGATCTCCGGATACAGAACTTCATTCAAAAACATGGAGTTCAGTATTCCCATTCAGCATAATGTCTCCTCAGATGACAAATCCAGGACCACTGTAACAATTTCTTTTCTTGATGTTACTGAGATAAAACCGTATACCGACCTCCTTCCAAATCAACAGGCACAGGCGTTGAGAATCGCTTTGAAATGACTCTCATCTGTAGAGAGAGCATGACTTCATTTATCCAATTTTTGTGTTCCTTCCACTCTAAGAGGTGGCGCTGATGCGTGACCTTCGAGAATAAGCTCACGGCTTTTAAAAATGCCCATGAAGCAAATATTGCAGGAATTTATTGAAGTCTATAAAGATGAGCCTTGTTTGTGATAAATAATGAGCGTCGATTAAACAAATAAAATAAAAAGAAAGTTAGCTTACGAAAAATTATTAGAAATATATAAGAAGATAGATGAAAAGACTTCAATTAACGAAGGAAAGGAAAAAACGCCCTCCGCAGAACCTATAAAAGAGAAAGATCAATGAATCGAAAAAAAGTGGTGTAAGCACGGAGGATGCATATGTGTGCCGACTTTATGGTACTTTGAAAATATATCATTTCTGGACGAAATTGCAATTCCACGTGCTGAAGTATCTTCCATGAATTTGGACACAAGTTTTGTTGAGAATGGCGATAAAATAAGTTAAATAATTTATTTTGTAAAATTATTCTCTATCTGAATGAATACATATAATTACACATTTAACGTAAAATTTAACTACGAAATTTTATAATAAGCTTGATTAGAAAACAATATTTTTTTATTCAGAATCCTTACAAATCTTCAAAATGAACATTTTAAAATTTCAATTTTCTATATTTTTAAATATGAATTAAGCTTAAACAATAATATAAAGGTATTAATTGAGATTATTCTGTTGTTTTCTTTAAATATTCTTTATACAATTAAACAATAATAAAATTAGATAATTAAAAATAATAAATTGATTAATAATAACAAAAGAAAATTATGTACTATTAAGCGAAATTGAAATTAAATGCACTTTCAGTTATGATTTATCATTTGGTAAATGTTAATTTGTTTCCCTTTTATTCAAAAATCATTTAAGAAAATATTATAAAATCTAAGAATACTTGGATAATAGATAACAAATTAATAATTGATTTTATATCTACTAATAAATAATAATAATTAATACTCGATAGATAAAATTTTTGATGTACTAATGTGGCTCTTTAATTAATACCGCTTGTCAGAAAGCGCTAAGTTGCACTTAATGGTTCATGAGAACTTAAAGATGAGCGCATGGATGTATCTTTTCTTATAATGAAAGGTGTTACCTTATCCAACAACGTTGCATACAACTTTTCCTTCATCCTCATGTAATTAAAGAAATCTTTATCTTCCGACTGTATTTCTGTAATTAAATTTAGATGTGAAAGAGTTTCACGCTAAAACAACCAATTTTTTGCCCATTTCTTTTTTTAATTGTTTATTTTCTTTTCACAATAATCACAGTCCAAAGCAACAGCCAATAATACTTCTGTGCCTAATTTACTCATGTTACTTAACTTACTATGATAACATTTAATGGCAGACGTTACAAGCAGACTCAAATGAGTACAACAATAAAATCTAAAAAGACACATAAATGCGTCAAGTCATAAAAGTGACTGAGTAACTCTTTTAAATGTTTGAAATTTTTGGCGATTTTTTCAATTTCCATTTACAAGGCACACATTTTAAGCCAAAAGCAATAAATGTTGAAAAATGGTATCCTTAAAAATAACTTCCCACTTCAGATATGCCTCCCCTACTGTGGTTAGCAGAATTTGAGGGAAGTGTGTGCTTAATTACTTTCTACCCCCTTCAATAAATACAAGCGAAAAATCCAATCGTGGGTGGCGGGCGTTCGAACGCGACACTAGACTAAATGGCTACAACAGTTAAAGCCTGAGATAAAAAATATACAAGGGTTTTATTTTTATTTTGGGACAAACTGAATAATACATTTTCACTTAGTCTCAATAACTACTGAAACTGATCTTTCTATATCGTTTCTTGATAGCTTAAGTATAATCTGACTTTTCTGTTATCATTTGTACATTTAAATTCTTACAAGTTTCCATTAACAAAATTTTAGTCATACGAAATTTTCTTTTTTTTCGCATAATTATTTATTACGTTATTATAATCAAAATAAGATTAAATTTTCACATTTTTATCATAAAAGGATATCAAAAGTATTAATGAAGTGCTGCTTGTTAAATAAAATGATTTAATCTGTTATGAGAAATTAAAAATAGCACGTGAAATAATATTTCAAAACACTGAAATTTCGACAAAAAACTTTTAAGTTTTGAATAATTATAGCATCCAGAAGGGTCCAGAGGAAATAATATTCATTGAACGTTTTTTTAATTTTTTATTTCTTTTTTTATATTGAGTAAAACAAACTTATTTGTTTTGTTAATATTATTGTTATGACTTTTTTTTAGTATGTAATTTGACTTAGATAACCTGTATAACAATTGAGTCATTCACAAAATTAAACAGGTGTCTTTCATGAGATTACTCTTCTGTAATCTCCCTAAGCTAATAGATCGAGAAAAATAACCGTATAACGTTAACACAAATAATTTGGTAAATAACTTTATACTAAAATGAAAACATCTCATATGCATTAAAATGAAACTGACCAATCTAACATTCCAGAAATTTTATATGAAAAAAAAAATTAAGATATTTTCGTATTTACACATTTACAAGATTTGTAGTACAAAACAATAGTATCAAAAACTTTGAGCAAAGAATGAAAATTAAAAAGGAAAGGATTAAAAGAATGAAAATAGATAATCTAACTAATTTAGAAATGAAAATCGAGAGCATGGATAAAAGAGCACAATTTTTAAAAGGAACTAAGCCATGCAAAATTATTATTAATAAAGAAATATGATTTTCGCTCATGGCAAGCTCCTGCAGTTCTTCCCCATTTTTCATCAACAATCTCTTCTCTTTTCCAAATCTGATTCCTCCCTGGAACTTTTTTTTATTTTTCCCTGGACATGACACAATAATTATAAAATGCAAAGTTTATTTCTCCGAATAAAATTGATATTATAAAACTAAAATTAAATTTTTTGAAAATTTTTGCTTAGCTTTGAAATGATTTGGCACCCCTCTGCCTCCCCCCCCCCGTCGCTACGCCTCTGGTTAGGCTCTTTCCAAGAGTGCGAATCAACATTTTTGATAATTCTGAATTCTTCAACTATGTATATTGGCTGCTCTTCTCCTACTTTCACATCATTCTTCTTCGCGTGAAGTCGTCCAGGTACTTTTTTATAATCATATTTTACGAAAAAACTCACTTGTACTTGCAGAGAATGTCTTTATAAAGACAATCTCTTCAATCATAATTGTATCGTTGTCTTTCTTTTTAATGCAGTCTTAAGCTGGGCCCCGACCTTACGCATTTTGTGAACACTTACGTCACCTACAATGTGTTTTATTCTTTACATTTGCATATCCATGACCTTTCTACTGAATTTCGTGTTCATTGTACTGATCATAAAAATCTCCCTTCTGCAATTTCATGAATATCTGCTTGAAATTTATAATGTTGTTTAAGTTTTCCATTGGAAAGAAACCACTGCTGCTTTTTCCTATTGTTTTGAAGATTTTAGGGACTATATTATATTCTAATGGCATACTTAAATTTAAATACTTTAAAAAATTCAAAATTTTCTTATTATATATATATATATATATATATATATATATATATATATATATATATATATATATATATATATATATATATATAGTATATATGTATATGTATATATATAGATAGATAGATAGATCACTTCTTAAATCCTTTCTCATGTCAGCCACACCTCGAATTTGCTTCTAACACATTTCTATTTTTACGTAAATGCACTTTTATTTATAAAATTAGAAAATATTTCAGTGTGGTGAAACTTTATACTTTGATGAGACAACTAACCATTTTATTACATCAACGAATGTTAGCTTCAATATGTAATGTCTCATCGTAAGCACTTGAGATTTGAAGTGCCTCTGATGGGGAGGGTGAGTAGGCAGACGGTTGGTGCCAGGAAGTCTGAAGAAGCTGCGTTTTTTTTTTTTTTTTTTTTTTTTTGTAATACTGATACTTACTCTTTGTACGGTACGCAGGCGTAGTAAGTTTATTGATTTGAAATCGAAAGCTGATTTCTGGTTCAGATTATAATTAAAGCTTTTAATTTATATGGTTGCTATTACATATAAAAATATAGATTGTAGTGTTCTATATTTTGAATTAAAAAATGTGTATAATTTCATTTTCTGATTTAATATAGTAGTATCTATATAAGAATATGATTTTATATAATTTATACATTTTTTAATTTACATTTTTGATTAATGATTCAATTTATCTCAGTATCAAACATTAGCTTGGTGATAAAAACTTGAAATCGAGAGTAGAAGATTTAATATTAAACTTGTCCTCCTTTTCAAAATAATTGATTTTCCATTTATACTGTATTTGTTGTCTTACAATATAGTTTGTTTTCATTTAAGTTTTTTAAATAATATGGATATGTTTTATATCAGTAGCATGTGTTAAATAATTTCAATAGTTATTCACGAAAGTTTGCATATAGGGGGGTGCAGTCTGTTTTTTCTCTCATTATTGCATCTCTTCTGAGATAAAGCGTTTAATAAATAAAATGGCTTTTTTAGCACGGGGGAAAAAGGGAGATTTAGTAGAGGTAGCTGAAGAGTTAGGGGAAATGGTTCCAGATTCTTTTAAAATCCCAGATATTAAAAAATTAATTCTAGCTATTAAAAACTTTAACGGGGAAGAAGTAAAATGTATATTAGATAGGGTAATAAAGGAAAGAGTTAAAAGGGAACAGGAAGAAAAAAAGGAAAGCATTAGGCGAGAAGAATTAGAAAAAGAGGAAAGAATTAGGCGAGAAGAACTAGAAAAAGAAGAAAGACGTGAAGAAGAAACATATTTTGGAAATAAAACGTCTGAAAATCTCTTCAAATGCTGCAATTTCGAACACAGTATCAGTTACAAATAGGACTAAACAAGCTCAAAAAATTCAATTAATGCAAATAACGCCAAAATTCGATGAAAGGAAAGATGAGATGAGTTTATACTTAATAAATTTTGAGCGTAGAGCAGAAATGGCTCTTATTCCAAAAGACGAATGGGTAGTTTATCTTGTAAGTGCTTTACCTTCAGAGATATCTAACATGTTAGCTAGACAACCTCCAAAAAGGGCTGATGATTACCATTACGTGAAGGAACTTATTCTTAAACGATTCAAGTTAAATAGGGAAAAATTAAGACAATTGTTTCTTAAACACCAGAAAACGTCAGAAAAATCATGGAGAAATTATGCACAAGAATTGAATAGTTACTTTACGGAATGGCTTACGGAATTAGAAATAACGACATTTGAACAGCTCAAGGAACTAATGTGGTAACAGATCAACTGAAACGTCATGTGCCAATTGAAATTAAAGAACATTTTTTGGCGGAATGGCTTAAAATAAATTCTCCGTATGATCTGGCAGAGAAAATAGACGAATATGAAAGTTTAAGAGATAGTTTTAAGACGAAAGATTTTACAAAATTCCCTCGAAATAATTTTGGTTTTCGTCAACAAAATGAAAACAGTGCCTTAAAGTTAAATGAAGTAGTTCGGAATAATAAATCTCATGTTCCTAAAAGAGTCGAGAATAAAAATTCTAATTATTCACATGAAAGGTAATTTGAAAAACGAAAACAACTCCGATGTTATGAGTGTGGTTCTTATAGTCATTTGCGGCCTCAGTGTAACAAAATAAAAAAGAACTTAGAATCGGTAGCATCCAACGAAATTGCTAAAAGTACATTTAATGAGTTGATGGCTTCTTACACTAGTATCGGCACTGTTAATGGAACTCAAATGCCAATCTTAAGAGACACTGGAGCAACTCTTGATTTGATTTGTGGAAAATACGTAAAACCTGATATGTTTACTAAGGAAAAGGTTTGGCTAAGAACACCTCTTGATGAAACTTCAGTATGCTTACCTATTGCCGAGGTTGAAATAAATTGTGAATTAGATCACATTTTAACAAAGGCAGCAGTTCTTCGAGATTCTTTGGATCAAGGAAGATATTTACTAGGTAACAAAACAGCCGCTTTATTTGAGAAAACTAAAAGGCATGAAGAGGTGAAAATGCATATGATAAATGCTATAGAAACTCGAGCTCAAAAAAGACGTAAGGAAAATAGCACGAATAAAGAGATTATTGATTCTGAAATAGAATCCTCTAGGTCTTTCCTCAAAACTAAATAAAATGAAGAATTAGAGCAAAATGCAATTTTGTCACCATTAGAAACCGAAGTTGAAGGGATGGATTTGATAAAGACATCTCCAGAAGAATTTGCTCGGGAACAAAAAGTGTGCGAAGATTTGAAACCTCTTTTTGAGCAAGCTAAGCGACAATCTTCAAAAGACAATAAATATATTATAATAAATCCAATATTGTTTTATAATAAAATGGACAATGATGGAACTGTAAGAAAATTGTTAGTTGTGCCCAAGAAGTTTCGCAACCAGCTAAAAGGGATCTGCCATGAGATAACTGCAGCTCATTTAGGTATAACTAAAACAAAAGATATGCTGTGCAAAACTTTCTACTGGCCTAACTGCTTTAAAGAAATTGAAAATTTTGTTAAATCTTGTGACAAATGTCAACGAGTAGGAATTCCTACTCGTTGACTCAAGATAAGAAAAAGGCTCCTTTGAAATTGGTTCCAGTAATTCTGGAAATATTTACAAGAATTAACGTTGATGGATGTGGTCATTTACCTATAACTTCCTGTGGTAACCGGTATATTATAATAGCCATTTGCATGTCATCCAAGTATCCAGATGCCATCCCAGTACCAGATACACGTTCTAATACTGTGGTTGATGCTTTTCTTCAGATTTTTAGCCGCATGGGTTTTCCTATTGAGCTGCAAAGTGCTCAAGGAACATCTTTCATGAGTGTCCTAACATCAGAATTTTTAGAAAAATTTGGTATTAAAGTAGTGCATAGTTCTGTTCAACATCCCCAAAGCAATCCTGTTGAGAGATTGCATAGAACTTTAATGAGAATACTGAAAGTCCTTTGCTTAGAAAAGGGTACCGATTGGGAGAAGATTTTAACTCAGGTACTTTTTGCACTTAGAACTTGCATTCATGATAGCACTGGATATTCTCCTGCAGAATTAGTCCATGGTCGGAACTTAAGAACACCCGTAACACTATTATATGAAAATGTAACTGGTAAAACTATTGAAGAAGATAGTGTGATTGCTTACGTTTTTAATCTTTTAAATAGAATGAAAAGATGCCAAGAATTAGCTGTGCAAAATATGACAGATGCTAAAGAAAAACAGAAACTTTGGTATGACCGTAAGGCGACGAAAAGAGAATTTAAAGAAAATGATCTTTTGCTAGTTGTTGCATCTTCTAGATCAAACAAATTTTCTGTTCATTGGATGGTTCCAGGAAAAGTAGTAAAACGACTATCGGAAACAAATTACATAATACAATTTCCCGATAAAAAAAGTTACATGTATACCATGTAAATATGCTAAAAAACCTATTTTTAGCGTCCAGAAGATGTTAATTTAATTTTTACTTCTAATTTATAATGAAGATATTGAGTCTGAGAATGAAGATATCCCAAGTTTTGAAATTAATTCATCTACCCTATTAGAGACTTTTCCTGAAAGCTGTTTTAATGAAATGTTAGAGGATGAGCAGAAGAAATCAATTGAGTAGACTTTTGATTCAATTTATTGATATTTTTCAAATGAACCGGCTTGTACAGAACTGGCCGAACTGGACATCGAGTTAGAATCTGATAAACCTATTATAGCTAAATCATATCGAATGTCCCCACGACAGACAGAAATTCTGAAATTGGAAGTAGACAAGATGTTGAAATTGAAGGTGGTGGAACCAGGTGAATCCGATTACACATCACCTTTAATATTAGTTGAGGCTCCTGGAAATGGTTGGTTGGTTGGGTTTTATGGCGCAAGGTCCAAAATTGGACATGCTGCGCCAAGACGTTTTTGTTGCTTTAAATATTTATTTAATTATTTTATTATTTATTTATTTTTTTAAACCCAATCAACATTTAAAATTTTTAAAATACAAAAATCTGTGTATATAATATTTTAAAATAAATTTTATAAAATGAAATGTATGTACAATTTTAAAATTTAATAGTTAAATCAAATAAAATGTATGAAACCTATTGCTCTTAAAAAAGCGAATAGGTTTCTATGGGGTGGATCCCCTATTAAATCAAATAATGTTATAAAATCAGTATTAAAATAGTGTAAACGTTGTTGGTTAAAAACATGACATGAAATTAAAATATGATATATAGTAAATGGTTCATCACACGCTTCACACCATGGATTTAGTTCATTTAGGAACAAATGTCTGTGTGTGAAACGTGTGTGTCCGATACGAAGGCGAGTTAATCTAACATCTGCACTTCGTAACGGTAAAACTGATAATGAGGTGAGGGATGAGAAGATGGTATGTAGTTTGTTTCCGACCTGCAAGTTCCATGATTCTTCCCAAAGGGAACAAATAAAGCTTTTTATACTCTTTCTCACATCTGAGAGCGGAACCGATGGTAAAACTGGATCTTCAGCAGCCTTTGCAGCTGCATCCGCTCTCTCGTTTCCATCAAGACCTACGTGACTTGGTATCCAACAAAATACAATTTCTTTTCCCTTGCCAGCAAGAGAATCCAATGCTTTGAAAATTCTCGACACAACAGGGTGACAGTTAACGCTATTGTTTTTCAAGGCTTCAATCATACTCATGCTGTCAGTGTAAATACAAAAGTCATGACAATCATCTGTATTCACATGCTGAAGCGCGTAGCAGATGGCATTTGCTTCAGCAGTAAAGACGGAGCAGGATGAATGTAGGCTGTGACTAAAAGCTGTATTATTGATAAAAACTCCACAGCCCACATGTCCCGCTGCTTTAGAACCGTCTGTGAATACAGGTTTGTATGATTGATACTGACAGCGATGAGAAGAATATAGCTGCTGAAAAACAATAGGTGTTGTGTCAGATTTTCTATAGTAAGCAAAGGCATTGATAAAAGTATATGTTGGATTATACCAAGGCGGATGAGCATATTGATCAACAGACTCAATCCGAATATCACATAGGTCTGTGAGCCACAGATGTGATTTGGCTCGTGTGAGAAACGGAGGGATGCTCATTGGACGAGCATCATATAGTCTCATGAGAGAAGTATTTGGAACCATGGAACGTATCGGATGATTAGGGGTCGACATGACCTTAGCATAATAATTGAGAGACTGCTGCATTCGTCTCAGGTCTAACGGTAATTGATGACATATCACGTATAGACTCTGGACGGGTGATGTGCGGAATGCCCCAGAGCATATCCTCAAAGCAGAGTGATGAACTGTGTCCAACCTTCGTAACACGGAAGATCTAGCTGATCCATAAACAACACTTCCGTAGTCAATGCGGGACAAGATCAATGACTGATATACTCGAAGAAGTGATGCGCGATCTGCACCCCAAGATGTATTTGACAACACCTTGAGGATATTAAGCGATCGCTCACACTTCTTCCGCAAATATAAAACGTGCGGAAGAAAAGTTAATTTTCGGTCAAAGATAATGCCCAAGAATTTTATTTCATTGACTACTTGTATTGGAGTGTTGTTGATGTAAATTATTGGATCATTATGCAGGCTAGTCTTTCTACAGAAGTGGACACATTTACTCTTGCTTGGTGATAAGGTATGGCCATTCTCAGCACACCATGCAGCAAGTTTGTTAACTGCTGTTTGCAGTTGTCTCTCAATTAATCTTATATTAGACCCCTCACATGATATTTGCAGGTCGTCGACAAACAAAGTGCCATGTACTGATGATGGAAGTTGATGAAGTATGTTACTGATGAAGAGACTAAAAAGTGTGACGCTTAAAATTGAGCCCTGAGGAACACCCTCAGATTGTGTAAAAGTATTGGATGTATAGCTTCCAATACGTACTTTAAAACCACGGGAGCATAAAAAATTCTGTAGGAATATCGGCAGATTACCCCGAAAGCCAAAATCATATAATGTACGGAGAATTCCATATCGCCATGTACGGTCGTATGCCTTCTCGATGTCAAAGAAAATGGAGACCAGATGGTTCCTCCGCACAAAAGCATTGCGGATTTGGGTCTCCAAATATGTAATATTATCAAGAGTGGATCTCCCTTTACGGAAGCCACTCTGATTAATATGTATACATTTATTTTTTTCTAAGACATATACGAGACGGGCGTTGACCATACGTTCGAGAGTCTTACATAAGCAACTCGTCAGAGCAATTGGTCGATAATTTGAAGGATCTGAAGGATCCTTACCAGCCTTTAGGACAGGAATCACTATTGCTTCTTGCCATATAGATGGAAATTCATTTTCCGTCCAGATCCTATTGAACAGGTAAAGTAAGTTCAACAGGGAGTCTGGACTCAAATGTTGAAGCATGACATAACTGATTCCATCAGGTCCTGGACTGGTGTTATTGGCCTGCTGTAAAGCTTTCTTCAGTTCAAACATTCCAAATTCACAGTTGTACGGTAAAGTTTGTCGATGGTTGAAGCGAATTGGTACTCGCTCAGCTCTACTCTTAGTCCTCAAAAACGAAGGACTATAAGAGTTCGAGCTTGAGACGTTAGCAAATGCTTCACCAAGGACGTTAGCTATATCCGTAGGAGAAGAGTATATAGCAGCTCCGGATTTTAAAATAGGAATAGAAAATTCTCTATAAATTCCATTGGCTGCTTTCACCCTTCTCCACAACTGCTTACTTGAAGTTGAAGATGTTATAGAAGATACATAGCAGGACCAGGATTCCTTCTGACTTCGACGACGGGCTCTGCGAGCTAATGCTTTTGCTCTCTTAAAGGCGATAAGATTCTCCGTTGTGGGGTACCTCCTAAATATCCCCCAAAACTTCCTCTGTTTTTTATATGTTTCTTGGCATTGTTTGTTCCACCAAGGTTTGCAACGCCTGTGTGATTTAGAGGAACTCTTAGGTATTGATGCATCAGCTGCTTTCTTAATTGTTTCAGTGACTTTACTAACGGCAATATCAATATCTTCGATCGAGACCATTTTATCATCAACAACTGCCAATTGTGTAAATAACGTCCAATCTGCCCGACTGTACACGTAAGTAGGTAAGCGTTGTCTTACACTACTACCTCCAGTCTGGGAGATGACGAGAGGAAAATGATCGCTATTATGCAGATCATTTCCTACATTTAAATTTAACAATGGCAGAAGAGATGGTGAACAAATGGCCAGATCGAGAGAATGAAATGTTCTTGTGGGTATATGGAAATATGTTTTCTCGTCGGTATTAAGCAGACAGAGACTATTATCTGAAATAAACCGCTCTATCTGCCGACCGCGAGAATTAGTATCATCACTTCCCCACAAAGAACTATGGCCGTTAAAGTCACCCAACAGCAGAAATGGTGTTGGCAGCTGATCTATTAATGCATCAAGTTCCTCTTGGCGGATGACATCATGTGGTGGTAAATATAAACTACAGACTGTCAACAAACATGATGTGTGAATTCTCACAGCAACAGCCTGTAGAGTAGTATTCAATGGATGGGTAGTGCTGGGAAAAGTATTAGATGTTAATATACAAACACCTCCAGACACTGCACCATCGTCACCACAGTCCTTTCTAAAGCTTTTAAACCCACGCATGGAGAAGTTGTTGCTTGACTTCAGGAATGTTTCCTGAAGTGCAACACATGCGGGGTTGTAGGCTGAAATTATAGACTTGATGTCATCATGATGAGAACGCAAACCATGGCAGTTCCAAGAAACAAAGGAAGTTATTATTGAATTTGAAAAGCTCCTTTCCCGGAGCTGGAAGGCATGTCATCTGACATCTCCTCTAGCGATAGATCATCGTCCGAGGGATGTAATGAAACAGCGTCAGCCTCCAGGGTTAAGGCTTTACGGGTGGATATTGAGGGCCTAATATTGCCCTCTTTAGAAGATTTTAGTTTTAAAGCCTTTAGGGCTTTAGATTTTGCAATCGGAGCTTTTCTACGGGGAATGGTTGTGGAGGTTGATTTTGGCCTTTTCTCAGAGGTAGGGGTTAATTTGACTATTGGAAGTGAAAGAGCATCAGTTTGCGTGCTAGTCGTTCGGGTGACTTTTGCGGCGACAGAAGCATAGCTAACTCCTGCTTGAGGTGTACGTGATGTAACAGTACGTCTCGCCTCAGGATATGAACAATTGTTCTTAACTTTAGTGGTTGTGATCTCCTTTTCCAGTATCCAGATAGGACAACTCCTAGCGTAGGAGGGGTGGTCACCCTTACAGTTGACGCACCTCTCCTTTGCAGTACAAGACAAGCTGTCGTGGCCAACTGCTGCGCAGCGAGCGCAAGTCAGTTTGCCTCTGCAATTCGCTTTGGAGTGACCAAATCTCTGGCACTGGAAACAACGCAAAGGATTTGGAATAAATGGCCTTACGGGTAGATGCATATACGCAGCTTTAATATGCTGCGGTAGGTCTGGCGTCGCAAAAGTCAGTACGAGATGTTTAGTATTAATAATCTGCCCATCTCGTCTGATAGTTATGCGTCTTACAGCACAGACCTTTTGATCTTTGAGATTTTCTAAGATCTCATCCGTAGGCGTGTTAAGCAAATCCCTTGCGGATACCACACCACGAGAAAAGTTAAGGTTCATATGAGGAGAGACAGACACCTCTATGTTAGCAAGCATAGACAAGTTGTTTATAGCGTTAGCTTGTGCTTCTGAAGCGACTTCAACCATTAAATCACCGGAACGCATTTTCCTAATGCTCTTCACTTCGCCGATATTTTCCACTGATTGCTTTTTGGATTAGGAAAGGGGATACATTTTCAAAGGTACCCTCCTTCCGTTTTACAACATAAAACTTAGCTTGTAATAAAGACAAAGATTGCTCCCGTGGGAGAGAAGAAATAGCAAATGTTTCCATATTAGAAATGGAAAATTCGGGACCTGACGGCACCACCCACCACCGAGTCCAACAAGGGGATGCAGACCAGCTGCACCAGTGCTAGCCAGGTCCTATACGCTCACAGTACATCCCTGAAGTGGCCTCCACCCTTAACGAGTCACCCAGTAGATGTACCGATCGCTTGATCCATAAAGCCGATTGATGTGCTGAGGACCACAACACACCTCCCGTTTACCTGAAGCAGAGGCCAAAGTAATGTGTTGGTCTCTAGGGGCCTCAATTACCAGGACCCTCCTTTCCAGGGACACGGGTCTCCACGCACGGCAAACACGTGGATGATTTAGTCCCCAAGAGTAGCTACTAGCAACAGAGCGGCGAAAGCTACTCAAAAGAAGCCCTCAACCTCTTGCGAGGCAACCACGCTGAGGGAGAAGAGGAAAAAAAAGCAGAAGAGTAGAAGAGAGAAGGAAAAAAAGAAAGAGGACAGATCACTAGGGTACCTCGGGATTATGACACCCGTGTTTACCTAAAGAAGGTAAACCCCCTGAGGGAGAAGCTCCTGGAAAAGAATCTCGTCCGTGCATTGATTATCGCAGGTTAAATGAGGTTACCAGAACTCAATATTATCCATTGCCAAATATTGAAGAGCGCTTTGAATCCGTTTCGAAAGCGAATTTCATATCTTTATTAAACTTAACACGAGGTTATTGGCAGATATCATTGAGTCCTAAGCCTCAAAGATATGCTGTATTTACGACGACATTTGGTGTTTATAAACCTTTGAGAATGGCATTCGGTTTGAAGAATGCCCCTTACTATTTCAGTAAGTTAATGGCTGAATAATTAAAAAATTGCGAACATTTTGCTGTGTCTTATTTAGATGACACAGCTATATATTCACTTACTTGGTCTGATCACATCCAACATATTAAATGTGTTCTGAAGAAGATTCGATTTGCGAAATTGACTGTAAAACCCCTAAAGTGCAAATTCGCTCAACTTCGTGTTAAATATTTGGGACACTTTGTAGGAAACGTCAAAGAACACCAGGTGATATTAAAGTTAAAGCCATTACCGATTTCGAACGCCCCTTCAGCAAAACTGAAGTACGTGCTTTCCTAGGTCTTGTTATATACTATCGCAAGTATATAACAGAATTTTTGGTAGTTGCTGCGCCCTTAACAGACCTGCTGAAAGGGAAGTCCAAGAGGGGAACTGTAATAGGGAATAATAACTGCGAAAAGGCATTCATAGAATTAAAGAACACTTTAATAAAGAAGCCTATACTTTACAGTCCAGACTTTCAAAAACAATTTATTATTCAATGTGATGCCTCAAACTTAGGAATAGGTGTAGTTTTATCTCAGAGAGATCAAAATGAAAATGAACACCCTATCCTATTTCTGAGTAAAAAATTTTCAAAATCTGAGAAAAATTATAGCACTATAGAAAAGGAATGTGCAGCAATAATTTTTGCTGTTACTAAATTAAAATATTATTTAGATGGTCAGTATAAATTTATTATCGAAACTGATCATAACCCTTTAGTTTGGTTAAAACATCATACAGGATCTAATCCCAGACTTTTCAGGTGGGCTTTGATACTTCAAAGCCTAAATTTTGATATTGTTCACAGAAAGGGCAAATTACATCAGAATGCCGATAGTCTCAGTAGAATGCTGAATAACCAAACATTATTATTTTAATTTTATTCTCAGATATTAAATTAAAATGTTTCTTTTACAAATTTCAATTGTTGTTTCATGCGTACATAATTTCTAGAAAAAAATGTTTATAATAACAATGTGTCTATTTGTAAATTTAGTTAGTGTTGAAAATTCTGTTGTGTTAGATAATTATTTTGTGCTATTTTGATATATTTTTATTTTACATTTAATATTATATAATTCCATATATTTTGTGTATCAGCCCGAGTCCGATTGATCAGGGCTATCTGTAATACTAAATTTTGCTCTTTGTTGTTTATGTGTGTGTTTTTTTCTTTTTATTTGCAGGTTGATTTCCGTAGAATGGAAAAAAAAAAAAACTTCTGGGAAGGAAGGAATAATTTAGTCTGTAATGTCTCATCGTCAACACTTGATATTTGAAGAGCCTTTGATGGGGAGGGTGAGTAGGGAGACGGTTGGTGCCAGGAAGTCTGAAGAAGCTGCGTTTTTTTTCTTTGTAATACTGATACTTACTTTTTGTACGCTACGCAGGCGTGAGTGAGATGTTAGCGAACCCAGATATGACTCCTTTGTAATTTTGTTTCTTTATTAATTAAATGTGTTTGTTTTCAAAATTTGGAGTCATTAGTTTGTTTCATAACAAATAAAAGATTTTCTTTCGATAAATGAAGAAACTAATCTTCTGACTTTCAACAAATCAAATTATTTTAATATTGGAATTTATTATGCGTGTTGCGCATAATGAAGTTAACTTATTTCATTCTATAATTATAACTCAGTTGAACGTAATTCAAAGCAGGGAAAATTGTAAATATATGATAATTTATGCATATAGAATTGATTAAATTTAAAATATTTTAATATTCAAATTTCGCCATCTACACAATATTTTAATATTTCAGTCAATATTATATTTAATTCCCTAAATTATTTAAATTAAAATGCTACATAAAATTTTGTGCAACTTTAAATAAGCGTCTAGAGGAGTACAAAACCTTGAAACTGTCATTTTCAAATAACTTTTATGCAAAAATTTAAGTTATATATTCCTTAAAAGAGAATACTGTATTTATACATCAATCTCTAGATATGATAAATGTTCATATAAACATGAAAGGGGGACGAAATACTGAAAATATTATATCAGTTATTATGTTATTTTCATATTTTTTATTTAAATCCAACAGGAATAGACTAAAATCGAAACTTTCCTTTTCTTACGTCATCAAAAATAGGATACTTAACGAATTTATCTTATTTCTCACCCGTTAATGTAAATAACCTACTTAAGAGATTACTTATAGTTGCTTATAATTAAATATTTAAAATTATTGAAAACAATAAGTCCAAACTTCAAAAATTTTGGCTTTTTTAATATTTTTATGACTCTTCAAGAAAATATAATTTAAATATCTCTACAAATGAAAATTATATTTTTCAAAATAAGTATTTTATACATGTGCTTAATTAAAGTCGAATTATTTAATAATGGATTCTTATTTGATGAAAATTGATAAGAGTAATTTGTTAACAAGAAGTGTGACAAATACCAGATATCAATGATTTTTAAGACTATGCTTCGCTGATATATTGCAAGAAAAAACCTCTATTGTCTTTTATGTTTTCGCTCAAAATAATGAAGTAATTTGAGGTCATGTTGTCTGTCGTAAAGTAGATCCTGAGAACACGAAGACCCTCAAGAAGATCTTTACACAATTTAAAGACCATTATCAAAAATATCAAAATAAAAAAAATCAGTGAAAAATGTTTAGGGAAATTTTACTCGAAAAATAATTCTAAAAATTACTAGAAAAAATATTAAATATATCTGAAAATTTCATCGATATTTCAAATATTTAAAAAAGCTACCATTAAAGTATGAGATATAGTAGTTGTAAAGGAAAACAGGACCTTCTAAATTTTATGATGAAATAAAGAAATAAGTCCAACTTATAAGGCGTTGGGCGTTAGAAACAAGTTGGTAAAATATAAACGCACTAAAAAATATACACAATAAGAAATTTTGAGATGCTGTTTTCCCCATAATAGAATTTTATTGATAAGCTGATTATTGAATTTTATTATATTAAATGAAATGAAAATCGTATTCCCTTGAAACATAACTTGAAAACCACCTTTCTTTTCTCTTATTGCAACAGCATTTTAAGTTTGAACTGTGAGCTTTGTAAAGTTGCTTTTTAAACTATGAGTCGTTTTCCAAAATATATTGCCAAGTTGGCAGCTGAATCGTAAATGTTTTGGACTTCAGTTCATGGGTTTGCTTATCACACTTGGACTTGGATGTTTGTAACACTTGCAGAATTCACCTTAAACTGTAAGTCACGACCCAATAAACCATTGCGAGCAAAAAGTGATCATTGAGCGACAAACTATATTTTAATCATTTTGAATTTGAGGATCATAAAATTCCAAAATCAATCATGCACTTTTTCATTTCATAGTTAAACACAATTACCCCTCAAGTTATCTGTGACGCAACTATCGTGACCTTAGCCATAACAATTCAAAACATTAAAGAGATTAAAGAATTTCATTAATTTTTAATGTTAGTAGTTTCAAAATTGACTTTTAAATTTCCACAAAGATTAACAGTTAATTCTAAGGTTAGTTAGAGTGATATGTTTTTGGCTATTTATTCTTGCTGACAGAACCCGCCAACTTATTCGTAATTTTGAGTTATAATTAACATCTAAGCTCGTAAGAACATTTTGACATCAGCAGAGAGAAAATAGACCTTATGGAAACTTTAAGTAACTAAATAAGAGCCTTAGTAGAAGTCTTTGACTCTTATTTTCCAGACACAATCACGAAGTCCTTCCCTAACACCCTAAAAAGGACTGCAAATTCTTAGAATGATCGGAAAACTTCAAAATTAATAATTTAGAACTTCTGTCCTGCATAAGAAGTTTTAAATTTCCTGCAGCAAAATTCAAATAAGCAGTAAATGTATTTCAGTTATTCTTAAAAACTTTTTTCTTTCATTGTTGTTTTCGATAAAGTTTATTTTAGTCTTCGTTAAGTTGGTAAGCGATTTAATTTTTTCAAATTTTACTAAGACATTTTTTACATGTAGCGGCTACAGTAGCTGTGTGGGAAACTCTCATTAACCAGAAGGTTACGGGTTTAATTCTTGAAACCACCAAAAAGACTTTCATGATGACAGGGCATGTGAAAATTAAAAGTTCTATAAAGTCCTTTCACTGATGTGATGTGACATGAAGAAAAGGACACCTGCTTAGATGTGTGTCAACCTCTTCACTTAATCATGACACAAAATAACATAGTTGATTTTGTTACGTGATTCACTGTGGTCTAGTGAGGGATAAGACACCCCTCTTCAGAGCGAAAGGTCCTAGGTTCAATTCCAGCCACCGCTGAGCAACGGGAGGTGCATGTTGCTTTTCTACCTTCAGTATCCACGTCTGTCGTGGTGAGTACTTGGAAGTTTTCCGGGTTCTCTCCCATGGGACACGTGAACACAGATCATGAAAAATTTTCTCGGAAGCAATAACAGTTAAAATGCCTTACAAGAGTCTCCGGCCGTACACAACATGATGTCAAAGTGGCTTCGGTCGGTAGAAATAAAGGCAACTGGAAAAAGTATCTTCTTACGTATCTATCAGAGCATATTATTAAGTAGAATATTTCCCAATTAATATGAACAGGAAAAATATAATGCATTTTTATTTCGGTAAACAGATAACCAGAGATTCAAAATATACTCGATTGAATTTTCTGTGGCAGGAAAATTTTTTTTCTGCTAGACAACGTATGTGAATGTTCTTTCAAAAATAATTATCTGGAAATAAAATACACTTATTATTTAACTGTCGTCATTTAATGGTGTCAAATAGCTAATTAGCTAAAAGGAAAAATAACAAGCAAAACTAAGTCGCAATTGCGAATAAAAAATATTATCTGAGAAGGCTGAGGAATGTGTGACGCAACAAATGTTTCATTCTATTCAGTTCACTTTTTACACACACAGCACGGAGTTATTCAACAAAAACATACTTCATTCTACGCTTTCTTCCTAACCTTTCTTATATAAAAAGAAACTCGTGTTCTCAGCAGTTGTAAGAAAGATTAACTTTCTTACATTGAGGGTATATAAAGAAATTATCGCACTTATATACACTGGTGCAGAGAAAATTGTGTGATAAAAACGAAATAATTTTTAGAATAAATATGGCGGGGGCTGAAATGAGTTACCGTATTTATGCGAATCTAATGCGCACCCCCATTTTAAAACTTTAAATAAAAAAATTGTTTGTCGGCGAATGTAATGCGCATCAATGTGGTATGAGGAATTTATTGAATCTTATTTTATACAGCAATGGATTTGTATATAAACTATCAATCAATGGTATGATAATTTTATTTAAATTTTATACCATATTTTATATAACAATGGATTTATACATAAAGTAGCAGAACATAGAATTAACCTATTAGTGGGCTATTGCTATGTGAAACAATCATTGTTAATTACCACTACCGTATATACGGTACTTATCGTAAAATATGAACAGGAAATGAATCGTAACATTCCTATGTAGCTAAGAGTTTTTACAATCAGTGATCAATAGTAAACGTCTTTATTCACTAATGTTTTCATTACTGGAATCCTCGCAGCTCTCTTCGTCAGAAGCAGATTCATTTCTTCCTTCCTCATCATCATCGTCATCCTCGGCGTTCCAGAGCACGTCATCTTCACTGCCATTCAATGAATTTGAAATGCAGCATTTATTGAAAGATTTCACAATCATTGGTGCTTCGATGCTTTTCCAGGCAGCAGAAACCCAGTGTGCAACAATGTGCGGTGCAGAACGCTTAATTTTTCCTGTCAGGGTCAATTCACGGTTTGGCTCACAAAACCATTTTTTGTACTTTCGCCTGAGCGTACCCCTTAAAAGATTTATTTATACTAACGTCCAGGGGTTGTAACACAGACGTCATCCCTCCAGGAATGCTAACAAGATCATTGCCTAGGCTGTGCATCTTCTTTTTTACGTCGTCGGTGAGATGACCACGAAATGCGTCCAAAGCATTGATGATGGATTGGAGAGCCCACCGAGACGGCGTTCCCATACATTTCGGAGCCAATCAAGCATTAAGGATTCCGTCATCCACCCCTTCTTTTGGTTTCGAATCAGGGCATCATCTAGGAACAGCTTTTCATTCTTAGGGGTTTTAGGGGATGTTTCCCGTTTGTATATTAAGAAAGGCAAGAGTTTGCACCCGTCTGCTGTTATTGTCAGCATCACTGTTATTCGTTGTTTTTCACATCCCGAAGTTTTGACGATAACTTCCTGAGACCCCTTCTCCGTAATGGAGTAGTTACGAGCCATATCAAAGCAAATTGGCATCTTGTCAGCGTTGCCAATTTGCCCAATTGAAAAATTCTTTTCCTTCCGAAGTGTGATGACATACCGCTGAAATGTTAGTAGTTTTTCTCAAAATCTGCAGAAAGCTTTTGACATATTGTTGTTTGGCGCCTTAGAGATCCGCTTCATAAACCGATCCACCCATCCACGGCTAGCCTTAAACTCTTGTTTTGGTATAATAAGAACTTCAGCCTCCTATTTTGCTTTATTTCATATTTCCTCACTAGTCTCAGGTTGTCCATTCTTCCTCCTTTCACGTACACAAATTTCCAATACTTTTTCTTCAATTTTAGGGTGTCTTCCTTTGCGAGGGCCAGTGAATTTCTTTCTACTAGCTTTAGTTGCAAACAGTGCCATTCTGTTGCCGCCACAATCGAACATTGCTCTCAGCTATGTTGAACTCGCTACCTGCCTTTCTATTACCATTTTTTTAGCAAAAAGAATTTAGGTTTGAAAGTAACGTTATATGACATTCTTCTCGGTTTGCCCTCCATTTCGTGACTACGTACTCTGCAGTTTGTATCCTCTATGCAATTAATGTGTCAACGATAAATGTAACGGTGAATGTAGTCGAGAAATACAGTAATCCATTGTTACGATTTAAATTTGGTTGACGTCATCGGCGAACTGCTGACCTTGCACTCGAATCTAATGCGCACCCCAACTTTGAATACTACATTTGGCCAAAAACCATGCGCATTAGATTCACGTAAATATGGTATTCTGAGAGATTTTTACATTTGATAAATCTGTGAGTCTAATTTAACTTTCACTGTGTTATAGATCCCCTATTTTATGATTGTTCCTTTTTTTACTCAATATCTTTGTGCTCTTATTTCTTTTAATTCACATTACTGTTGAAATTCTCCAATACACAGTATGTTTAACATTTTTGTTTTTCCTTTTTCTTTATTTTCACACTATAAAAATTGAAATTCTTTTTTTTAAACATGTTCAATTATGTATCTTCCATGGAATTGTATTCACACATACCATTTCCGAGCTTTTCTTCAGTTTCAATCTTAAATCGAACCAAATTTAAATATTCTATTTTCCATCAAGCGTTCACATTTAGTAATTTTCTATTATACAAATTATTTATATCATTATTATATGATTAATAACATAATGACATTGCATCTATTACAACCCAAACAAGTTAAATTGAATATATATATATATATATATATATATATATATATATATATATATATATATATATATATATATATATTGATTAACATCAGATAAATTCAGTGCAGTCATAACTCTTGCATCATTGATTTTATTTAATCTTTAGGTTCTACATAATTTCGTATTAGACTTCAAAGATCATTTCTTTTTTTATATATTTTATAATACCTACAGTCATATAGACAGTGTAACTTTGATATAAGGTTATCGGGAAAATGGCAGCGTATTAAGAGAATTTTAATTCTATATTCTGATTTTTCAAGTATGATGTGTAGTAATGTTTCCTTCACTTGTTTTCAAAATAACATGAAATTTAAATTTGATAGTCAGAACTGCTGTTAGTTGCACATACTGAGTAATAAAGAAAAGCTATTTGTAAAATACAATATAAGATTATTACAGTAATAAGGATTAATTTAATATTATATATTTATTGATCAACCTGTCTTTATACAGTTGCTGTTTGTGGTTCATGTAGTTTTATATGAGCACTATTTTCAAAATGCCGCTTCTAATATTATCGATGGCAAATTAATGTTTTTTATTCCACTGACTTAACATTTCTTAAGCAATTTTTCACATTTAATTTAAGGAATGCTTAAGTTTTTTTCGACCAGCAACAAAGTTGATAGTGTATTGTTTTGCTTCAGTAAGACAATCATTTGGCTAATGAGTGCCATCTTGTTCTTGTTGATTTTTACAGCTCCTTAACAAAAAGCTAACACTTAAAGTCTTGTTTTAAATTATTTAGATTCTACGTGAATCTGCGTGATTTAAGTTTAAAAATGTAATCATTCTTTCATTTCGCAAGTGTTCAAATTTTAAAACATATTTAATTTAATCAGTTTCATCATTAGTTTAAGAGATCAATTAAGAATCTAGAGGAATTTCTTATAGCAAATGCGTAAAAAACAATTTCAAATAAAAAGAATTAAGCGTCGAAAAAAAGGTTTACTGAAACTAACATTTTGTGTTTGGCAAAGCAGAGGCAAAACAAATAGGGAACTTCCATTCCGATACTATCCAATACATTTAATTGCAATGTATGAATGATCATTACATTTGAAATAAGTGTAAGAAATATAGCAATCAGTTTAAGAATCTTGAGGAATTTCGATTTTAATAATGTTAGTGAATTACTTTAATTTTCGTAATAAAAAAATGGTAATAGAAAACTTTACACTAGAGATTTAAAATAATTATAGATGTGAAAAATTTCAAAAGTTTTCAAGAAAGTGGATTGATTGCCTTATGAAATTCTGACATTTTATTATTCCAGTATTTGAATTTATGAAAATGTTCATATTTTGAGGAAATCAAAATATTGAGGAAAAAAAAATATTCATATTTAGATACAAATGATAAAGTTAAATATTTTTTGTAGAAAATTTTAGAATTAAGAAACAGAAATTTAATACAAGAATTTTTTTTTTTTTTTTTGCTAATGTGGTTGAATGCGTTAGCTTACAAGATTTGCTAGAACTAGTATATCAAAATTATTCTTTATAATAAGTGAAAATCATTTACCCTAGGTGGCAAAGAATATTAAAATATTTTTAATGACATTTGTTAGTGCAGTTTGCAGTGTTTTTGTTGCATAACGAATTTGGTGCAGTTAGATTTGAAGTATATTTTAATATCTATATTTTCCCCATTATATAGTAAGTACATAAATATTTCAAATGCCTTCAAAATTAATATGGGTTTTATATATATATATATATATATATATATATATATATATATATATATATATATAATTTATTAGAGGAGTTTAATTCGCTTTTACTGAGAATATTTCAAGTGTTTTAGTAGACAAATTAAATAACTATTTTAATATTGAGTACTCTTATTTAAAATAATTTAATATAAAAACTTAAAAAAACCTTTTTGAGAACTTACAATTCTAGAACATTCTTATGAATTTTTATCAAAATTTATATATAGAATCGCTTTTATATATCGCTCAATCATTTATTTGAACACGGCACAAAAATCTTAGGAGGAAGTACTATCAAACCTTTACAACACGATAAGTAATTGTACAAATAACAGTTGTTTATTGTTTTATCAGCTGAGCTGTCCTTAATATCAAGAAATATATTTTAAGATAATTATATTTAAGAAAACCGTATTATTTTCTTGTCGTTGATCAATTCTGATATCATTCAAATTTTTGATTTTTAATTCCTACGAATTCTGATAGGAAAATGATTTATTTTAAATTAAAATATATTCAATTACAATTTATAGCAAATATAATAATTGAGAGTTAAGTTTGTTATCAGAAAAAGTTCCTATCAAATAAGACTGGACAACACAAATCATCTAAGTAATTAATTGCATTGGGATTAATAAAGATATACTATCAAAAATAGGATTAATTATACATTTTAAATTAATTAGTAATTTAAAATGTATGGATTAATTAAAATTTTGTTTGCTTTAGTAACCTTTCATAAGTATTTTTATAGATTAATTCTTCCCTTTTGTATAATCTAATACATAAAATTCAGAGAATCATACATTTTTAATAGTATAATATAATTCATGCACAGTATTTAATATTTAAATTTGTTTATTTATGCCTAAAAATAAACTGCATTTCAAGAATTGAGAAAAATTACACCAAAAGTCGACTGTCGAAAAATGTTTTATATTATGATCCCAAATAACCCATATGCCTCCATTATGGAAAAAAGTGTTGTTCACGGGAAAATAACAGAATTTGCATATCATAAATGATCACAAAAACAACAAACTGAGGCCAATATGTACATATGTATTCTTAGTTTAAATAACTCTTTACGCAGAAAATTACTTAATAACCATTTTTGGGCCTTCAAATTTTGCTAAAAATGGTTTTAAATGAAAAGTAATTTTATTTTTGAACTTGCTTAACTTCAAAAATAAAATTACACACATTTCAGGTTATTCTTTTTCTTATAAAATTTATTACTAACATGTTTGATGAATATATTAAATGTATCAAAAAAGGCACAAAATAAGTACTTTGTCTTGTAAGGTCTTTAATTAAACATGAAACCTAATAAATACAGAATAATTTTTTTATAAAAAATTTCAGGTCAATACAGGAAGAAAAAACGTTTCATTTTGTTAAGTGACATTAATATATTTTGCAATGAATAAGGCTTTACTGGAACATTTTTAATTAAAAATATATGCTTCTCAATAAAAATCTCAGAACATTATTTATTTTCAAAGTACTGCAAATCAACATTTTTTTTTATTTCGTATTAAAATTTAAAAATTTATATTTTCATTCATTCATTGACTTCAATGAACAATTACATAACTGTCTTATCAGCATTTCCTGGTAAATTAATATTCATTTTCCTTTCTATTTCCAATATATTTTTCAAATACTTCTAACTCTTATACTTACTCTACATTTTAAAAATTGCATTCAATACCTCACTGCATATTTAAAACAATTTTTTTTAAACATTTTATAGTTTGTGGTTATATTTTTGTAAATTCTGTTTGTGAAACTTCAGTTTTAAATTTTTTACCTTTGAATGAACGCTATCAAATTATCAATGATTTGTCGACTGAATTCCTTACCCTTTCTTGCCCCTTCCATTACATGAATCTTAATGTAAGGTTGGATCTTACTCAGATAATTAGAAAGTCGGATCTCGTTCCCGAAATTATTCGGACTCTATTTCTGCGTTTCAAGCTCTTTCTACTAATAAAGAGGTTAAGAATCAAAGAGTCTTAAATTGCAGGACTTTGCTTGAGAGATTCCCTAATAAAGTGTCCTTCTAGTGGATTCCCTCCCACTGAGGCATTGAGGGAAACGAGAGAGCTGATCTCCTTGCCAAGAAGGCGACATTAATTCTGCAGAAACCTCTTGTGAAACTGAGATTCCATTCATCTAAACTTGAAATTTCTAGAATCTCTTGGCGCTTTCGCCGTGATACTGCCTTACACCTTTCAAATGGCAAGCCTTGGACTACTCTCCTCCGCTCCACACACTATTCCTGATTTCCCTGGAGCGACTGCAGTTGCTACATTCAGAATGCTGACTGGTCACGACTGTCTCCGTGCCCATCTCTTCCGTTTTAACATTGTGGACTCCCCCGCGTGTTTTCTTTGTATGTCTGGATATGTTATGACTGCTTCAGATTTGGACGAGTGCTCTACATTATTTGTTTTTGTTTGTCATGTTGCAAGATATTGGAGAGCCCGTTTTCTAATGGCCTAGCGGCCAAACGACAGGCATTTGTAAGTAATAATAATAATTTTGTTTTTATGCAATTTTTCTATTTCTAATTTCCATTTATACTGATTGCATTATTAATAATCATTTTCCTTGCTTTCTTGCTGCTTCATCTTGTTATTACTAACGTTTTTTAATATTGTCGCATAGAGAGAGTCTACCAACAAGCTCAGTGGCCGATTGGTCAAACACGCGATCCAAAACCAGAGGTTGCGGGTTCGATACTAGCCACGGCTGTTGCATCCAAAGTATGGATTTTTTTTAGTTTGTTTCCTTATATACTCCAACATTCTAGACCTAGAAAGGTCTAGTTATGTTAATTAGTTGTTTCTCGAATGTTCTGTTATTGTATAAAAGCTTATACTTACTAGTCGTGGGCGACTTCTCGACCTTGTAAGGTTACAAGTCGCTACTTCCCTTCAATAAACTTGTTTGTTTAAAGCCAACGGTGTGTTCACTTAAATCTTCGTGACAAATTTGGTGGAAGTGCCGGGTAGCGATTTCACCATTGTAGATAATTCTGAAAGTATTCGCAGAAGTCTTCGTTTAAGAGGTTTGCCCCTGGAATTTGGTCTCTACGTTCCAGAACGAGGGAAGAAGCAGATAATGGCCGAAGATACGAAGCCTGTCGTGGTAACTCCTACCCACCAGCTACTAAGGAGCCCATCAACCTTCCGTGGAGAGCCTGGAGATGACCCCCGGAAATGGCTTACAGAATACGATCGGGTGGCCAAGTTCAACAAATGGTATGAAATGATGAGCCTTGCGAACGTCTTTTTTTCCTAGACGGTACGGCCAAGCAGAGGTATATAAATAATGAAGATGCCTTGGACTCCCTTAGACACATTCAAGAAGGGTTTAAATGAAGTACACCAAGAAGGCCGAAGAGCAACTGAAATATAGGGCTCAAAAGACAGGAGAGAGTACGCAGTCCTACATTTAGAGTATATTAGGGCTTTGTCACGAGGTCAACCCTTCGATTTCTGACGACGAGAAAGTGTCGCACTTAATGAAAGGAGTTGCTGAAGATATTTACCACACACACATGTGCTCTTAATGAAAGAAGTTAAGACTGCGGCTGACTTCACCAAGTGTGGTGCAACTACATTGAAGACATGAAGCAGAAGAGTTGGTCCAAGAAGATTTCAAAGACTACCAAATGTCGTACCAGAAGCAGCCATGGAGGACGAGCCAGACTTGGTGTCCCTTATCCGCTGAATTGTACAAGAGGTTCATCGAATAGTTAATCGACCCGACGAGTTTCCGGACTCCTATTCCCAGCCGCTACAGACCGTCATCCAAGACGAAGTCGAAAGAGTTTTGGCACCAGTTGTCGCAAAGTCTGCAGGCACCCAACGACGTCCCACTTATACAGCCGCTGTGACGTGGAAACCTAGGAGCCCTGTCCAGAAATCAGCACCGCAGCCAAGGAAAACTGACCTTTGGAGAACGGCCAACAACAGACCAGTTTGTTTCCACTGTGGAAGCCCTGGACACGTCGTACGCCATTGCCGTGAGAGGAAAGCCGTTTTTGACAATTATCGAGCCCACCGACAGAACTTCAACGACGCTGAAGAAGAGTTGCGCCGATCAAGCCTTGTACGCCGTTCTTCACCTAGTCCAGTTAGAGGCCGATCACCAACCCGTCGTTCCCGATCACCGTCGCCATATCGTCGATCAAGTCGGTCTCCAAGCCGTAGAAACGAGGAAAACTGAGCACAGCGACCTTTCGGGGAGGTGAGGCCGCATGTAATGAAAATCCTCATTCAGCCGCAAAGATGACTGGTAACCACCTCGACGTCATGGTAAATAATCAGCCGATCCGTGCCCTAGTGGATTCGGGAGCTTCATTTTCTGTCATCTCCGATAAGTTTCGTCGATCCTTAAAGAAAGTTATGTTTACTGACGCCAAGAACACTACTGAAAGTCGCTAATGGCAGTTATGTTAGGCCAGTGGGAAAATGTGTTTTGCGTGTCGTTATAAACGGACGAGAGCTGCCGTTTGAATTTATTGTTCTACGGCATTGTAGTCACGACGTAATCCTCGGATGGAACTTTTTGGAAGCTTCTCAAGCCGTGATAGACTGTGGCCGGAGTGAACTGTTGGAAGATACTGATTTAGAAACCACTGCGCTAGACGCTTGGAAGCTGTATGCCACGAAGGACTACAAGCTTCAGCCACGCTCATTGACGAGAATAGCCGTATCAGGACTAGATGTCGGAAGAAACATGAGCGTAATCGTAGACAGCAATAGACATTTGCTGCTTGAAAGAAACCTTGCTGTACCATCCATGGTATCATTATACGATAATGGACAAAGTGAAATTTGGGTTGCCAACATGCAGGCCAAAGATCAAGTCATTCCTAAAGGGATGTACATAGGCGAAGCTGAGCTCCTGGATGACGGACATGTATGCGAGATTGCTGATACAACAAAAAGTACAAGTACACTGCAGGAGCCGACGAATTCCAGTATAGAGTATACCACAATGATATCCCCTGAGTTGAGCAGCGAAAGAAAACGCAAATTAGCCGAACTCCTACAAGCCTTTTCTGGAATCTTTACAAAATCTAACAAGTCGTGAGCCGCAAAGACAAACGTGAAACACAGGATCAATACTGGTGATCATGCTCCAATCTACCAAAGGGCTTACTGAGTTTCACCGGCTGAAAGACGCATAATTCGGGAAGAGATTGAGAAAATGCTTGACCAAGGTATTATCCAGCCATCTGAGAGTCCCTGGTCATCCCCCGTCGTACTCGTGAGGAAAAAAGATAAAAGCTGGCGTTTTTGCGTAGACAATCGAAAACTGAATAGCATCACGAGGAAGGATGTTTATCCTCTACCCCGCATTGATGACACTCTAGGTTGTTTAAAAAAAGGCACCAAGTTCTTTTCTTCCATGGACCTCATATCTGGTTATTGGCAGATAGAAGTGGATGAAGCAGATCGGGAAAAGACGGCATTTATTACCCCAGAAGGCTTATACGAATTTAAAGTCATGTCGTTCGGACTCAGCAATGCACCGGCGACTTTCAAAAGAATGATGGATAATTTGCTACGCCATCTCAAATGGACTATGTGCTTGTGTCACCTGGACGACATAGTAGTTTTCTCAGAAACTTTTGAAGACCACCTTATCCGGTTAAAAACAGTTCTGGAATGCATTCAAGAAGCTGGACTCATACTTAACCCCAAGAAGTGCCTTTTTGCTGCCCAAGAAGTGAAAATACTAGGCCATCTCGTATCCAGTAACGGTGTCCGTCCAGATCCTGACAAAGTAACTTTCCTACTCCACAGAATGTACATGACGTACGAAGTTTTCTTGGACTTCGCTCGTATTTCCGAAGGTTTATTAAGGGCTTTTGCTATCTCGCTGAGCCCTTGTAGTTGCTCTTAAAAGGCGATGCGAAATTTCATTAGGGTCCTAAAGAGGTAAAGGCTTTTGAAAACCTGAAGGAGGCGCTTACATCTGATCCAGTATTGGGGATATTCGACGAAAGGTGCCTTACAGAAATTCATACAGACGCCAGCGGATATGATATTGGAGCAGTTCTGGTTCAAATTGAGAATGAAGTTGAAAGAGTCATAGCATACGCCTCTAGAACCCTGACAAAGGCCGAAAGGAATTCTACGACAGAACGGGAATGCCTTGCCGTCGTATGGGCTATCAATAAATTCCGGCCATACCTGTTCGGAAGACATTTTACCGTTGTTACAGATCATCATTCACTCTGCTGGCTTACGAATCAAAAATATCCCTCAGGCAGACTGGCGAGGTGGGCTCTTCGGCTCCAGGAACACGATTTTTCGGTAAAATACAAATCTGGGAGGAAGCATAATGATGCCGACGCTCTCTCGAGAAATCAAGTGGATGAAGCGACAGAGAAGCAAGACCAATTTTTAGCTGTAACCACGAGTATAGACCTCGCTATCGAACAGAAGAAAGATCCAGACATGGCAAAAATGATCCTTCCGAAGATCGGCCCCTCTACCGAGAAGAAATTTGAGTTAATTGACGGAGTCCTATGCAAAAAGAATTTTGATCCAGCGGGGAAGCCATGGTTGCCTGTCATTCCCAAGCATCTACGAGCGGACATACTTAAACATTTCCACGACGCTCCTACCGCAGGGCATCTTGGTTTTGCGAAAACGTACGACAGAATCAGGAAAAGATTTTATTGGCCGGGGATGCACCGGAATGTTGTTTGGTACGTCATGCATTGTCGAGAATGCCAACGGCGGAAATCAGTTCCGCAACTACCACCTGGACGCCTGGTTTCCATCCGTCCTACTAGTTCGATATGTTCTCCAACATTCTAGACCTTTCTTTGTTATGTTAATTAGCTGTTTCTCGAATATTCTGTTACTGTATAAAAGCTTATACCCACTAGTCGTGGGCGACTTCTCGACCTTGTAAGGTTACAAATCGCTACTTCCATTCAATAAACTTGTTTGTTTAAAGCCAACGGTGTGTTCACTTAAATCTTCATGACAATATCTTAAAAATCTTCTATTTTGTGTAATTCAAATAACTTTTTTTAAACTTATTCTGCTAAAAAATGCTAAGCAGTTTTACTTTGTTTTTGAATTAATTTAGTTTAATTTAACTTTTACTTTAACCAATATATACCTATGTATAACTGACTCATTTTTCAGAAATTGTTAGTACCAATAAAATAGTTCATAAAGTAGAATTATAAGTGTTAGATCATAAACCATTTTTTTTATCAAATTGCTGTTTATATAAATACAGTATTATTAGATAGACAAATTTTACTTAAGATGTACTATATAAGAAATTTAAGAAAATAAAATTCTTACTTTTTCATTGTGCTGATGAAAAATCAGGCAAAATAATTAGTTACTTTTTTGGATTCAAATTAAAATTTTTAAAAAATATATACCCCACTTTTTTTGATCATTCAACGTTTTTTGTTTTCCTCTAAAAGTAAAATCTTATTAGCCTATCTTGGCTCTGTTTGCTTTATAAAAAGTCACAGTATTATATTATTTTCTTGTTTGATACTTAAAAGATTTTCATTCCCATTCATTATTATTCTAAACAATTTAATCATATGATAGTACTCATGCAGAAATTACATTTAAGTCCAAATTCAGAAAGTCAAAAGATGGAATTTCGGGCAACAGTGGGTTTCTTTGTGGAAGTTCATGAATGAGTAGCTTATTTTCATTCAACTCAACAAGTAAATGTTCTTGGTTTTCTTCAGTTATGATAGTAATAAAGGCAGCATATGCTCTTTGACAGATACATATATTATTTTTTCCACAACTTTATTCCAAGTATAGATTGACCTCTGGAATGTTTATTTGATACAGCGAAACCAAGCCCTCAAGTTTTAAAACCATAAAATAAAAAGTACAAACAAAAAAAAAAAAAAAAGAAATTGGAAAAATACTGATTAAAAAATAAATTTTTTCAAAACTTTAGTTTGTACATAAGAATTAAAACTATTATTACATATATGGAACCTTGTTAGGGACCAACCAATAGTTTGTAAATTATGTATGTATCAATAAAATTTTAAAGTGAGTAAAAATGAGAAAAAAAATGAAAAAAATTACACATCATGTAAAATTTGTAATTAATCAAAACGCCATGTAACGCATACCCCCTGGTTCCAGGATCATCTGGTCCTGGAACCAGGGGGTATGCGTACCCCTCTGGGGCTTGAGCTAGCCACCAGGCGCGTCAGTAGGTGGTGGATAACTGAACGTCCTGTAGGAATGACAGGATAGCCTTGAATATTGAATAAGAGGCCGCGAACTAGCTCCCGTAAACCCTGGTGTTATGCGTTCCGTGCCTAGGGCTAATTGGCACCGCGGTATTGGTGTCTTAACGGAGCCTCTAGTTGCCTGGCGAACTTCTAGAGTAAATTGCCTTGCCCAGTAACTCAGGCAATGCTGGGTGGACTGTCATATTACCTGAGCTTATTAACTGTTATTATATGGCTGAAAAGACATTGAAAATAACAAACATTTCTGCTTTTGCAGGAGAAACTTCTGAAGCAGACCTTTCTGAAAAAGACAAGGGAACTCAGAGACAATCTAATGAAGGGGTAGCAATGAAACCTTCACAGGAGGTAGAAATGACCTCCAAACCATCTTCTTCTGGTGAGAGTCAGGAAGCTATCTCTAGCATGACTGACTCTCTGACCAGAATCAAGCTTAAAAAGAGAATATCTGGTGCCCAGAAAAAGAAGCTGGTGAAGGAGCGCAAAATCGCTGAGGGGACTTGGGTTGAAAAACCCAAGGCAACCAAAGGCGAGAAGCGTCCTGCCAACCGGATGAACCAGGGCAAGGTCGGAAAGGCTGCCAAGAGAGAAGGACCTGAGGGATTTACTTACAGGGCGGCTCTCACGGCGATCAAGATGGCCGTGCTCTTAGAAGGTCATCCGAAAAAACGGTTAACAGAGAAACAGGCCTATGACCTGGAACTCTTGTTAACCAGGAAAATAGGAAGGAATGAGGAGGGCTTTGCCCCAACCTTCCTATCCTGTAAACTTGAAAACGGGGCTCTTATTATCAATTGTGCAGATCTGGAGAGCTCAAAGTGGCTGGAACAGAATGTCAATGATATAAGCCCTTGGCAAGAACATAAACTCTTGGTGGGTGAGGCAAGGAAACTTGTCAGAACCACCAAGATAATTGCAAAACTGCCAAAAATCTGTAATGAACTGGAACCTAAAGAGCTCCTGAGAAAAATCGAGGCTCAGAACGGTGGGGTCACTCCATTGGAGTGGAACGTTCTTAACATTAAGAACGACCCATCTGGGCGGACCATCGTTCTTAGTGTGCCTGAATTAGATGCTGCCACACTTCGTGTAAGGGGATATAGGTTTCATATTGGACTTCACCATGTGCAGGCTAAAGTACTTGATAAACCTGCTCCTGCTGATGGGGGTGAAGGTAGTTCAAGCCAACCTCCACCACAGTAGAAGTGGTACTACTAACCTCAGTAAGAAGTTTCTTGCTGGGGATATACACCTGGCCCTGATTCAAGAACCCTGGTTGGTTAGGGGAGAATCAGTGGTCTCAAAGGAACTAAAGGTAAGCTTATCTACTGTACTAATGGTAACGCTAGAACTTGTATACTCTTACATAAAAACATTGAGGTTCTTCCCTCTCTGAATTTATTCTTAGGGACCTGACAGCTGTGAAAGTCAGACTCAACATAGAGGGTAGGGACAGGGAAATTGTTTTTGGCTCTGGATACCTGCCCTATGAAGAGAAGGCTCCACCTGACCATTCTCTGCACAAGCTCATGAACTTTTGCAGTAATAACAACTTACAGGTAGTCCTAGGACTAGACTGTAATGCTCATCATGTTGTCTGGGGAAGTACGGACACAAATAAAAGAGGTGAGTACCTTTTGGAATTTATTCTAAACTATGGGTTAGATATTCTAAATGTGGGCAACGAACCAACTTTTATTACTTCCAATCGATCTGAAGTAATTGACATTACTATAGCGACAACGCTGATTAGTAAAAATATCAAATACTGGAAAGTAGATGACAGACCTTCTGGTTCAGATCATCAAAACATCCATTTTGAAATTCACTCTAATGTGTGTCTGGATCGCATATTCAGAGACCCAGTTAGGACGGACTGGAAGAAATTCCAAGAAGAACTGACTGGGTTGATTGAGCTCGGGAACAGACCTATTAGAGACAACTACGATCTAGAAGTTACAGCAGATCTCCTACAGAGAAGTATTCTAGATTCTTATCATAACAATTGCCCCATTCGCACTAGAAGAGCTAAACTCCAATGCCCTTGGTGGAATGACTCTCTAGCTGCCGAAAGAGCAAATGTTAGAAAACTTTTTAACAAAGCTAAGAAAAATGGTGAATGGGAGAACTATAAAAGGGCCCTCACTATTTATAACAAACTTGTTAGAAAAAGCAAAATTAACTCCTGGAGGAAGTTCTGTGACGAGATAGATTCTATTTCTGAAGGAGCTAGACTCCAGAAACTCCTTAAAAGGGATGAACCTATTTTGGTTGGTACCCTAAAAGACGAGGAGGGTAATTTTGCTGCTTCCGGAAAAGGGGTTATGGAAATTATGACCAGGACCCACTTCCCGGGAGCTAGAGATATTTATAGCAACGAAGGGGAACATTGCATTGGCTCTTTGCAAAGAGTCAATAGCAATCAATGGACCATCGCTAAAAATATCATAAACTACAACATTGTTAAATGGGCAATTTTTGCCTTTAAACCTCTAAAATGCCCTGGGCCTGATGGAGTTATGCCCATCATGATCCAGAAGGCAGAGAAGGTTGTCATACCAATGCTAACTAGAATTTATAGAACTAGTTTGGCCCTGGGATATATACCAAAGACATGGCAAAAGACTAGGATTGTTTTCATTCCAAAACCTGGCAAGGACACTTATGACCAGGCCAAGTCATACAGACCAATCAGTCTTTCTTCATTCTTTCTTAAAATTATGGAGAAAATCATTGATCGGCATATTAGAGATTACTTGGGTAGAAATAGTCCCTTGCATGCTCTTCAATTTGCCTATCAACCCGGCAAATCTACAGAGACTGCTCTACATCAGCTAGTTTCCAAGATTGAAGCCACTCTGGATCAAAAGGATATTGCCTTGGCAACTTTCCTCGACATCCAGGGTGCTTTTGATAATACTTCCCATCCATCCATCCTCAATGCACTTAGAGGGGCAGGGATTAATCAGACCCTGTGTACTTGGATTGAGGCCTTAATTTCGGATAGATATATACAAATGAACATCTTCGGTGAATCATTTGAAAAAAAGACTACTAGAGGTTGTCCTCAAGGAGGTGTTCTGTCACCATTACTTTGGAACCTAGTTGTAAATAGCCTTATAAAACATCTAAATGATAAGGGCTATTATACGCAGGGATATGCTGATGACATTGTCATCCTTATCCTTGGTAAAGATTTTGACATAACTTGTCATCTCATGCAGGATGCTCTAAGTTATGTAGGTCAATGGTGCATGGATAGGGACCTGATGGTTAATCCTCAGAAAACCTACCTTGTACCTTTTACACGCAAAAAGAAACGGAAAGGTTTTTTCATACCAAGACTTTTTGATGTTGAAATCAATGTGGCTTCAGAGGTGAAGTATCTGGGCATCTATTTAGACCAGAAACTCACCTGGAATAAGCACATTGATGATAGGATCAACCGAGCAAAGAAAAGCATTATGATTTGCAGGCGAATGCTTGGTAAGAACTGGGGTTTACATCCAAAACTGATGCTATGGATGTACACAGCTTTTGTCAGGCCCATTTTCACATATGCCTGTGTGATCTGGTGGCATAAGGTGGAACAGAAGACTGTGATTGACAGACTGAGGAGTCTACAAAGACTAGCCTGTCTCTGCATCACAGGAGCAATTTCCACCACGCCAACCAGAGCATTGGAGGTTGTGTTGGATCTGACTCCCTTGGACATCTTCATATGCAGCGTTGCAAGATTGAATGCATACAGAATGAAGCTGCAAAACCACTGGTATGACCAGCCTGTTGCCAAAGGGCACAAGGGCATCACCAGGAAATTTCAAGACCCTACTTTTCTGATGCCATCTGACATCATGGAAAAAACATACATGTTTGATAGGACATTTGATATAGTTTTTCCAACTAGAGAGGAATGGGATAACAACATGTTTGAAACTAAAACAGGAGATCTAATCTGGTACACAGATGGATCACTGAAGAACAGCCTCTCAGGACTGGGAGTTTGTGGCGTGTCACCAAGAATCAGCTTGTCTGTAAGCCTTGGGCGATACGCTTCGGTCTTCCAGGCAGAAGTTTTGGCCATTATCCACTGTCTGCGACTGAATATGAAGAAGGGCTACTACGATAAGCGGATTCTCATTTTCAGTGACAGTCAAGCCGCTTTAAAAGCGCTTAATTCCTTCGAAATCAAATCTAAAATGATTCTGGAGTGTAGAAACCTTCTTACAGAACTGGCAACTAGAAACAGGGTGATCCTTGTATGGGTGCCAGGGCACAAAGGTATCGAAGGCAATGAAAGGGCTGATGAGCTTGCTAAACAAGGATCGTCTTTTGTTCCCATTGGTCCAGAACCATTTTGTGGGATCAATTTGAAGACCGCAAAAACCAATGTTCTTAGATGGGAAAAACGGAAGATGTATGAAGCTTGGCTCAAATCTCCTGGTCAAACCCACGCTAAAAGTATGATCTGTAGATCATCAGCGAGGATTTCCTATGAAATTCTAAGATGCTCTAGGCAGAAGATACGTTTAATCGTAGGCTTCATAACTGGGCACTACTATTTCAGAAAACATCTCCATAAAATGGGACTGTTTCAGCAAGATCCTATCTGCAGGAAATGTCATATGCAAGAGGAAACGGCCAAGCATATCATTTATGAATGCGAGGCTCTTGCCCTCCCTAGATTAACCTCTTTAGGCATCATCCATACTAGAGAGTTACACCTAGATTCCATTAAAGGGTTATCAGACTTTATTAATAAAGTGGGTGATCCGAGCAAATGGAACTAAGAAACATTGGGTTTGGAGTTAACAGTACAAAATGCTGATAAAAGCAGAGGTGCTCAATGACATACAAACCCAACTCGAAGAAGAAGAAAAAGAACCACATCTGGTTTGGTTACTACAGGAATAACCTTGCACTTTTGACAGAACATTTTAAATTAAATCCCATGACATGAGTGACTTTAAAACTTACATTCATATTTTAGTAAAATAATTTGATAAAAAAAAAGAAACAGTAGCATTAATTTTTAACTTTGTCATATTAAAATATACTACAGCATGTTAGAGTAATACAAGGTATCTCAGAAAAGACAGGAACATTTTTTAAGTAGATGTGTCAGTATGTACATATAAGTAAGTAGATGTTGCAGAAATACGTTTATTTTATTTTTTGATAGACAGCTAAATTTCTTTTCTCTCAAACACAGAAACAAATTTCACTAACAAGTGTGTTTTTGAATGAAAAATTAAAATGCATGAATATGTTGTTATAAAATCTGCAAAACCTAAATAGAAAATATTATCAATAATCATTGTTTACAGTATCAACAAGATCCAGTTGCGGTTTAAAAATAATAGAAGCCCAGATTAATGAAATCGATTTGCTAAATTTGTTTGTCAGTTTTTATCATAATAACCCAAAATACTATCAGAAAATCTTTTTTAATTTAGTTAAGTGATATATATATATATAATATATATATATTACATATATATTATATATATATTTTTATATATATTATATATATATTTTTATATATATTATCTATATAAATAAAAATTTCGTGTCACGATGTATGTTCCCGATAAACTCCGAATGAACGGATTTTGATAAAATTTTGTAACCATTTATAATATAGTCCAACTTAAAAGATAGAATAGTTTTTATATCTTAATTATTATTTTCAATATTTATTATACGACATTAATGTTTATTTATTGTTTAGTTCTGTAAGTTCCTAATAGATGGCGGTTTAGCATCTAAGTTGCACAGGTATTCGGCAGATGGCGACGTCTTTATTTTTCTAGTTTATACATCTTCGAGAAAATTAACGTGCGCGCGCAATCGCGTGGTTAAATATAGAATTTACATATATTTTTATTATTATATTTTCATGATGTACATATATTTTCATGATGTATAATCATACTATAACAATTTTTTGTGAATCACTTTCATAATTATACTTTGTATTGTGTTATTATTGTGCGTGTTCAGTTTGAATATTTTTAATATTATAAATAGTAAAATAAAATTTTATTTATTGCTGTTTTTCTCTACTAATTTTCCTACCACCTCGAAAACATGTAAGTATTTCTTGATAGCCTTATTAATTTTTTTTTATTTTATAATTTGATAAATATTAATTTATTCAGCAGTATATTTTGATCTAATTTATTTATTCAAATGATAAATTCTTTTAATTTTTTTTATTTCAGTATAATACCGCGGAAAAATTTTTTAGTTTTAATAATTAAAAATTGAAAAAATAATAGTTCGATGTCAATGTTATCTACCTCATTTATAACAATTTATTTTTAGATGTTTTTAATTTATATAGTATATTTTATAAGTAAGTCACTGATTACTAACTATAATTTAATATAAGATGAATAAAATGTAAATTCAGAAAGTATATGTTGATTTGTGCTTAATTTCAAAATTTCGATACTTTACCTATTACTTTTAAATTTTTGCGAAACGTTTTATTTTTAATCTCATATGAATGAACCTATTTTAAATTTTTTTAGAAAATATTAATTTGATTGTACCCAAGAATTAGTAAAAAATTGATTCAATGTATCTTAATAACTCAGCCACTGCAACGCGTGGCTGGGTCAGCTTGTATATATATATATATATATATATATATATATATATATATATATATATATATATATATATATATATATATATATATATATATATATATATATATATATATATATATATATATAATATATATATATATATATATAATATATATATATATAATATATATATATATAATATATATATATATATAATATATATATATATATATATATATATATATATATATATATATATATAATCTGCAGATAAAAACAATTATTTGAATTCAGCTATCTTCATAATTTTACTTGTCTTCTGAAAAGCATTTCCTTGCACTGATAAAGAAAGGGTATTTTTTTGGTTCTATAATATTATTTATTTGACACTATGGATATAAAACAAGTATTTAAATACTTCAAATTATATTAGTCAAAATAAGACTAATTATAATATTTTATTTAAAATTTTTTATAAAATTTGAATTAATATTGGTTAGAATAAAATAAATTTTCAATAATTAAACAAATATCTACATAACTGAACCTAGTAGTAATGAAAATAAAACTAATAACTGAAATACAAAAAGTAATTTTTTTCTGATATAAAAGATCAAAACCAAAAATTATTTTAATATATTGATTTTAACTACACCGATGGTGTTCCCACCTTATCGTGGTGGTGTGGTTTGTGTGTGCTAATGATCCCGAGAGCTATGCCGGCGGGAGCTTCGGCTCCTGGCAGGGTCACCCAAGCCGGACAGGTCGGAGGGGAGGCACCAGACAAAGTGGAACACCCTGGTCCTCCAGGTTGGGGGTTGGGCGCAGGGCCAATCCCCTTGCCCCGTAAAAATCCTCTGATTCAGAAAACTCAAAGAAACACTCCCGGACTGGCTATTGTTAGACGACCTGGCACGAATTCGGATTTGGCTTTTGGAACATGGAATGTTAGAACCTTGTTTAGTAGTGGGGCACTGAGGAAACTCACTGACATATTTTTGGAGTACAAACTTGACGTACTTGCTATCCAGGAAATGCGATGGACTGGGAAAGGTGTAATGGACAAGCGAAATTGCAGCATATACTACAGCTGCCATAAAAAAAACATCAATTCGGAACTGGTTTTATAGTTAGTAAAAGAATTCGTGATAAAGTAATTGATTTCAGACCAGTGAATGAACGAATGTGTAGTTTACGTATTAAGGGTAGAACCCACAATATTTCAATTGTCTGTGCCCACGCCCCAACAGAAGAAAAAAAAGATGAAGAAAAAGATGAGTTTTATGATCTTCTTGAAAAGACATACAGTGAATGTCGCTCAAATGATGTGAAATTGGTTATAGGCGACTTCAACGCAAAGATAGGACATGATAATAGTCTGAGTAAATTTATGGGAAATGAAAGTTTACATGAGGAGACAAGTATAAACGGCTTTAGACTTCTTAATTTCGCCATCTCTAATAACATGGTAATTGGAAGTACTACATTTAAACATAAAAGAACACACAAAGTTACTTGGAGATCTCCAGATGGACAGACCCAAAATCAAATGGATCATTTACTAATCGATCTGAGACATAGAAGCTGCCTCATGGACACCCGAACTTACCGGGGAGCAAACGTAGATTCGGACCACTTTTTGGTGGTTTCCAAGCTACGCTACAAAATTAACAAGTCATACCATAAAGGAAGAGACAATAACAATGAGAGGATAGATATTGAACACCTGAAGAGGACAAAGATTGTGAATAATTACAATATGGAAATAAAAAATTCAATTGTAACGAGTGACGGATCCCATACAGTGGATTCTATGTGGCAGAACTTAAAACAAGCCATTATCAATGCATCCAGAAAGACTATTCCAGTGTTAGAGAAAAATAAAAATAAAAACGTATGGTTTGATGAGGAGTGTAGTGAAATAACGAAGAAGAAGAACGAGGCATATAAGATCATGATCCAGAAACACTACACAAGAAATGCGGAGGAGAGATACAAAGAATTGAGGAGAGAGGAAAAAAGAACCCATAAAAAGAAAAAGAGGGAATATTTAGAAGATCTCTATAGAGACATTGAACACTTGAAGTCTCAGAAGGAGGCTAGAAAGTTTTATCAACTTGTAAATAATGTGAGGGCTGATTATAATCCCATTACTACCACCTGTAAAAAGAAAAATGGAGATCTCACCCGTGACCCAGATGAAGTTTTGGCTCGTTGGCGTGAATATTTTATGGAACTTTTGACAGGTGAAGATAAAGTGGAAGACCTGACCACTCTTGCTGTGCTGCCATCCTTGTCCTCTAATGATGAGGACTTGGAACATAATATACCATCTATACATGAAGTTGAAGCAGCTATGAAAAAGCTAAATAACAATAGGTCGGCTGGACCCGATGGTATTAAAGCCGAACTCCTCAAAACCAATGAAAGGAGTCTAAACAAAGCAATTCATGATTTGATCTGTTGCATCTGGACACAGGAAAAAATGCCCACTGAGTGGGAAGAAGCTTCTGTCTGTCCTATTCACAAAAAAGGTGACAAATTGGAATGCAACAACTATAGAGGAATATCCTTGCTTAACACGGCTTACAAAATCTTCTCCCTTATTCTATTCAATCGGCTAACATACTACACTTCCAATATTATTGGAAATTACCAGTGCGGATTTCAGAGGGGAAGAACAACGACCGACCAACTACACACTATAAGGCAGATCCTGGAAAAAACCAAGGAATATAATATTGATACGTACCATCTTTTTATCGATTTTAAAGCTGCCTATGATAGTGTTTTTCGCGACAAATTATTAGAAGCAATGCTAGAATTTGACATCCCAATGAAGCTGGTTAGCCTTACCAGGATGACTCTAAAAAGAGTCTCCTGTAGAGTAAAAATCTTGTCAAGTCTCTCGGAGCCTTTCTTTACTGAAAAAGGCCTTAGACAGGGAGATTCCCTGTCCTGTCTATTGTTTAACATTGCTTTGGAGAAGGCTATCAGAGACTCTGGTATAAAGACCAGTGGTACTATCCTACATAGAACAATTCAACTTCTTGCCTTTGCCGATGACATTGATATCATAGGAAGATCAAAGAGATCTATCATTGAGGCTTTTGTCGCGCTTGAGAATGCGGCAAAGGAAATGGGACTTATTATTAATGCACACAAAACAAAATTTCTGATTGCAACAAATAAAACTTTTGACCCAACACCTTTGAGGATAGGTGATTATACTTTTGATTCGGTAAAACAGTTTAGTTACTTAGGAACTTTGATCTCATATAACAATGATTCAAAAATCGAAATTAATAATAGAATCTTTCTTGCTAATAGATGCTTTTATGGCCTCAGAAGCCAATTCAAATCTGGGTTAATTTCTATAAATACAAAATTGAACCTATATAAAACCCTAATCACGCCAATTGTTCTGTATGGTAGTGAATGCTTCACCCTCATTAAGACAGAGGAGGAAAAGCTATTGATCTTTGAAAGAAATATTTTGAGGAAGATTTTTGGACCCATCCATGTGAATAATGAGTGGAGGATTTTATTCAATCATGAAATCAATAGAAAATATAGCAAATACGGTGGGACCGATATTGTAAAAACTATAAAGCCATCACGAATAAGGTGGTTAGGGCACCTGTGCAGATGCACCGATGCTTTTCCCACCAAGAAAGTGACATTCTCAAAAATCGAAGGGATTCGTCGTAGAGGACGTCCACCCACGATGTTGAAAAAGACTTCAAATAATGGGAGTCAACCGATGGAGGGCTGTTGCGGCTAATAGAGTCAGCTGGAAGAAGATCAGCGAGTCAGCCTTGGCCTGCAATAGGCTGTTGAACTTGTGAAGAAGATATTGATTTTAAATTCATAAAATAATCTTAAAAATATTTGTTTTTCAACAATTTTAAAGAAAACATTCAAGAAAGACTAGATTGCAAAATCCTGATAATCTGCAATGGGTTCGCATGCTTTACTGATCATTCGCAATGTCTACATTACAAAATAACTTCAATCTTTAATTTTTTTTTAAATCAATGAAAATCAACCGCAGAGAAGAAAAAATATCATAAAAAGGTTAACAAAGGGTAAATTATTCAATAGTAAGAAGAAGGGGAGACCCAGAGAAACATGGATTGATAATGTGGAAAAGGACCTGGTTTGTTTGTTTGTCGCTCAACGGTCATTTTTTGCACACGAGGGCTAATTAGAACGGGACTTACGGCTTAAAGTGGAATCCGAACCACTACAAACATCCATGCCCAAGGTGGGATTCGAACCCACGAACTGTTGAACCGAAGGCAAGAGCGCTAACCATTCGGCTGCCAGCTCGGCGGAAAAGGACCTGGAGACCATGAAGATAAATTGGAAAAATTTGGCTCTGAAGCGGGAAAAGTGGAAGGAGGTTGTATTGGAGGCTAAGGCCTGCATAGGGCTGTAACACCAGTTAAGAAGAATGAAAATCAAAACTTAGGAATAATTTTCAAAGAAATCTATAAATTTTAGTAATAAGTCTATAATTTTATCATTTTACAAGTAAAAGATGTTTGTTACTAATTGTGTATATAAATAGTTTAAATACTTGTGTTGATGCTTTCTTTTCCTAATTTTATGTATTACCTTAAAAATCCTCTTATCTGCAATTAATTCCATGTGTGTTGGATAACCAGGAGTTTACTTAACTCACCTAATTTCACAACATGTTTTATATTTTGATGTCAGAGATTCTGAACATTCAAGGGAATTTTGGATAATTTTTTTTACATTTCATGATCATTTCTTGCATATGAGTGTTAATTAGACTAGGAGCTACAAATTAAAATTTATTTTAAACCACTGTGAACATCCATGCAAGTGGTGAGAATTCAAAGTGCAAACTTTTAAATTGAAGATTAGAGCATAATTTACTTAGCTGCCAGCTAGGCACCTTTTTAAACATTACTCTATGAAAAAATTTTCAACTGTATGTTTTGAGAAATTTTTTGCATCAATATATGAAACTATCTTTTGAAATATAAATTTGAGAAAATATAAAATTATTTAGTTTACAATGAAGAGTTTAGTTTTTGAATAATTTATTTCAACTGCAAAATGCACCATTTGAAAGCAAAGAGAACAAAACATGTAACACATTATATTGTGAAATAAGATTACTAAAACACCCAATATTAATTTATAATATGAACTTATTATTATTTATACTGATATAACTGTAACGCTTCAAGCTTTCTTTTTTCAATTTGATTTCCTCAAAATTTAAATAAATATTTAATCAAAAATCAATTTAAATAATTTGTAGCTTGTTCTGATTTTGCCACTCTTTTGTTAAGAGATTTAAATGAACTGAATCAACAATAAATAATAACTTGTCTACACCTAATTAAAAATCTAGCTTGGGATTTATGATTAAATTTTTGTCTAACAAATTTTGCATTTTAACATTCTTTTCTAGCAAGGACTTTCCATACATATTAAGTAAGAGTCCAGTGTTATAAAATAAACCTAGAAAAGTCTCAAACATCTGCCCATATTAAACAATGGCAGATGGATATTGCACTTACACTTTCTGTACATACATCTGTCGGGGTGAGTGCTTGGGAGTTTTCCAGATTTTCCCCATTCAGACATATAAATATGAATTAAAAGACCTCCCAGAAGGGGAAGTTTTAGTGGATGCTTAACTTAAATAAGCCTTACAACACCTTTTTAGACTGTCCACGATTCAGAGTACAAAGCATCCACTATTGGGTTCTCAGTAGCCTTGTAATAGGACACTGTTGCCTGGAGCATATAGTCCCAAGTTTGATACCAGCTACAATTTGAACAATGAAAGAGGGTTGATTGGGTTTTATGGTGCAATGTCTAAGGAAAAACAGTAGGAGATAAATGTTGCACTTCTGCTTTAGCATGGTATTGGTTAGGGTAGGTGACTGAGTTCTATGAGCTTCCTTCATGACACATGAATATGGGCCACTACCTTGAAAAACCCAAGAAATTTATTACAAAAAGGCAATTTATTTGGTTTTTATTAAAATGCTTTACAACTAACTTTGGTCATAAAGCTGTCCACTACACAGCATCAAAGCATTCACCCTTGACAGATGTACATTCAAAATACAGAAATGTTATATTCTTATTCAGTTGTTCATCACTGGCTGGAATTGAATCCTGGATCTCTCACTTTAAAGAACTCTGTCTTATAAGCTATAAGATGCACATTTTGCTACAGTGAATAATAGTCAAGATGTGGTATTAAGCTTTCAATATTTGAGATGAAATTTTGAAAATTAGCAAAATGAATTCAAAGGCTGTTAAAATATTGAAATACAAATACAAATGTTTTCTAAAAATTTCTAACCAACAATATATTAAATTTTTAATCTTGCACATTTAGATCCTTATTTTTTTATTTATTTTATTTTTTAATAAAGGTCAAAACATTTTAAAATTTCCCTTAAGAATTTTGTCTTTGATTTTAATAAATTATTATGATGCCTGACTAAAATTGTAATTCAGACACACATTTTTTAATTTCAGCAAGTTAAAATTTACTTTCATTTTCAAGTGAAATGCATTCATAAGTTATAAACAAAAAATTTTAAAGTTATCAAAAATGCATGTTAAACTTTAATCACTTAAACTTTATTTACAAATCTTACAATATCTAAAAAAAATTATAAATTACTTTTTTTATTAATTTCTAAGAAATCAAGATTTTACATTATTATGATTTGGTATTTGATTGCATATATAAAGAATCACATGCTATTTACATATTTTAATCAATGCTATAAATTTGATTACCATGATCATTACAATTATAAAAGTTTATACTTTGTGTTTCATATAATTAATGAGATTGTGAACAAATTTAATGAAAATATAAAAGAAATGGTATTCAAATTTATTTCACGAGAGTAATATTTTACTTATCAGTATTGCTATTATATACAAGGCTAACTATATAAAATAAATGCAGGTACTTTTCAAATTGTCTAATGTAATTATTTATCTAGTAATAGTACTAAGTGATGAATACAAAATATTGTACTTCTAAATAGCTGTTGAATGTAATAAATTTCAAAGATTACACCTAAACTTTGGTAGCAAAAGAAATCAATATTCTTTTATGAACATAATTGAAAGGTTGAAAACTACAAAGAAAGTTAAATATTTAACAATGTTGAAAATCATAAAATACATGTGGTGATAAGAAAACAAATTAGTTCATTCATATAACACTTTCAATCATTGTAAACGAATTAAAATAAGTTACAGTAATTACATAATTATTTATTCTTGGAAGTTTGAATAGGTTATTTAAATAATGTTAATCTATTCCTTGAACATTAAAAATATAAAAAAATGTTATATAAGCATGTACAATAAAATGATTTAAAATTCAAAAAAGTATATAGTAGAATACAATGGAAAACTTTCATTATAGCAACTGAATAATTTACTCTTTTCTTGTAAAATATAACAGAAAATGAATTTTATATTACATATATAATATACTCAATTATAACTTGGGTAACTTCTTTGCCAGGTAGATAATGATTTTTTACAAAATATAATTGTAATTATTAATAAATAACACACTAAAATAGCCATACAATCAAAATCAATGTATTAGTCAACAAAGAGATAACTTAAATACAACAACTATAAAAAGGGCCTTCTGATTTTTAAGAAGTTCAAATAACAGTCAACAAGAGTAAAAATATATTCTATACTATACTTTTGAGCTAGATAAAACAAATTTTAAGTAACTAGATTTTATTTAGTCATCTTCATTTATAATCTACGATGAAGTTAGGTACCTAAAAAATAACAGAAATTAGAAATTCCAAAGTAAATTTCAATGAAGAAGTGCTTAAAAGTTAACATTTACAGTAGAACTTCTCCCATGTAAAATTTGTATACTTTTGCATTGCAATACAAGTAAAAGACAGTTAGGAATAAATTTTATATAAGATAATCAAATTTATAGTTTTAAAGTTACTCAAAATGGAAAAAATCTAATCAAAGTTTTTATTAGTGTATTATGAATGCAAACAAAGATGAATACCATCAATAAATTAACAATATAAATATTAAAATAAAAAATATAACATAAATTGATTAAATAAACAACATTTTAATATATATTCCATATATAAAAAATTGAATTACAAATACTTATTTTCTTAGAAAATTTAATATAAATAGAATGAACACTAATAAAACTATTAGAATAAAACTGCTCAAACAACTTGTTAAAACATCAAGGTAATCAGCAATAGCATTTTCACAAAAAATAAAATTCAAATTAACTCACTATTTTTTTTGTATCAACAAATATTTTTCTACTTCTAATAATGCATCAGTTAAATGTAAAAACAAAAAAATAATCGAGGCTCTATGACACTGAAGACTTTATGTAATGACTAATATCAACTTTGAAAACTTTTCAATTCAGAATTATTCTTTGAATAAATTTCATTTTTTCAAACTCTCAAATTTTAACACAAAATGCATTGGAAACTGTTTGTTTATTGCTCAAATATCATTTTTGCATGCAACAGCTAGACAGGAACCTACAGTTTAAAGTGAATTTTGAATCCACAAATTGTTTAAATGAAGGTCAGAGTTCTAACCATATGGCTGCCAACTCAATGTACCAGAAGGAATATTTTTTCTAACTAAATATTTAGCACATATTAAAATATGTGAAGTATCTTTTTCTGAGTTAAGATTAAAATAATTTTGTCAAAAGGACTTAAAGAGTACATAATTCAAGTACATGCTGATTTTTCATAGTAATATTAAATTAAACCAGTTAATTTTTCTTTAATTCAGCCATAGGATGATTTTTCAATAAAAAATCAATTACTCAGCTCGAAAAATTGCAAAACGATTTTACAGCTAAGCTAACTTATTGCAGAATATTATGGTAAGTTTTTTTTAGTAGATCTTTGAGAAATCTTAAAATTATCTGATATACCTGATTATTGTTGATTAGTGGCTTTAAGACTTCAGACACATCCAGATAAATTAAATACAAAGTTTGCTGATGAAAGCAAGTAATGAATGATTAATAGTTTAAAACAACCACCCTTTTCTTGTCTTTGTTACGAAAGCAATTACATCTTGTTTATCAATTGAATCTATGTTTTCCACTATTAATGGTCTTGCACTTTAATTTTTTCAATTGAAGAAAGTTTTTTCTAAATATTATTTTCAATTGCTTTAAAGATCTTCTCCAACCATTGAAGATAGTATGATTGAGATAAAAGTCAAGAAGTTCTTCATGCTCTTTGAAATTTTTATGTACACCTCAATTAGAAAGTGATATTTGAGAGATATCTGAAACATCTTTTGATTTACTCAAAGTCAAAGAACCACTCTAAGTGTTGATTTTTGTCACACAAATGAATTAACCTATTTTTTAAAATTCTCTATACTTTAATTTCACAGCATTTCAGATAAACTAATATGCTTAAATAAATATTTTCAGGATAAGTTTTATCTTCTGCTGCACTAACATAAACCTTGAACTTTGCACAGTCAATGAATGATATCCCGTGTTTAATTTTAGAATTTTAATTTAGTTTAATTTGTTTATCACCCTGCATTTACTTTCACAAGGGTCAATTTGACTGGGATCCAGTTCCAAGAAGACTTTGAAATATGTTTGTTTTTGCAACTGAATGGTCATTTTTTGCGCACGAGGGCTAATAAGACCAGGACTTATAGTTTAATATGGATTCCAAACTACTACACACATCGAAGCAAAAATTGGGATTCAAATATACAAACTGTTGAACTGGAGGCAGAAGAAGAATTCTTCGACTTCCAGCTCAGCAGGACTATGAAGTACAACATTCTGGCTTAATTGGTAATCAAACACATAATCTGTTGAACTGAAAGTTAGCTGCTCACTAGTCAAAAACCTATGCAGAAGTAAGCACCAACTTTTGCTCCTTGTATATAATTAGTTTTGCACAACTAGTGATGTTTCAATCCATTTCACAATTTGAATAATTCTAAAAATATTTAGTCACATAATGACATTTCATTGTATTATTTGAAGATTGAGTTTCATTGCAAATTATTTACATTCCCTTATTATAGACTCAATTATGAAATATAGATAACCTCACTGGTGCTTATAATGTTATGCACTTATTATCCTTCATTTCTACTCTTAAACATATTCACATGGAAGACTGGAAATATAATATCAAATAAAATATTGTATTGATTACTCTGAATTCAAAATAAATATATGTCAACCTTATGATAATTTCTCCTTTGCAAGTGATCTTGAAGTTACTTGAAAATACTTGTAATATATACAACACAAATAATGATAACAAAATTTGCTATATGATCCTAATTTCCAATGAAATAACAAAAAGTTGAACTAGTCTTGACAGCAAATTTAATTCGTGTTTATTTAACAAACAACAAAGGCATGAATCCAGCTACAATATATAAGTATAAAAACTAATTCATGAATATCTCAAATATCTGGCATAAGCATTCATGTATAAATATAATTTTATTATTGAAATATGTCCACATGAGAACAGGCAACCTTTCAAAGTATGGCAAGTAAAACTAATTTTCTGAAAACAGATCCTTGATGCAAGACAAAACTGATTGCCAAACACCTTAAGTTTTAGAAAAAAAACACAATTTAAAAATTAATTTTTTTAAAAATAATTTCTCTCAAATACTAAGTGTAAGAAAAAATTGCAAAGAAATCTAATGAAATATACATACAATGCCTTGTTATCAGAAAATGAAATACCTAGAAGAAAACCATTGATTTTCAAAATCAAGAATAAAAAATGATGTTTGAGACACTTAAATGCAACTTAAATACTAGAACAAAGTAATTTAGAGAAATAAAGTTGAATATCTTTAATTTGATGTTGCATTTTAGGGGAAATTGAATATTGTACAAAAAAAGTACAAAAGTTGCATATAACAAAAAAGAAAGACAATATTTTTAAGAGTTGGGAATTGAATAAAAAATTAATGGTTTGGTTTGTCACCCAGTGGCCATTTTTTGCACACAAGGACTAATTAGATTAAAACCAACACATTAAAATGGAATCCGAACTACTATAAACATCCAAACCTAAAATGGGAGATCCAAACACACAAATTGTTGAATTGGAGACAAAGGTGCTGAAACCATTTGGTAGCCAGCTCAGCTTTACTTTCAAACAGAGAGAACTATAAATATTAAATTTATTGAAAACTGGCAAAATTTGAAAATGGTTTTAATTTTCAACAATATTAGTTGAATATTAATCAAAAATTATTAATGAATGTTTAATTATTTCATGATTACATGTATGATTGCACATTTCCAGAGAAGCATTTAATTCCATTAAGTGCTTGGATATTGAAGTTCGAAAAGTAAAGTAGTGAAAATAATACAGCTTCTAAAACTGATTTAACATTCTAATTTAATTAAAAATAATTAAAAATTTATTGTATCCAATGTGTTGAAATTTCTAAAATTTATAAATAAAAATACAATTTAATAAAATATACACATAAAATATTTCATACCAAAATTTAGCACAGATTACATATCAATCCACTATTAAGCACAGACAATAATGAAGTATTAATAGTTCAATGAGAAAATTTTCAATAAAATTTTATTTCTAAAGTTTTTTAAAACAATTACTGTACAGCTGAGAAGCTAATGTTTATTAAGAGATGGTACATGAGGTTGAAAGATTAAAAGTAAATTTAAATTATGTTTGGAAAGGTTTAAGGATAGCCCCTTAATTGTAAATACAGTCTTAGTATTCAAATAAAAAAAATGAAATCATACTCGTGCTTGACAAGTCTACATCCTTGAGTTATTTGAGCAGCTTCATTTGTAAAATGACATGCAAACAGCAATAAATTTCTTGGCTGTACTTTCCAAGCAAATCGCATGAAAAGTAATGAATATATACAGAGTGCTGTAAGAAGAATGTTACACATTTCAAAACAGATTAAAATTAAATTTGTAAAATTACATACTATTTTAACAAACATGATATTTAAAGATTACCTATAGTCATTTTTCCACTAATTATACTAGGATCTTTTTTAATATCAGCTATAGCTGCAATAGGTATCCCCCAATTAGCAACTGAAATCAAAATGAGAAATTAGTTAGTGAACAATTTCATATATAAAAATTAATAACTTTTATTAAAAATTTCTATTTTAACTACTTTATCTAGATTATATGGAAAGATTTAAAAACTTTTGATGAATCATAATTTACTATGTGAAATATAGATAAAATTCAGAAATGAAAGAGTAAATCAGGCTCTCAAAGATAACAAATTAATGAGTTATAAATATTTTTTAGAAAATATTATATATTTGATAATTTTTTTTAAAGTTTCTGCATCATATACTATGTAAGTGTTTCTCATGAATAAATGTGAAAAGATGAGCAAAATTTAAATCAAACTTTAATATTTTTGTTTTAACTAATTTGAACTGTTTGTGCAATTTGGTATATTGATTTCGTTTTTCTAAAACCCAACAGTCATTTTAGATTAAAAATTAATTGGAAAATTAAGGCACAATGTAACTACTGAGAAAAGGAAAAATAAAGGAGATTCAGATCATTTTAAATTTTAAGACACAAAACCTTTTTATTACTTTTGAAAATTAAAAACCCATTTTTACAAAAGTAGCAAATATACTATTTCAAAAATTTTATTTTTGCAACTATTATGAAATATTTTGAATAGCTTTAAAAAATATTTTCATTTCGCATATGCAAATTTAAGAAAAGTTCAAAATTAATAATAGGATTATGATACATGAATAAAATAAAAACGATTTATAGACGTATAATCAAATCCAATAGTTTTAATTTTATTGGTGGCTAAATAACAAACTACTTATTAGTACAAGCTTAAAGAATTACTGTAGAATCATGTATATTTTCTTCATAGCTCATGTAAAGGTGCACAATCATAAGAGAGAAGGATTTAAATAAAAATAATTTATCATAAACATATGCATACTTATTAAATGTAATGTGAAAAATTGAACTTTTGATTTTGAACTCAGCAAATGAGTTTAGTTGTGCTTATTAACCTTTTTTCAATTATTTAATAAGCTTTATTATCCCTCATTTTAAAAATAAAACTTATAATTTATGTAACCAATAAAGGCTCACTACATCTGAAAGCTTAAATTTTTTAATTAAAATAAAAAGCACATTTTTTTAAATGATGCAATTAAAAGATACTAAAGACTAAACTTGATTAGAAGAAAATTACTTCAAGAAATCAAAGCACTCAAGATTTATAAATGGTAAAAATATAAAAAAATACATAAAATTACTTTAAGAAAGGTATCTAAATCAGGAAATCCAGGAGGATAAAATGTTCTTCGGAAAAAGTAATAAATTTCTTCAGAAAAAGCATCAGTAACTGTGAAACTGAAAACTTGTGTTCAATTTGTTTGCCTTATTTATGAATAAAATACTTACACCAAATTTCTTATGCAAAGTAACAATCAAATGTTAATTAGTGAATTCTTCCTTTCTGGGAAAGGAATCAGGTATAGTGTTTATAAAAGTTTTTAAAGAATCATGTGTTACAACAATAAAATAAAAAGAGATAATCATTTCATTAGAGACAAAATAAAAAACAACACATTGTTGTTGTTGCTTATGACACTTGGACAAGCCAAGCTCACTATGCCGTTGGCAATGCGAATTTAAGTCAATTGGGAGCGTCTTTCGTTTTGGATCAGAGCACCGCGAAGGTGAAAGTACGACTTTGCTCTATTCAGGTGCTTTGTCATTTTGAACCACGGTCAGGTGACGAGGCCACACCTGAGCTGGCACCCTCCTCTCCACATCCACGCCACACCAGCGAAAGGACTTCCAAATATAATCATATAAGTCATATAATTAAAGTTATAACCATACACAATCGTTAGGAATTGTGAATTAATTTTACTAGTAAAAATTATCAGGTTATTACATGATCATTAGCTAATTTGCAACTGTATAATCTAAATATTTCATTTAAAAGAATGTTTTTTTCACACAAACACATACTTCAAAATATGAAAATATAGTCATGATTCAATTTTTTATAGTTCATCAAATGTTAAATAAAGACTGATAAAATTGCAGAAATGAATTTAAATGTTTTTCTCAGAAAAAAATCATTACAATCATTTCTCCAATTGTTTTCATTTGAAGTCCTTTTTTCTAGAATGTTTCCATATAGGTATCAAACAGACTTAGAAAAATTTTAATGATGCTCAAAATTTAAATCTGAAAAAATTCAAGCTTTATTCATAAAATATATTACAAATAGAGACTCAGTTTGCTGAATTATGGCATATATTATGACAGGCAAAGAAGTTTTTGTCCATTTGGGATTGATATAAAATAAATATTTTTTCATAAAGTCTTAATATAAAAATATAAAATCAAGGAAAAATTGATTTACCTTTATAATTAAGTTATTTAACTTTAAATTAAGGTCATTCATTAATTATTTCTGTATGAAATCATAACTTTCATAACTATGAAGTGTCTTCTAACTCAGCCATAAGATTTTTTTTTTACTTCAATAAAATATCAATAATTACTTGAAAAGAAAAAATTACATTAGAGCTACAGAACTAAGGCAAAGTACTGGGTAAGATAGGATAATTTTTTTCACACTTCAATGAACTTTTAAAATAGATGGTGACTGAACACATGTGATCTGTATTATTAATATGTAGTTGGCATGTTTGATTTTAAAATTTCAGATATATTCAAGCATTTTCCCCACAAAGTTTATTGATGAACAGTACAATGAATGATTAATGTTTTTTTTTTTTTTTTGCAGCAAGGACAATAGCACCTTTATTTTTCCCCAATCAGTAGGGATACATTTTAATTCTTTCAGTTGAAGACCTTTTAACAGCATTTTCAACTACTTTAAAAATATTTTTTCAAATGGTCATGGCATAAATACTATAGTCAAAAAGATTTTCAGTCTTCATAACTTTTATCTACACCTTAAATAAAATTAATATTCAAGCAATATCTGAAATATCTCTTGGTTCACTCTAAGTGAAAAAGAAGCATTAAAGCATTGATTTTTATCAGATAATTAAGTTAATATATTTTCTGGAATATCTTCATATTGTGAGCACAATTCAAAACTACATTTTGGTGAGATGAATGAACTAGCAGAGGCAAATGTCAGACTTTTCCAACAAATGAAAGGAGTGAAAATATCTTACCAAGGAATAAAAGGATAAAAATTCTTTGAAACAGTTATCTAAAATCCTTGAAAGATAAATTTTTCTTTAATTTCAAAAACAAGAGGATAATGATTCTTTTCTATTCCTAGTTAAGTAGGAACCTTGAAACTTTGTTGAGAATATTATTATAAGTATATTACCTTTGCTAAAAAGGATTTTTACAACTGACTACACAAACTTCATAAGTTGTATTCTTGATAAGAATTTTTTATTTTTTAAGTCATATGATGTGATAATGTAAAACATTTTATTAAATAAAAATACTTATAGATGATAAATATATCAAGTTGTTATTGTAAAAAAATTTCCCAGATATTTACTAAATATAGCAGTTGCAAATTAACACACAATAACAAAAGTGAAAAATAAAGTAAATAATTAACATTATGCACTCTATAAATATAATAGATTCATACAGTTGGTAAATTGGAGATTAATACACTAATAAGAAATAATGAATGACAAGACAATGAATGACATGCCTATATTAGGTTTATGACCTAATATAGGCATTAATGACTAATGCATTAAGAATTGGGAAACTATTCTGCAACATGTAAAAAAAAGTAACTGCTGTCATAGGATCAGCCAAAATCAAATTAAAACAATTGATTTGGATGTATAATTCCATCCAATAATAAATCTAACATTTTCCATAAAAATATTATCAATAACTATGTAATATATGATAGTTTACTATCTCAAACAATCTTTTACAATAGCCAAAATGAGTGATTTTTCAAGCCAGTTTCTAGCTCAAAGGAAAACTCAAATTTTAAATAACTGAGCAGTGGCACCCACCGTAAAAAAAATCACAGTAGTGCAGTTAAGCCCAAATTTAATACAGGGAAATAAAAATAAATCTAAAATGTAAACAAACATTATTATAAAAACTAGACTTTCAAATTAATCAACATTACTCCATATTAAATAAATATAAATAGCAATGTAGGAAATATTTATAAACAACTTTATATATAACATAAAATATTACACACAGTGCAGCTCAATATTAATTCAATACATAAAATAACTCATCTATGCATTGCTTATAATATCAATGACACCGGTATGCCATGAAGTTCTCAGAATGATTAAATGGCCATATATATTCCGCAAGGAAAATAATAATTCAAAATAATGAAAACAATATAAAAATTAATTTATTTTATAAAATTTCAAAATAAATTTTACTTCAGAAACTTAAAACAAAAAATTCACTTCAAACTGATATTTAAAAAGTTAACTTTCAAAAAAACTAACTATAAGACATTATTTCTAATTTATACTTGGAAGTTTATAGTTTAAAAATTTTATTCCTAACATTGCTTGTATTCCAATTTGAAGTGCTTTTAGATTTTTAAAATATAAATAAATTTTGGTTGAACATAAGAAGTTGATATCATTTGAAAAGCTCATAAGAAAGGACATTTTGCTGTGTCTAAGACGGAAGATCTTCTCAAGCAAGATTTTTACATTCCTAACCTTAGAAAATGAATTGAACAAGTCATCATGAACTGTATTGAGTGCATTTTGTGTGAAAGAAAACATGGAAAAGGTGAAGGTCTACTCAACCCTATACCAAAAGAAAACGCTCCCTTAAGTACACTTCATGTTGATTTCATAGGCTCATTTCTGTCAACTAATAAGAATTACAACCATATTCTTACAGTTGTGGACGCATTCAAAAAATTCGTCTGGCTTTTCCCTGTAAAATCTACATCAATCGAGGATGTGTTACAAAAACTCCAAAGTTCTACAATCCATTTTTGAGAATCCATCCAGATTAATAACTGATAAAAGAGCAAGTTTCACCTCTCAAATCCTCAAGGAGCATTGCGAGAAACAGAAAATAAACCATGCATTTTTAATTACAGGAATTCCGAGAGGAAATGGACAAGTGGAAAGGATTAATCCAACTTTGATTCCAGTTTTATCTAAATTGTCCGAAGAAGCCCTAGCAAATGGTACAAATATGTTGCTGATGTACAACAGATCCTTAACAGTATTACAAGCGGAAGTAATAAATATTCACCTTTTGAACTTCTTGTAGGAATCAAGATGAAAAACCCAGAAGAAATCAAAATCGTCGAAATTCTCGAAGAAGAAAAAACTAACCTTTTTATGAAGAACAGCGAAGATATGCGAAAAGTGAGAAAAGAAATTCTAAAAATTCAGGAAGAAAATAAAAGAACCTATAACAGAAAAAAAGGCTCATGTGTACAACATCAATGATTTAGTGGCTATACAACGCACACAGTATGGAAGTGGTTTAAAGTTAAAACCAAAGTTCTTCAGACCACACTGAATAACTGGGAAAAAGGGTAAAGATTGTTATCAGGTGGAGAAAGTTGGATATCATGAAGGTCCTGGTTATACCTCTACAGCTGTTGTCCATATGAAGCCCTGGACTGTTCCTGTTTAGAACTGTGTACTTCATGCACATAATTCCTTGTTTTTTAATTGCGGTTTTTCTTTTCTTTTTGTTTCATTTTCAGATGACGTCAACTGAATTTGATCTAAGTTTCCGAGGTTAGAAAACGTTGATCAGGATGTCGAGCTGTAGGATCCAAAATTGTAAATAGATGCCGCTAGTTGACAGCGAGCATCACGTATACTTCCAGACAACACAGAATAAGAGAGACTTACTTATGTATTGTGGATGCGAGTAGGTGCTCCGCCAATAATTGTTTCGATAATTATATGTTTTGATATTGTTACTAGTGCGAGTATGCACTATAGCAAATTAACTTTGTCCTTTTTAAATGTTATTGTTTGTCCAATATTTGTAGAATTAAAGTATGTCTGTTTTTTTAAAACTCTGTTTTGCTTACTAACCATTGACACACTCTGTATATATATATATAACTTATATGAATAACTGCCAAGAATTATTAATAAAATAAAGTTTCCACGGTGTTCAGCAGAAATTTTTGTATCAATCAAACACTGGATTCACAACAGACTGCGAATTTTTTAACTAAACTATTTTCTTACTAAATTAACTTGTTGGCCATTTTTATGTTTTGTGTTCTTTAAATGTTTTAATTTTTAAATATTTACTATGCAACACTTATTCCATGGAAATACATTTCATGCTTTAGGATTATTTTGATTTGATTTGTACTTTTAGTATGAAAATAATCTATTTTCAAATGGTATGTCATTTAATTTTTCATTACTCATAAGTCTGACAGAATGAAGAAAATTAAGGCAAATTCTTGTTAAGACATCTCGAAAGCATTATAAATTAATATATATTTTAAAACAGAAAAAAATAAGGCATTTGAAGTTATTTTCACAATACAGAGAAAAGAAAAAAATTATGTTTTGTGTTAGAATTCTTTTTCCCATAGAATGACATGAATAACTATTTGTATACATTAACACTCATAATTTATGAAATTTCATTATAAGACATCTCACTATAGGTACACAAATAAGGTTACATAAAGAACATTCCCTACTTTTACATCTAACTAAAGTTAAACAAAAGAGTCGCAGATAAATATTTTCAAAATTTGGAAATACATTTATAAGGGAAAACTCTCTTAACAAGCACCTCACAAAAAAACTGATTTTGCTATAAATAACAAAATAAACTGGAAAAAAAAATCTTCCCTCAGTAAAAAAAAATTTGCATCCCTAAATGATAGCATACTTGTTACTTGGTATCCTGCTATTAAAATAAATAATAATGAATTGCTACAAAAACCCTGCTGCAAAAATAAATAATAATGAATTGCTGTGATAGGTTATTTACTATAAGAAATACTCTTAAAATTATTAATTATATAATTTTTTACTACACATTTCATTTACCAAATTATTTTAAGGAATATATTTAGAAGATTCCTCAAGATGATGGACAAAGCTTGGAGGTGAAATGTTATGGCCTTCATTTCTGCACAGAAGTTTTAAAAAAATAGTATTGTTAAGAGTGCAAGGAATTTGATATTATAGAGGAGTGAGAGAAAATAAATCAAATTTGTACACCACTCATAAAAAAATTATGGAGTTGAATTTTGGTTCCCAGCAAGAAATTGTATACTGCTGGCCATCCAAAATACACAATAAGATATATATAAACATAGATAAATTATATATTTCAAATATATCAAAATTTATTCGCAGATAACATGTTGTATGAAGATCAAAAGAATGAAATGCATCTCTTGTGAAGTATGAATGATGGCAAAATGAGTAGTGTGACCATCATTGTGGGCAATAACTGCTCCCACACAACTCAGCATAGAATTTGTGATCATAAATTATCCAGATGAAATATGGCTGATGGTATGGGAGGATAATGGATTCCAATACCTCAGAGATTCCTAGATGTTTAGTGTACCAGAGGAATATGGAAGTGAAATTGAACACCACCTAAATCATGATAGCAGGTGGAATACCACTGTAGCAAAACATAAAACAACATTTAAGCAGTCTCTCACCACTGTGTCTCTAGACTCGAGCTGGACAAATGTTTTGTTATATATAGAATCAGAATCAGACATTAGTCAGAAAAGACAATGTCTGTCTGCTGTTCATTGCACTATTAGTGGAACAAATTCCTGTGGTTTTGAGTCAAAGGTAAATGAGGCAATGGATGCCCTGCAGACATTCCCCATGGTTGCAAACAACATCCAATTGTATTACGTTGTTTGCAGCTGAGTGGACTCTAGAAGATGCAAAATAGACTGAACCTGTTGTCCTATGGTTGTAGAAAGCAGTGTATTTGATCTATATTAAAAAAACAACAGCTTTAAACTGGTATAATTCCAATGATCAAAGGCAAGCGAAGCTATTAAATAGTGCTTGTCCTAGTAAAAGACAAAAAGAGCTATTGAAGCTCCGTAGAAGTTGTTTAACAAAAGCAGTGGGAATTCTTACATGACACTGCTACTTTAAGAGACATCTCAACATAATGAGAGCATTACAAAATTTCACTTGCATATGGAGAAAAATTCATTACATATTCTATGTGAAAATTTCCACACAAAGATTTGAACACTTGGGTCAGCATTTAAAGGAACCTTAGAAGCTGCAGGATATCCGTCTTAACTGTCTGCTGAAATTTGCTTTAATTACTGGTCTCTTTAAATAAAGGCTTTCTTCTTAGGATATAGTACAATAAACATTTTTTTCAATTTTGGTCACAGTACCAAGTTTTTTTGGAACCACCTTATCTTAAATCTAATCTACGGTTGGTGCAGCTGCTGAGCAATTCCTTATTCCACTACACATGCACACAATATGCCTGTCATCAAGTGCATTGATGCAATATGGTGGGTAAAATTAGTTCCATCATTTACCTCCTGGATCCAATGACACAGATACATAGCATAGTTTCTTGGTTTTCCCTAATGCAATCATTGATTTCTCTGAAGCATAATTCACAATCCATACAAGCATCTGTTCCTCGAAAGTCAAACTCAGAACTTGTACAAAAGATGCTTCTATGAGAGATAGTTAAGGAAAAACGCACAAAGAAACAATTACTATATTTCAAAAATCAGCAATCTCTCTCTCTTCTTCTTTTATACAACATTTGGAAGTAGCATAGCAGTTTCACATGATACACATATGCACTGCAGTGCTTACACTTATATATCGCATCATTGCAAATGTATTACATGATTCATATATTCACATTTCATTACATATGATTTATAAATCATCAATTTCATATATTCACATGATTTGCATGCTTTTTTCAGAAAATTACATTTTGTGTGGCCAGCAATGCAGATAAAATTCTTTTGAATAGAAAAGGAATGTTTATCTTGTCAGGACAACAATCTTTTAATTCCGTGTTTCCCAACATTTTTTCCTTGTGAACCAAAAGAAAGGTCTGAAAAAATTGACGAACCCCTATGAAGTCGTTGATGACAGATAAAAAAAGCATTAAATTTGACAGAATATATAATTTTCATATTGCAGAATAAAAGATTTTATTAATTGTGAAAGATTTAAATAAAACATTAATAAGACTAAAATGATGTCTATAAAAGTTAAAAACAAGATAAATTTAACCAACTGGTTCTTATGTTTTACATTCTTAAAAACTCTTGATGGGATATTTGTGGCAGTTTGATAGAACAAAGCAATTCAAAGTTAGGCTCAATCTAACAATTTCAGTCTCAAATTGGGTTCTGCAATTAACTTGTTTCTGTGTTTATCTTTCAGATAAGTATATGCTGAAAATCCTTTCTCACATAGATATGTTGTGCAAAATGGTAATAGAATTTCAATGGCTTTTTGACAGGATAGGATATTCATTTTGTATACTAAGCCAGAAGTCGATTAAAGATTGATCTCTAAAAATTGCTTCTAGAGAACTGTGATAAGATAACTCTACAAGTTTTTCTTTTTCTAGTACATTTAGAGAGGTTTCTGAACTTATATTTCCTTCAAATGGATTACATATCCAGTTGTTTGAGATGGATACATTGCATCTGTTAGGAAAATAGTCATCAAAAGTTAATTGAAGATAGTTCAGATGTTCACATATACTCCTTTTAATGTTTTCGTCAAGTTTAATTGAATTTTCTGATAAAAAAGTGCTGACAGAATCAAAACATCCATACTCATTCATCTGCAGGCATTGAATCCATTTTTAACATAGCCTCAATTCTATCATGTACACTGAAAATGGTGACACCAATGCCTTGTAAAGACATATTTAATTCATTCAGTTTACAAAAAATGTCAGCTAAATACTCAAGCTTTTGCAGCCAAAGAACATCGGATACACAAGAAGACAAATGAAACAGATGATCAATAAAAATGCTTGAGCTTCAGACTTCTATTCAAACAAACACATCAAAACTTTACCCCAGGAAAGCCATCTAACTTCTGTGTGAAGTAGAAAAGAAACATGGAAACTTCCAAAATCCTCACAAAGCGCACAGAATAGACGGCAATTTGTAGCACGCAATTTTATAGTTCACAATTTTCACAGTATCACTTAAAGTAGTAGATAACTCTGCAGGAATCTCTTATATATTAAAGTTTGTCTATGAATACAACAATGAGTCCTTTGAATTTTCTTGTTAATCTTCTTCACCCATGCCACAAAAGCAGAAAATATTCTTGTCATCGATTTTGCACCATGTGTACAAACACCAACACAAAAAGACCAGATTATTTCATTCTTTACAAAATACCCATTGATCATATCAAAAATAGCTTCTCCCGTTATAGTCTTTAAAGGTTTTGCAAATAGTACATCTTCTAGAACAATATTCGTAAAAAAATATCTAATGTAGACAAGCAAAACTACAGCATTTGTTACATTCATCGATTCGTCAAGTTGAATCGCAAAATAATTCAATTTTATTCTTTTTAGAAGTATATTCTCCACATAATTAGCCAAGTCATTAATTCTACGGGACACTGTGTTGTTTGATTAGGGAAATTCCCCTAAGCATACATTTGGCAATATCTTTCATACATGGTCCAATTAAATTTTCTACTATTGCATGCGCTTGTCCAGATCTTGCAATTCTATAACTTACTCGAGATAATGCTTCAAGGGCCATTTTACTATCTTCGTTTGAAGTCAAGAAAGAAGAAAGGCTACACTTTTTTATACCTGCTAATTTTCTTTTGAAATATTCAAGAGGTTTATCTTTGCGTGTTGGATGTTTTGTTTCATTATGTTTACTAAGGAGAGATTGTTTTAAACTGCTGTTGGCAAGAACTTCGTTACATATAACATAAAGTGGCTTAGGTTTTGACTCATCCCCAGTAAGATGAAAGCACAATTGTAGATAGTCACTGTTATATTTCACCTTTTCCCTTTTTTATCATTTCCTTTGTTTTTCGTATGGTGAAACGGTACCTCACTACAGCTTTCAGTACTAACATCTTGATTATCATGTCTTGTTTCCAAACGACCCGTTTTTAACCATCAATCCATAATAAAAATAAGCTATAATTATAATTAAATTAATAATTATGAAATCATTCACACGAGAACTTGACAGTCACAGTATCACTATCACTCAAGCTTTACAAGTGCTAAGCCTATGTATGAACGCCAGTTAATACAACACTACTTTTCCAGTTCACGGTTGTGAACAAGTATCTAATTCTAAAATCTGTAGTAAACTGCCTTAATTTTATATTTAAATACAATTGTATTGTAAAAAAATATTTCATAGAAAAGAAGACTGCTGCAATGATATTAAATATAAAGGAGAACATGATACTAATCACATTGATTAAAGTGTTTCAAATATAAATAAATGTTTGTAATAAAAAGAGAATAGTATTTGATTATTTGAATAAGAGAAATTATAATGAATAAAATTGTTGATATAATTTGATATTGATGAAGTAATTTTGAAAAACAAATAAGAAAAAAAGAAATGAAAATACTGAAATTTATTTTAGATTTCTTAACAAACAGACAGGGAACAATCTGTTTTAGAATAGGTGTGTTCTTTATTTATTTATTTTTTGCTTTTGATTTTAAAGGCATTTTAAAAAAGTCGCCATTACAATATTATTTTCGGGAACCCCATCTGAAAAAACTGTGAACCCCCAGGGGTTCACGAACCACTGGTTGAGAGTCACTGTTTTAATTAAATAAAGATGCTGAAAGCTGGTAATCATGTGAACTGTGAGTGTTGCATTACATATTATGAAGCACAATTTTATTGAAGTTGCTATTTATATCACACATTCAATGATAATGCTGTGTTCTGCACCAAATTTTGAAAAAATACAACAATACCTTTAATGTGCCAACAGTAAAATATCTTTAGATAAACTTTCTTAAAAAAAACATTACAAATATTATATTAATAAAAATTTTTCTTTGGGGAAGAATGCAACATTTTATTTTACATTGAGAGTCTAATAGTAAAAATTATATTAGTGAGCGTTTTGCATTAGAATAGGATTCAAGAAAAAATTATGCTCATTAAGGAAAGATTCAGACAATAAATATTTTCATGAAAAATATTATTTTAAGTTAAACATTTTAAAATTGTTAACTTTAAAAATTAGATAAATTAAAAATTTCATTTATTCTTACCGGGTCCCCAGAAATGCTAAATAAAAGAAAAAGCATATTATTAATCCAATGTAAATAACCACTTCAAAAAGATAATAGCATTTATAACTACTTGAATATAAGTATTAGAAGATACTTACAGTGCTGTGTAATAATCAGATCAGTTAACTCCACAATAAGCAAATAAAAATAAAGAAAAAAGTGGTTAGTAATTTCAGGAAATAGACTAAGATAGTTTTATTTATAAGAAATACAAAACATAAATCATAAAGATATTTAACAAAAGTAAGTCTATGATGACAAGTTCTTTGACTAAAACAGTTCAATAATAATTGAGTACAATAGCTGCAATAAACACTAATATTTCTTCCACATACAGTATTAACAGAAAAAATAAATGATTACTGTATTGATAATAAATTGATCAAATATTAAAATCCTACTGGTATTAAAAAGTTACAGGTATAATAATAACAAAAATCAAAAAGAAATTTTGTTTAACATGATAGTATAAAATTTGTTTTTCTTGCATGATAAATATTTTTTGATGTAGCAAGATCAAGAAAAATATTTAAAGAAAATATAATATTTGAGTTCTTAATAAGCCATACTGTTTGAAGAAAAAATATTTCCTTACATTCTTAACATTTATTGTTAACTTATGCCAATAAACATGGTAAAATACAGAAATTATTAAGAAAAAATATGCAGCATGATAAATTAAGCAGTGGAAAATATGAAAAATAGTTCCTGAAATTCATTTTTGATGCAACCATTAGTTATGAATGAATATATTTCTTCAACATGTGTATTGTTTATTTAAAGAGCAATAATATTTTGGTTCCTATTTTAAGTAACTTGCTATCAATTAAATGATAGATTTTTTTTTATTTTGATTTATGAATTTGAAAAAGTAAATTGTTCTCATGAAAATTCTCCCATAAGTATTATTATCATAACTGTCATTTCAGAGGACTCTAGGGCATAGAAAATAGAATAACACAATATATTAATATACTGAATTTGATAAATAAATTCAAATAACTATGTTTAAGCATAAAAATATACATATTACATTTAATATATTGAATATGTTTATTTATCCTACTATTTATAATACATTTCAATATAAAGATGTTTGGAATCATAAAGTAAAATCTGTATCAATTATATTCTGCCAAAGCTTAAAGCTCTCTCAAAAATGAATTTGTGCTTTGACTTTTTAGTGCTTAATTTATGGATCAATGGTATACTAAGATCATTATAATATTATGACTGGTTTATTTAATAAAAACGTTTCATATCATTAGACAAAATTAATACTAAAAGTATCATATTTTTCTGTATATAGACCACAAGACTTTTTTTTGAGTTACAGAAAAAAGCGTCATATAATCAGTGGGAATTTTTCTGTGAATAGTCAAAAATATATATTGCTGATAATTTCATGTCGAATAAAATAAAAAAATACACAGCATGATTAAAAATATAGAAATTATACAGAAAAAAACATTTATCATGAAAAAGATCTGTTTGAATCCACCTCAACAAAAAGTGCAATAAACTGAGATGAAAGCATGACATTCATCGAGATCCGAGAAGATTCTAGTAAAACTTATCGATTTTCAGTCTTTAATAACTTTTAAAACAATATTAAACATTTTAAAAATATATATAAAATATATAAACTATATTTGTTTCCTTCATAAATATATCAAAGAAATGGATTATTTTTGAGCTTTGGATATATTTTTTCTTTTGTACCACACATGCTTTGTTTTACACCTTACATTAACATGTTTGTCACCATATTTTTTATTTGCCTTCCCCAAAGCTTTTAGTTTCAAATTTGTTCAGTAACTTAATAGTTTCCGCTTTCACGTGATGATATACAAAGGTGAATGTTTATAAATAGAAACAACTTGTGTTAAGTTAGAATATAAAACGATGTTAGCCTGTTAGCCACCTGCAATATTGTTCCGAGAAACCAAATTTATTCTTGAATACAGTTAACAATGCTGATTATAGTTGAAGTAAGCCAGCTGAGTCGTGGAACTATCTGTTATTTATTTTTTGAAACATAAATAGCTTTTCTTTCAAAACTTTACTGTAAGCTTTCCTGATGAAGAATGTTTTTTTATCAGATCATCCAAGGCAACGTATAATAACCACAACGAAAATCAAAAATTTTTTAACACAGAAATCACAGATTATGTACGGGTAAATACGGTATTTTTTACATTAATTTGATTAGATGAAATTTGGTACTTTTCTTTTATCTGTTCACAAGACTAAAATTTGCTATGAAAAGTCAGACCAACATGTGAAATAATAAAAACATGATCCAAAAAGGTCACAACACATTACTTTTTTTAATTAAAAGAACATATTTAATATAAAAATAATATAAGAAAAAAACTATTTTGACTCCATTATAGAGATACAATCAAGCAATTTCCACCAAAAACAAATACTAATAAACTATGCAGTAAAATATTTTACAAATGCAGATACAAAATTATAAAATAACTGAGACCTGTGGTTTAGAGCGGATTTTTGCACAAATATGCATAAAAAAGCTCATCATGTCCTAATAACAGGACAATGTGGCATAGTGGATACAAAAATACCTTTGGCTGAAGTGTCAAAATGTAGATAAATGATGCACTAAAACAAAAATTAAATTATATCTTAATTAAAATATTTAGGAATAATTAATTTTTAAATGATTTTTAATGCTTTTAAATTAATTAATTATTTAGTTTAAAAGTAACCAATAAAAATAAATTAACTAATTTTTTATGATTTTAAAATTATTTTTCTAACAATATTTTTTTGTTTTTTAATATTTTGTATTATTTCACATTTATACTTCTTGGCTTTTGATGTGTGAATGAATGTACAAAATAAAACAAAAAATATTATAAACCAAAATATGAATAACTTCTGACATATTAAGGTTCAATGAAGTTTTTTTTTCTTTGGCTAATACATATCCAAAGGTTATTAAAAATAAATATGTTTTCGTGACAAAATTTAAAAACTTTTAGTATGCTTCATACGAGTAAAATATTTCTACAGGCTTTTACAAATAAAATAAGGACAAGTTATATTTCCAATATAGTTGAGAACAATATATTTTTGATTACAGAAATCCAAACATGTTACAAATGAGGTTTTATGACATAACTCATAATTATAAGACATAACTCGTAATTACACAACCAAAACTTAGAAACATGATATGTACTTTTCTAGAAATTAGGCAATTAAATCACTAACATATAAAAGCATTAAATTAATCAAGATTTCAGAATTTAAACAATTTAAATTATCATTGATTAAAAATGTTTCATAACTTTATTATTTGAGTAAAATAACAAAAAAATGTTATTTACTTTATATAGAAACAATTTAATTATAAATAATAATTGCACAGAATAAATTCGGATCACACATAAATAAATGGAATTTTTAATAAAAAATGTTATATATAAAAAAATTGAATGATAAATGAAATAAATGACAATATTATTAGGAAACTGAAACCATTCCCCAAAATAAAATGTGGAATCTCACAGAAAACTTTCTCTGCAGTTATCTTTAATTTTCTTTATGCTAAATAAAATGATTTTCATGCTGATAAATATATTTAAATAGCAAAGAAATAAATAATTTTTCTGTGTAATTATTAAGGAAATTAATCATATATACTAGAGTACACACCTAACCAGATTAAAAGTAAATTATTGCTAATTGAGGAACTTAGTATAGCTTCTTTATCTCTCTCTCTTTCACAAAATACCTCATTAATTGAATAATTTGTGTACAATCATAACTCAATACGTCACATAATTCATAAATAATAAAAATTTTATCTAATTTATTTAACACTTTATAAAACAATTAATTAAAATTACGAACTAAAAATACATCTTCTCATTTATCATGCCCTTGGTGAGTAAATAAAGCAGACGACACAACCAAATTTTTAAAATTTAATATAATTTATGAAACAAATTAACAAACTTTACTATCAGATCTATAGAATAAATTTAAAATGATAATTACGCCGACTCACCTGCATAAATAAGTTCGAAATTCTTTACTTTTTACTTGATTTACTAAAGATCCTAACAGTTTCGAAGCCATACTTCTCTTATCGGCTATCAAATAACAAATCTTGAAGAGAAGTCGAAGTTAAAGTAGCGATTTTTCTTACCTTTTTGCTGATTTTCTTACATGGCATGCCATCCCTACTATCCCTTATTTATTAACTATATGGTATTATCCTTTTCTTGCTAATTTAAATAAAAAAAATTGGTTTAGATTTATCTCTTCGAGATGTGTGGAAGATTATATTCTTAATAATCTAAAGAATATGCTAATCTTAATAACGAAAGATAGTTACAGAATTTATGCGTTTAATTGACAATTCTTGAGACTTTTAGCAGTAAATAAAGATTACTGTCTTTACTGTTTAGTGTAATCCAAAATATTGAAAATATCTTGAAAAAAGGAATGTTTAAAAGTTGTTGATATTAAACAGTTTAAAGGTTACGTTATTTGTGAAATAAAACTCCTGTTTAATTCTGTTAAGGAGGGACAATTACACCCTTCACAACAGAATAGAATCATATCGCTATTATTTCTTACATTACAAGCATCTGGTATTTAAAACTTAGCCTATCAAGCTTATTGTTTGAGATTTCTCAGTTTTTTAGTAGTAAATAATGGTCATTATCTCTTTCCTTCAGTATTCATCAAGCACTTCTCAGGATATGTGTCCGTAATAATAGGAACTTAGACTATAAAGTAACTCAGTCTATGACTCTATAACTGAGACTATAAAGTATATCACTTTCACATTCTAAAATTAACAAACATTGATCTATGTGGGAAGTGACTTCCGGTAATAAGTTTATATGTCTCAGATAAATGAACTGATGCCAGTAATTATTTTCAAAGTTTATTCGGACTTATAAAATTAAATAATTTGAAGACTACTCATTTAGATTGGTTGGTCATTTAGATTATGTGGCGATTTTTTAGACATAGCAATAAAAAATAACCACTGTTTATATTTTCATTATAAGTCAAAGGATACTCAGAAAAGGCCTATAAAATAAAGTATATATTTTAAAGTATGTTGTAGAAGATATTTATTCATATATATATATATATATATATATATATATATATATATATATATATATATATATATATATATATATATATATATATATATATATATATATATATATATACATATATATATATACATATATATATATATATATATATATATATATATATATATATATATATATATATATATATATATATATATATATACATTTCAACAGAAGAACATTGTTTGCTGATTTTACATCGAATGTCTGACTCGTGTCCATAAATATAAATTAAGTATAATGCAAGTTCAGGCAAAGAAAGAGACAGAAGCAAAACAAATGTGACTTATTTGTAAAGTCTATTTATTAAACAAAAGGTATACAGCAAAAAAGATGCTATACGTTTGATATCATTAATAAAAATTGCTATTTTTACTCCCTGGAGCAAATTTCAAAAAAAGAACCTATTTACAAAAACCAATATAACATGGTTGGTATGATGGTCAATACATAGTATCCCCTCCTGATGATGCAGTACAGGCCGTACAACGCCTAGGCATGCTCAGTATCAAATTATCGTTCTGATCTTGGGAAACATTACACCTCTCACACATCAAGCAATGCTCTCCGAAGTTCAGGTAGACATGTGGGAGTAGGTTGACGTGCTGAAATTCCTCGCCAAGCATGTCCCTTATTGCTCTATTGGATTTAAGTCCGGTGAGTATCCTGGCCAGTTCATATGGTTGATATCCTGCGATTGAAGATATTCGTATACAATGTTTGCACGGTGAGGACGGGCGTTGTCATCCATAAACAGAAATTCTGCACCCATGGCACCCCGAAACAAACGTACATGTTGTTCCAGAATGACATCCCGATAGATGTGGCCTGTCATGGTTACATTCTGTACATGCAGGTTAGTTTTTAGTATTTCAAAGCACTCGTGAACAATTTTTCTTTTTGCAACCATTCCTTATATACCCCTCTCTTACATTCTCGTCATTGTGATGTAGTATCGGTGCCATCTGGTGGTTTCTTATAATTTGCATATTATTCTTCAAGATGTGTGTTATAATTCTATATGTGAAGTTTTTATTTTAGAGTTCAATTTCTGTGTGATTCGGCATTATCCTTAATTTATTGACATGGGGGCATATATATATATATATATATATATATATATATATATATATATATATATATATATATATATGTATAGATTGATTGATTGATTGATTGATAGATAGATAGAGAGAGGGAGAGAGAGGATAGTATAAATAAGAGACAACATGAAAAATAACAAAATAAGTAAGGCAAAATTTGAGAAATCCCTGATAAGAATAAAACGGAACTGTACATTACGAAGAATATGAGAAAAGCACAGGGAAGCATATTTTTACATTATTTTGAAAGAAGTTTTATTTATAAGTGTCCTTTTGTTTTTCGGCATCTTAATGACTTTATTATTTTCAATCATTCAAGTTTTGGAGATAATTCTAAATTAATTGATTTGGATACACTTTTTCGAATTAAAACCAATACCTTTGATAATAATGCTGAATTTTTAGGTTTATTTATCAATATTGAATATTCGATTACATATATTAATATTTTTGATTAAAAAAGCTAATCAATTTAACTTTAAAGTTCACAAATTAATATACTATAACTCTAATATTTCTTTAATGATTTTTAGGAATATTATATTATATGAGTTGAATGGCATTTATAACATTTGTAATAATAATAAATTTGCTAAAAATCAAATAAAACGTTTAATCTTAAAGACAATGATATTCCTGTCGATTTTATTTTAAAATATGTAGGAAGTAGAGAATCGCTTGTAAGACTAAAGTAATGAGTAGTTTTTTTGCAGGTACACAGAATAACCACACAAGCTTTTATATTTTCTTACAAGAATCCCGAAAACGCCTGCTTTCACTTTAAATCTCTTTAAATATAATTTAACTTTGAATTTACTTAATGATTTCTAAGCTACTTTAACATTTTGAATTTAAGTCGTTATTTTTCAAATTACCTTTGACATATATTTATCCCAATTTTTTAAATAATTTCTGATTAGCTATTATTGATATTTTAAATGTATATCATTATTTCCTTCTTCTATAGATCTGTCTACTTTGCCTTGATATACTGCTTACCTTAATTTTTGATGTAAACATTTTTATGCTTCCTTCCTTTAATATAAATATTCTTCGAAAGAATTGCTCAAAGATCTTTAGACATATATCCTTTGTGCTTGTCATAAAAGAGTTTTAATTTGCATAGCTGACCATCTCCCTCCTGACAAAGACGTGGTCCCTATGCTTTACTCCAATTTTTACTATTGTATAGTTTTGTTTAATTCTTGTCAGTGATTTTTCAAATTCTGTCTTACTTGTTTTATTGTTCTTCATGTTGTATCTTATATGCATATATATAATGTTATTTTACAAAGTAAATAAATAAAAAAAAATTGAATAAATATGTCAAGAAAATAATTTATAATTTTCATTGGCTATGTTTAGTATCTTCAATGGTTGGAAAATGACAGCTGAAAATGTATCACCATGACTTAATTTAATTTACATATTTTTATTATAAAGGAGCTAAAAATGAAAGTTAATTGTTTCATATGCATTACAAAATAACATGAAATATTATCTATATTTCTAATTACAATAACTCCTCTAATGGTTCCTTTTATATTTTAATTTTTTACTAAATTCTGGTAATAACATTTATAAATCATATTTTAGCTTAAAATTTCAGTAAAAGGAGACAAGCATAATGATCTTTAAATCCCTTTAAAAATTAAATGGTTGAAGAAAATGTTGCAAGAATGTTTAATAATAATTTTAATGAATATAACTTAAGCAAATCTGTAACCTATATTTGCAAAGTTTTGTGTTAGTTAGAGACCACACGCCCATTTTATATCTATTGACCAATTTATGTCTTGTATTAAAGGCTCTAATTATACAGAGACTAATTAAGCAACACCTCCAGTAGATAATGATTTATTTAATTTAATAATAAAAATGATTATGGAATAAAACACAAATCTAACTGTATTATATATTGCTTGTAATTAAAATTGTAACATCAAAAAGGAGTGATTTTACGGAAGGCAAAATCAATAAAAAGAAGAAAAGGTTATATGATTAACGATTCAACGCATTTGGACTACACAAGAGGGACAAACGCTATCTAAAGCTCTTCATAAAATATAAATTATGCAATTTGTGAGTAACTTCAGAATTATGCAATTCTAAAGTTACTTTGTAAGGTTAGAGTATCCTCAGAATACCATGTTACGACTCGGAAAAGAAGATATGGTTACCAGCAAGTATCAGAATTCGATAGAAGCAGGGTTGTTGGTTATCAAGAGTGTGGGTTATCGTTCCGTGATATTGCCACTTACACTGTTCAAAATCTTACTAGTGTTCATGTTAATATGGAATCCATGGTTGCTGTAGGTAATGCTGAAAGACATACAGGATCTCAAACCCTCCCGTTAAGAACGCCTAAGAGGACAGATATATTACAAGATCAGCCTTGAAAAACTGTTCAACCAGATCACAGACCATAAATCAGGAAATAAGCTTGTTTGCATAATATCTAGTATTCGCTTGTACATTGTTATGATCCTTTGACACCACGAACTAGACAACTTAGCACCACGAATTTATCAGTCAAAGGCCATTGTGATGCATTTTGATAATGCACTGCTTAAATTGCTCACCGGAAGGACTTTTCGTGTAGAAAGGGAGGAAACACAGAAAACTCCCAAGCACCCACCCCAACAGACGCTCATGCAAAAGGTAGAAACCCAACATCCATCTTTTGATCGAGAATGGCTCGGATTGATCTTAGGATATTATACTCTGAATAGCATTGCCCTACAACTAGACCACGTTTGGAGCAGCATGGACTGCTAGCACTGCAAAAATTACTTCAACTTACTTTGACAATGCAGCGCAGAGACAAACGGTGACTTTGATGAGCCCAACGAAAATGCTGCATACAGGAGTGGCTTAATATCGTATTTTCAGACAAGTCGAGGTTTCGCGTGCAACATTCTGATGCCCATACACGTGCCAGATAGCACCAAAGAGAAGTTCCTACTATGATGTTGTATTCCTAATAGCATTCGACATTACAGTTATCTTGCACCTACCTAGTATGATGGTATGGGAGGCCATTGGGTACACGACACTCATATCTCTACATCGGATAGTTCAGTAATTTGGATGGAGATTGCATTTCTGTCATTTCAAAGTTTGGCCCTATCTTCCAGTTCAGAAAAATACCCTCTTTCAACAAGACAATGCAAAAAAACATGTTTCACGTCGTGTTCTGGCTTCAATTGTATTCAATTGTTGTCTCGGTTAGCTCTATCTCCAGAACTCTCACCAATTACAAATATCTGGGAATTTGTTGCTGAGAGACTGGTTATCCACTCCCCTCTAGTTACAACGGTTGATGAACTGAGACATGAATTTTAAGCAGCATGGAATGAGTTGCACGTTTCAGTCATCCAAGCACATTACGACTCCATACCTAACTAGGTAAGATATGCTTGATGTGCTTCATATATCTGAATTAGCAACTGTTTTGTTAATGATGCTCTCTTGTAGTGGCCAGTTCCTACTCACCGTGGCCCAGTACTTGGACAGCACTCTTTGGAGCATAAGGCCTGGGGTATCATCTAAATCATTAACTAACATCATTAAACATAATGTGAAAAATTCAGTACTTAAAAATAAATCTTCTTATTTTGTAGGGTTTTGATGATAAATTCATAATTTTTTCACTGAAACTGCAGAGCAATTTTACAAGCAACTTTACATCAAAAGATCCGCATATGGCTCTCAAACTGCTTGTTGCTGACCCCTGGCCTAGTGGCAGGATGGCTCTAACAGAAATATAAGGTCCCGGATTCAATCTCAACCACTGTTGTTGAACAAAGGGAAAGAGATTTTAAACTTCTACATCCACTTCTCTCGGGGTAGGTGCTTTGGAGTTTTCTGGGTTTTCTCCCTTGCGACACATGAACTCGGATCAGTATCTAGGAAAAGTCCACCTGAACATTAATTTACGCGATGGATACTAAAATATCATACAACGGTCTTTAATCGTTAAACTGTTCACTACGTGGTGTGTCAAACATCTTACACTACTTACAAATTTATTTATAAATTTATGCCCTACTATTTGCGTTCAATAAATATCTTTTTTCCATTGTTTTATTTCATTGTATTGGGATTTTAATGGCCATCAGCATATATATTTTTAAAACCTATGTTTCTTATCAATGTATGTAGTAAAATATGTGTTCTTCATTGAACGTCTTATAAAGAAGAAAAGAATCATTTTTATATTTATAATATACATGTGGATTAATTCAGGAAGAGCACATAGTTAGAAGATTTTATTTTTTTATTTTAATTTTTTGACGTCTTTCACATTTCTAAAGGAGAAAAATATTCCAAATTACTTTACACTTTTTTATAAACTACTGCAATTCGTGGACAATTCGTATAGCTTTGAGACACCATTGTGGACAACTCAATACCATTATATACACAGCTTATTGGGTCGACTTTTCATAAATAGTGGGCCGACTTTTTACAAATTTATGTCTCTCAATATAGAAATTCGGGAAGACTCCACAATATCCATCTATACAAGTATGCATGAGGAAAACAGAACTACAACATAAATTTCCATTTATTAAACAGCGGGTGGAGTCGAACTGGGACCTACAATTTTGAAGAGCATGGTCATACTCTAGGCACTGTAAACTGCCTATAAACTATTTTGACTCTTCGTAGTGAACAGTCTAGCGATCTAAAGCTGTTGTATAGCATTTTAATGTCCATCAGGTAAATTGCCTCCCAGAAAGAATTTTTTGCAGCTAGTGGGCCATATTCTCATGCCTTAAAGTAAGAAACCTGGAAAACTCTGTCAGACATAAGATATAAGCCCAATATTCCTCTCCAAGTGTTCAACAGTGGGCGGAATCTAATCTAGGACCTTCCGTGGTGAAAAGCGCTGTTTTACCACTGATCCGCTGTAAGCCCTTATATACTAGTTGTAAATAAATATAAAAGCAATAGCGTATCCTTTTACAAAGTTATTTTTTGAACGATGGACTTATAAATAATAAGAGCTTCTGGAATAATTTTGAAACCAATATCTGGTAATATCTTGAAGTAATTTTCATGAAATAAGCATTTATAACCCCAATAATTTTTATCGTTACATGTTCTCAGTTATGGTTATAAATTTAGATCTTAGTTCAAAAAGCAAAAATTGCTAACCATGTGGTATTATAATTTTATTTGTAAATAAAATTATAAGCATGTCGTTAAAATTATTATGTTAAATTTTATATTGAAATAGAAAGCACAAAATTTTTTTTACATAACTTTTGATGTAAGAAGAGTAACAATATTTTGAACAATACTTTGAAGAATAACAATGAAATTTGATCTGAAGAATCAAATACATCGAAACGCGAGCTTTTATTTTCCATTCCTCGTGATTAAGTACAATCACAAAAGAAGGTAAATAAAAAATAAAAAAGTGCAATAAGTAACATTCCATGGACTTAAAATTTGCCCTTCCATGTCCCTATGAATCAGAATTCCCCTTCCATGTCCCTATGAATGAGAATTCCCCTTCCATGTCCCTATGAATGAGAATTCCCCTTCCATGTCCCTATTTTTGAGAGAACTGTATTTAATAGAATAAAATTATTCTGTATTCCTTTTACTGAAGAATACAAGTGTTGCTGCTATTATCCAGAATTAGAAAAGGTCACTATGAAATTTGACACAGGCTTCGTAAGCTTATTTACCCTTCTACTGATTAATTTTTATGACGGACAAAATTTGGCTGTCTAAATCAAATAATTTATTTGAATTATTCAGAGCACAATTCAGTGATTTAATATTATTTCCAGGGAAAAGATAATGTCGTAAAAACCATCGGGTTTCAGTTGCTTGTTGGATTATTTATAAAAAAGTCATTTCTGGTAGCTTCTAAGCTTTTGTCTAATTAAAAGTAACTATATTCAAAACAATTAGCACAAAAATTAATCTAACGATTAAAATTATATAAATTTTAAAATATACTGAAGGAGGACATTAAATTCAACTTCTCTACAGATGATTAAAGCAGCTGCATTAAGAAGAAGTCAAGAAGAAGTGCGAATAACAAAGTGATATTTATTGGATTTCGAATTCATACAAATACCGTGACACCCGAGGTGGGTATCAAAACCATAAATAACTGAACGGAAGGTCAGAGTAGTAAAAATACAGCTGAGTTTTGTAATATGAATAGGTTTCAATTGCGTGTCTTGAAAGTAAAACTTATGAGGGGCATTCGTCTATTATGAGTTTGACTCTATAATTATATTTCAGTAGAAGTCTTTGTAGTGTCAAGAAATGATTTCAGTCGTTTTTAAGTTTATTAATTTTTTTTATTTATCAATTTTAATTTATTTGGAATCTGTGAGCTGAGTGAACGCGTGTCCAAAACCTCAAGCTTCCATTTCTGACTTTCGCAAAGCTTCAAAATAGTATCCTCTTACGAAGACTTCCTTTGCCTATAAATTTTCCATTTTCCTTATAACCTTTTTTCTGAGACTATCTTTCGACTTGTTGCTTATATTTTTCGCTTAAAAGATTTTCTCTGATTATATTGTATCAATTTATTTTGTGGTCTTCACTTTGAAATCGCTGATGTTTTTTCTCCATCTTGGTATTTGGTGATATTGCTAGATCTATTGACACAAGAACAGACGCCTTTTTTTTTAAAATTACTGATACAGGAAATTTATTTTATGCATCCTTATTAATATATGTTAATGGGGTATTCAACGAGTTGAAAGTATAACACAATTTTACTGGCTGCAAGGTATAAATTTTTTTATATTTCTTAACTTTAACTTAACTGAATATCATTTTTCTCCACTGAGGGGAAAAAATCATAGTATTATAATTAATAAATATAATTCTATGCAAATAATCATTTGATACATTTGAACAATTTTAAATACACAGGTTTTAAAATTGAGTCCATTAACTGAGTAGTTAGAAGTCTTTTGGCAGCAAAAAGCTATTTTTGAATCTGAAACTTAAATCTTCATAGCGGCACCAGAAATTGGTCTCATAGGGTCATAATAATTATTTAAAAAAACTAGTTTTTTTACAGATGAAGACATTTCTCCTTTATCGAAAATTATGCTTGAACCTTCCTTAGAAATTATTTAATTATTTATAAAATATGCAAATTGGGTTTTCTTTTCACCCGTGTCCTAATGGTAGGACCACACTCTTCGGAATGGAATGACCCAGATTCGAACAGTCCTCAAATATATCTGGAGAATTCTGACGATAAATCAATTGTGTCTAAATTCCTTTAACTATTTTTGAAATATTTATCTTCAAACGTAAGAATTCACCATGCTTAGCACTATTAAGTACACACTGAGTTTGACTTATTTCAAATATATTAAGTTAAATTTTATTCATCTTTTCAAAATATGCCATATGAACCACTTTAATATATGAAATTCTTTAATAAATTTATTGTTGTTGTTGCTCATCTCCATGTCCAGCCTCTGCTAGACGAGATCTAGGAATTTATTCACCCTCAAAATGACATAGACTAACATAAGTAAATCTAATAGGTGTTTGTATGACAAATCTAGACATCTAAAATCATGTGCCGGAGAAGCATGCTCTTGATTACATTTCGGACAAATCAGGAGGATTTTTTGACTACCTTGGAAGACAAGGCCTCTTTAGGTGGCCATGAAGAAAGCAGACTGTTTGGACACAACTCACAAGCAGTTCATAGAGAGGGATCCATCAGGGGATTTGGTATGGTACTAAGAATTTGCCAGGGTACAGATCAAGTCATTTTATCAGTATGTTTTCTGACAGAATACAGCTCAAAGTAAATCAGACAATTAGAAGTACTCAGATCCTCCCCGGCATCCTTCTTTGCTAAGACATCTGTCTCCTCATTACCCTAAATGTTTAACTGGGAGGGGCTCCACTGAATATGCACATCACAAGAGGACGAGATTTGTTTTAATTTAATGAGTATTGAAGCTCCAGTTTTGTACCAACGTTACACCAGTTTGATAAATGTTAGATGACACTACGACTATCAACCAGAACCCAGATGGCCTTTGGGTCTAAAAACGACATCACATAAATCAGCCCCTCATCGATGGCAACAAATTCACTTTTAAAAACGGAGCTAAGATCAAGATTTATTTTCTTATTTTGATAAATTTCATTGGGATAAATTTTGAGTTATGTTTAATAAATTGAATAAATATAAGTATAATTTGCGATATTATTTATATTTTGCGAAAAACTTTCTATCTTAAAAGTTAAATTACACAATTATTAATCATGCTAAGTTTAAGTTACTATTAAAAAGTGTATATTATTTTTAAGGGTATTTTAATGCTTGTGAAATATCTTTGTTTAGTCATACAAATAGGAAAGTAATGTTAGAAATATGAAACTAAATTTTAATTAAAACATTGAAAGTATAAATTTAAGTTATTCTTGTCTGGCGTGTTTTGCATCGATGTGAATATGCATGCTTTTAAACTCTTTATGCATTAAAATTTAGTTACAGAATTAAAAAAAAATTTGAATAAAACCTGAAAATCAAACTTGAATATACAATCCCAACTATTATATGGGTAACCATAGAGTAAGAAATAACTGAAATAAAATAACATTATGTCAAGTTTACTTAAAGAAGCTGCAAATATTTATATATAGAAATTCAACTAGAATATATTATTAAACTCATTTATATTTTTCACATACGTTTTACAAATGTGCTTCGTTTTTAGCATACTTCTAAATACTTGAAGTTGTATTGAAAATCCAAATATTTTAATGGTAAAAACGAAAAGAACCAGAATTTAGGAAAATTCTGGTCCTTTTAGATTTCTTTGACTGCTTCTAAAATTAAAGAACCAATGATCATATGCAAAATTATTACGCATTTCCTTTCATAATATTCATTAAATTTTAATTAAATTTAGCTTATTAAAAATTTGTAATTATGCATTTTTTTTGTCTTACAGGATAAAATTAAAATTTGTATGTGTTAGTTGAACTATTTTTATAATAATGTAAATTTATTCTTATATAGTTGATAAAGAATAAATGCTTTTCTTTAATTTGTACAGGAAAATTAACCTATCTAATTAAAATACTTTTATTGTTATTAAGAGCAACTAAGGAATCACATTGATGAAATAACTTTGAATAGTTTCATGCATACTTTTTTACTTTTTACAACAATTTTTTTGTAAGTTAACAATTTTAAACCATAAAGTCATATTTATCCAAGCCCACTTGGATAAATAAAGAGGAAATTAATTATGATTGTAACATTTTCAATGATATTTTTGAGTTTAAAGAAATTTGAATAAAATAAAATGCTGTTTTTTTATTTATTTATATTTTTTTAAGTGAAATGATGATGCTCTTTCATGGTCTTCCACATCTCTTGTCCTATCAGGAGTCCAATAGAGCACAATTAGTGTGTCATTGGTTGACAGTTGTAAAAAAAGCCATAAAATTTATAAGAAAGCGGACAAGATGATTTACGAGATGAAGTGCTTCCTGTGTAAGAAATACTGAAGTATATATAATTATTCAATGATCTAGTTCTTGAGTTAGATAAATTAGTTGCTGAATTAGATAATTACTGGACCTTACCGGTATATATTATGCAACTCATGCACACGTGTATATTAAAATTCGTTGAGATCAAATTTCACATTGTTGAAATCCAAATAATTAAAATACTTTGCTTCCTATTCTTGATTACTTGTAAGAGTCCCGCATAAATCCACTATTTCCATACATCCTTTATGGAACCAGAAGGAGAAAGACGTTACTCTTATGACAGGGAGACACTCGATACCAGATCAAAAAGAAGATGGTACTGTCGAGAGAAAGAGAGAGGATTCAGTGTTCCCTCTGCTCATGGGATCAGACGTAGAGAGAGAAAGGGACAGCTTAGATATCGATCTCGTCACTTAACTGTGGTTTAAAATTACAAGGAGATTTATTAATTTAATAGCTTCTGTCAGCGGAAACGGACAATTGAAAACGTATCACACTAACCTAAGCCAAACAAACACTTTTGCTAGTATGGTTTGATGGGGAAAGGAGGATGCCAGCTCAAGTGTGGACTTCAACATTTGACTGTCACACAAAATAAAGACGTGATTAGATATGTTTAAAGATTTTTCAGTCGGTAGAAATAGGCAGCCTAAAATCTATTGTAACATATAGAGCTAATATACGTAATATTGCAAATGCAACAACATTTTATTTACAATTGAACAATAATTTAAATTTTTAGCAGAGTAATGTTTTTGTGGAATTCCATATCAAATGTGGCCTGTGATGAATGATCGACTTCTGATTGGATTTAATAATTCTAAACATCAGACAAAAATGACCGCTGCCTTATTTAATATCGCTCTTTTTCATTGTTTAAATCTCTTGACTTCAAAGCATCCCTCTCATATCTTTAAAATAGGAGATTCGATACCTTATAGAAACGAAGATCAATATGCTGAAATTGCATATGCATGTTAAAAATTCCATAAAGTATGATGTTTCTTCTTTAATGTGGTATGGTGTAGAGAGGAGTGTGCCTGCTCCGGTGTTGACTTAGTCACTAAATTGTGTTTTAAGACTAGGGACAGTCTGCTGGGCTATGCAATTTTGGAGTGTGGAAAGAAATAGCCAAAAATGTAACAAGATAAAATGACATCTTAAATACTAAGCTGAACGAATGTTGACTCTTCCTTTATATACTTTTTTGATATCAAATTACTTTTAACGGCAATTTTTTTTAAATATTTCTCAAGGTGAGTAGGTTTAATTGTTTTTATAGCATATAATAAAAAAGCATATAATAAAAATGGCAGTTTTAATGTATTGTATTATCTACATGCGAAAATTTTGATGAAGGTATCAGTAACAATTTAAATTACCGAGATGTCTAATTACATTTATTTTATCAGTATTTTCTGAATGTAATGTTTCTAATACTGTAAAATATAATTTATAAAAATTACTAATTTCATATAGTTCCATGTAATTGAGATGTCAAGATTAGTAAAAATAAAACCACTCAGTTTTGTGTACAGTTAAAATGTTATTTTGGTATTGATTATCGGAAGTTAAGTTTGAACTACTTTTGTAATAAAATATCATAAGAACTCCATTATGAAATGTGGAGATTAGATAACATAGCTTTAAAATCGTATTTTGTAGTAAACATTCAATTTAAGTAATTATAATTAATTATTCAAACTGACATTTCAAAATTTTAATTTCGTTACAAAACTTAATTATCAAATGTTACTTTTCTTATTAAATTAAATGTAACTAGTTTTCAGACTTTTTAAGTTTAAGAATCTTGTTTTCATACCTTGGATAATATGAAGTTAAATTTATAACAAACTTCAGAGTTTTTGATCATATTTAAAAATATTTTAAATTAATGAACGAACAATAGAAGTATTTTTGGATATAAAGAGTTCTCCAATATCCTTTGACTAAGATCAACCAAAAGTAAGTCTTTTAATTATAAGGTAAGTTGATTTTTATTTGACTTGAATAATTTGATCCAATTTTTTGAAAACATATTCTAATTTTACCTTAAGGAACACTAAACCTAAGTATTTTGATAAAATACTATTTAAAAATATAATTACTAAGTATTCGCGTAATTGAACGTATATCGAAATAAAATTAAATATGAACATTATAAATTATTGTGTACTAAACTATATAAAAATGCCTAACCATTAAAACATTTGCAAAATCTAGCTGCAAAATAAATTTTCTGCAAATACTCTGCTGCAGATATTCCTTAAAACAGCTGTTTTTCAGTTAATGTGTTTAAGAATTCGATTCTTACCTAAGGTATGAATATTTAGTGATTTGAAATCCACTTGAAGCGATAGGCTCAGATTGAATAAACCCTGACACATAGAGACCGTAAAGCAGACCAAACTTTTAAAACAGGATCTGAATGTTGGACTTCTAATAGCATTTTACTTTTACTCCAATAAATTTTTTTTTAGTTATTCTTGATGAGTATGAATAGATAGAATTTCACAACATTTTTCCTTTTTGCTTTTACCAAGCTTGTATTAATGTAAAAACCAATTTTTAAATTCCAAAATTTTCCCATGCATTAGACTTAGTCTATATTTCAAAATGAGAGGTTTTATTTGGCGATTCCAAATTCTTTCATCATTTTAACAGAATTTTTGTCTTAATCTAAATTATAAATTATATAAATGTTAGCTTTTATTTCAGTTAAATCAACAAATGAAATTAGAAAATAAAATTTCAAAGGAATGAACACTTCATGCAAAAGCGGATAGCAGAGACGTCTCAAACCACAAAAATGCTAAAAATGTATTTATCAATTTTTCTTGATTAAGCAGAAATTGTTTCTAATTTCTTTCATATTTAAAGATTCTTCATCCTGTATTGCGGTGCAGCTTGTCCTTATTGGACCTTGCGCCAAAAAACCCAACCAAAAGTCCTGTATTGCATATTTATAGGAAACTGCTTTATTTTACAAATTTTTTGCTTAACAAGTTTAATATAATTGAAACTTATTTATAAGTATCTGGTATTACCTCCACGAGTTTTCATCCGTCAGGATCACCTTTGGCGGAAAGACCATTCCATAGTGCCCAGCTAAAACCAGTTGGTGAAATTGGAGCAAAATCAGTCTTCTGCTTTTGAGTGCTTCACGTCTCCCGATGCTTAGAGATTTTAGCATTCACTTTTATTTATAATCTGAAATGTCTTAGAATTGACCAGGGAAACAAGGTTTTCCCCCATGTGGAGGAAAGGTAACACACTCATCTCACCCCTGGTCATCTACTTCACTGCTTAGAACTTGAAAAAGGACTTGTTTCTAAGTCCTCTTGTTTTGGACACTTTGTTAGATCATGGTTTCGTGGATCTGGTTCAGCCTATTAGCTAACCAGATTGGATAAAAAACATCAACTCTAGTTATCGCTATAATCATAATTGAATGACATTTATACTCTATATCGATAGCAAATCATTAATATTTTATTTTTGTCAAGTAATAGAGCTGATACTTATGGATTGTTAATGATGGGGGGGGACGAATTTCTCAAATCTTTGTTTTTTTAAGATTAACAATTTTTTAAACTTCCATTTATGAAACTGAACTTTTTGTATTTCTGTGCTTGTATATAGTAATTTTTTTCAAAAAACTACCATTTGTATAAATTTTATGAGCAAAACAAAGTTAACGTAATGGTTGTCTTAATGGGGAAATCCAGAAATGTAACTTTTGTATTGTTAAAAATCTCAATACCGTGTCCATGAATTAGTAACAAAACCTATCTTAGAAACTAAAATATTAGTTTTTCGTAAATTCATACTATTATGACATACAGCAAATTATGATTTGAAAAAATTATAGACAGAGTTCACTAGTGATTTTAAAGTCCAATTTTTTCTTAATTTTCACTAACTTTCAAGGTTTTTACGTTGACCACATATTCTTTTAAATAAACTATATTCTAATAGTGCCAATTCAATTTTTCCTCCGTTTCTCCCATTGCATTAAAGTATGAAGTCAGATTTTCACGTCTTAAACTTTATTCTTCTAGTATGCTTATTTAGGGAAATATGAAGATTGTGACCAAATTTGTCTTTTGTTACTCTATGTTAATTTTTTTTGCACACGAGAGCTAAATAGAATTGGATCTGCATTTTAAAGTGGATTACAAATCACTACGAAAACATCGAAGCCCATGGTGAGATTGGAACCTACGAACTGTTGAGCCGAAAGCAAGAGTGCTAACTATTTCGCTACCAGCTCAGCAAACCAAATTTGTAAATCTGCAGTTACGTATAAAGAGCTGACAATCAAATGATTGGTATTGTGTCCTTCAGTTCAAGATCTTTTGGGTTTGATTACTATCTGGAACGTATGGGATTCGGAATCCACTTTGAATCAGATCTCGGTTAAAAAGTAACTGTTTACAAACTAGAGGCAATTTACAACAATTTTTAAAAGTGCAGGTTTAAAGGATACTGGAAAAATTACATTCATAACAAAGATTCATAAAAAGGTTTACATAAAATGATGTCCACTTTTTTAATTAAGATTTCATTATAATAATAATGAAAGCTTTCATGATTTATTCTTTATTTAGGCAACAAAAATTAGAAATTTTTACTAAAATTGCTGATTAATTTTCTTATAAAAAATATCAATTAGAAAACTTGTTCATTAACTTTTTCTATAATAGAAATAAAAATTGAATTCTCTCTAATAAACAAAAAATATATGAATTATGCAGTATAAATCTCTCGAAAATATACATATATAGAAAAGAGTTGGTAATTGAATAGTGAGCGAAGGAGTATTTTCGAATGATTTAATGGTTAATAGAATTTTTAATACTTGTATCTTCAGTGTAAAATGAGCGGTACAATAGGGCTCTCATATTGAGGTTATAGCTACTATATGTATAAAAGGTTTTCTGAAAAACTTTTATACACAATGACCTTACGGAAGACAAAAAAAATTCTAATTCAATATTGGTCATACACAAAATTATATAAAATTGTATTTGCAAAACTGAATAAATTTCAAGTCCAGCTTAATGAAAACTTTCAAATTATTATGCTACCATTTTGCTTAAAAGGAAAAAATATTTCCTTAAATGTGTTGTAAATCTTAAATGATAATGAAATACTATAATTATAGATATAAGAACTACTGTGTGTGAGAGATTTCAAGAGCAATACGAAATCACTATAAATTTCACTTTTATTCTTAAGGTGTATATATTTCCTTAATAACCAATGTTTCGAATTATTTTTAAGAGGAATGTACTTAAATTAGATCAATATTTTCCGAATGGAATATTCTAGAACTTTTTGTAAAATGCGAGTTTCGTTAGGCCCGCAAAATTTAAAGGTTCAAACTTTTCCCTTAGAAAAACTGCCTAAAATGTAAACTCCTCTGATATACATGTTAAACGGTTTTGTATAGAAATTTGTTTATATATAGAGAGAAAGAGTTGTTAATTTGTAATGTAAGCTATGTTAGGAATTAACTTTGAAAGTTTTTTAATATTTTCCGAAAATATGAATTTTATTAATATCTTAAATTGCTAAAGGAATAAATAATAGATTTCAGCAGATAAAATACTCATTTATAGGTGAGATTTTGGAAAAATTTCGCGAAATTGTGTGTGTGATGCAAAAACAGTTAAAACTCTGGCTTTTTGTTGAACAGTTCGTGGGAGCTTGTAGTGAACGGAATAAACTTTAAACTGCAGATATTGGTCTAATTAGCTAAAGTGTGCAAAAAGTAACCGTTTAGAGAAAACAATACAACATTTTAACTTCATAATCATACTCAAAAATGTCTAGTACAATGTATGAATTTCTGTTTATTAACTTTTATAGTGCATAAAGTAAAAAGATTATTTTAATATTGAATACCAAAAATAATTGCTACAATTTCAGAAGTATTTTTGTAAATTCATTATAACAAGTTTTATAAATTCATTACTTAAAGAATAAAATAGTGCAAAATTATATAAAATGGTTAAAATTTATACACTATTAACCACACACGTTTATGTTGCAGTGCTAGGCAGGAGTAAAGAATTACAAAATTATGCATATTGGATATAATATAGTGAGAAAAAAGTTTATAAATTTTTTCAAGAAATTCATAGGGTTGGTTTAGAGAAGTTATCACACTCAGCAATCATGAAATCAAAAATTAGGACATACAGAAGCTCATGCAGTTTCAACTCTTAAAATTTATCGATTTTTACCGACAAACGAGAAGTGGTATGTAGGTTACAACATTCACTGTGAGTTTTTAAATTGATGAGACACTAGAGTTAGACACTCTGAAAAACGTTAGAGAACTTATACAGTTGACAAAATGTTTATTTGTACACATCAATTTTGGAATTTTATAGCAAGATAAAATATGGTAACTAAGTTAAAATTGCAGAAATATATTCTAGTGAGGTAAAATAATAATAAAATATCAAAAACAATAACAAACTTTAGTTGATTAATGAATAAAACTTTATAAAAATACAAAGAGTATTTGTACACTTAGTGACAAATTTTAAACATAATTATTTTATAGAATTTAATACTTTGTATGCATTCCATTGGCTTTTACAATTGCTTCAAGAAGTCTTGGAATTGATTCTGTTAACTGCTTGGTGGTATCTTGATCTATTTCTTCCCAAGCTTCCATGAGTGCTTCTTTCAAACTATTTTTACTTGTAATATTTTTTTTCAGACTTGAGCATCCAATAACATCCACAAATTTTCAATTGGATTTATATCCGAAGATTATGGTGGAGTTTCAAGGCGTCTTGGCGCATTATAAAGCAACCATGTTTTAGTAACTATCGCAGTGTGTTTTGGATCTTTATCTTGTTGGAATAAGAAAGTGTCTCCGATACCCAATTTTCTAGAGCTGTCTAATAAGTTATCCCACAACACATTAATGTAACCTAAAGCTATCATTTTTGTGTCAATAAAGTGTAATTTTCCAACTCCATGAGCTACACACTCCCAAACCATCACATTTTCACCACCATGTTTTAGGGTCTGAAGTACAATTTTACTATCAAAAGTTGTTTTATTTTTTCGCCAGATTTTTCGGATACTAGGGGGTAAAATAATTTCAAACTTACTCTCATCTGAAAAAATAACCTTTTTTCCAGAAATCCATCAGTTTGTCTTTGTATTTCATAGGAAATTCTAGACGCTTCTTTCAATTAACTTCAGAGATCATTGGTTTTTTCTCGGAGTTCTGCCCCTTAAACCAGCACTATGTAGCACATTTCTTATTGTTTGAGCTGTCACTCTAATGTTAGAAGATGCCAGAAGGTCATCTGCAATTTTCTGAGCAGAAATTTGTGGTTTTCTAATAGCTGCTTTAACAATACTTCGTTTCTTTCTTGAAGTTAATTTACTCGGGCCACCTGGCCTGCATTCATTTTCAACGTGTCCAGTATTTTTATATTTTCTTACGATGTAACCAATAGTTGTAAAGGGTAACTTAACCATCTTTTGAATTTCGCGATAAGATTTTCCACTTTTATTAAGGTTAACAATATGAGTTCTCTTGTCTAAAGAGACTTCTTTTGATTTCGTGGCCATTTCTCAAATTCTCTCTGCGAGTGAACTTCACTGTTAAAAAGATAACCTTCAATGTTTAATAAATACAAACTATCCAAAAAACTAACTATCATGTGAAAAATTACATGAAATGATAGTAATACTTACCGGATATAGGTGTACAAATATACTTTTTGCAAGAAATTTTCCAAGTTTATATGATTTAGATTTTATTTTCAATTATTTCAAAATATTTTTTCGTTTACTTAGAAATAAACAACAAACTCAAGCTCACACATCGCAAGGAATAAAATAGCTGATTATATGTTTCTAAACTTTAAAAAAAGAAGTGTACAAATAATCATTTTGCCTACTGTATATCAAGGAAAGTCAGTACACTAAAGGCATTCCAATGTTCGAGCATGTTGAGGCGGCTTGGAAAAGTGGTAAAAGCTACAAGTCCTAATATTCCAGAAATTAACGACTGCTATTTGTGAACAAGAGAAGATCGAGATGTTTATTTAATCACATCCTTTATGAGTACACCATCACTATACACTTAGAAAGGTGATAGGACAAGGAAATTGAAAGCATGTTGATATATATGTGTATTCACCACGATGGTGCTTTCCAAAGATGGCCATCATAATAGATGTATACAGATCCAAAACTCATCTTAAGAAACGTGACACCACAACTTCATCCATGTTAGCTGTTGATCACACCATTCTAGGCATTCCTGTATCCTTTAGCATCAAGAATAGCCGAAACAATGTTGATAGTGTATTCTCTTGCAAAGGACATTGGACTATTTAAACAAAGACTTTTCGAATAATTTTTTGATATTAAATGTACCTATGATGTAATGTATAGATGACAGAACTACAATTCCTCAAAGCCATGATCTTTGCAGAATACAATTCAACTTCAAAGTTAGTGTAAGTTTTATCTTACACGAAGCATAACTTTCAAATGAGGTTTCTGTATGAGAAATCTAATGCATACCTTTTATTTATGTTGAAGGTACCCTTATCACCTGCTCTGCACGAATGGCTTAAAGGCTAATTCAGGGGATATCGCAGCATGTATTTGTGATGCAGATTTCGCAAACGGCTCCTGAAATAGTAATTTTAATCCGTTCATATATTAAAGTCAAACTCATTTTAACATTGTTAATTTTTGTGTTCACTTAAGAATACAATAGAGGAGGGATGGATATATTAACTTTAAATTGTATAAAATGTACAGAAGATAGTACCATTTTATGTGATGTTTCATGCAGAACTCATCTTCCAATGAGAAGATGACTTCATTCCAAAGAGAAGCTTTGGAATTCATCCAATGTCCTACACGTTTAAGGAAAGTTATTTTAAATGACCTTATTACTAGAAGTCATAATTATTTCAATCTAGTACACGTGTTGACTGCGAATTACAAAATGAGAAACTAACAACGTTTATGAAATATAGCAACAAAAGCTTCTTATGGATTGAGACACAATGAGCTCTAAGATCTTCCAAAAAACAAATAAAACCCGCTTGGATGACATAAATTTCATGAAACCGCGTCGTTCTTGGAAAATATTGTAGTTTTTTAATAACATTTATGTATCCTCTTTCTGGGTTTCATGAATTTGTTTTAATGACTATTCTTTTGAGTCATTTATCTCAACATTCTCTGTTAGTTCTCAGTTATTTATTTATGCACTTAATTTTATCAAAGATTACTTCGTTTTCAGCGCACTCTGAGGATCTTGCGCCAGTAAAATTAAATTGAAAATATGCCATGGTAATAAGATTCAAGACTATTTTACTGTCACGTTTAAAGTATATAATGGTACCGATGGTTCGTCACACATGTGAATTTTCTTTGGCTTTTATTTCAGTAGAAAAATGCACCGAAGCTGAATATCACTATGAATAAATATCCTCGAGGCAGTTTAACTAGATAACTATAGAATTTTGTAGAGAACCATTCTTAGCTGAGCTGAAACGAATATTTCTGAGTTTTGTTTCTCATTCAAATAGAAAGAAGCCTTGTCGATTCACACGAGATGGTCCATGGTCAGGATAAACATAATTTTATTAAGAAAACAAAAATTTCTAATTTCAGTAACAGCTTAATTTTTGTCAATTTACTTTCCAATATATTCTAAAATGCACTTGGTTAATAAATATTCAATATTTCGTAAGAACACTAGTTCTAAATATTAATTTTTTTGGATATTTTTGTTACTAAACTTCATCCTTTTTTAAGTTTGAAAATTGTTTCAATCATTATTCATTTTTTTATTTTCAGGAACTCCTAGCAATTGTTTCAGAAATGCTACGACTTTTGTTGCTTCCACTATTAGTATTTTTGAGATTTAGTTTAATTTGGACGCATTGTGTGCATTCAATAGTGCTAAACGTATGTAATTGTTTTGAAAACTTATTTCGATTGAGTACTGCTACTTTAGATCAAAGATATGAACCCCTTAAGACTGAGAATAACACCACTGTTAAAAAACTTGAAAACAGTGTTAATGCTGAATGCCTTACTGTTTCTACACAAACTAGTTTGGATAATGATTTCTCAGGATTTAGGTATCGAAAAAATGATAATATAGACGTTTTTATTTACAACTTAAAATCCGAACAAAAAATAAAGATAAAACACAAAGCTTTGAAGGAAAAGTGTGCAAATAAAAATAATTGTAGTCATTGTCAAAGATGTAAATCGAAGATTGAGAAACTTGATAATACATACTCCAAAACCGACAATCTATCTTTTAAAACTGGAGATACTTATACTATAACGGAGTCTGATCTAAATGAAAATAAGAATGCAAACTGTTCGAATATGTCGATTGAAAAAGAAGTTTCAGATAGTCAAATAATTTTAAATTCCAAAATTAAAATCCCCGATTTTAATATTCGAAATGAAAACCTAGTTGATAAATCGACTCAATATTTTCCATGTGATTTTCAAAACGATAAAAATAGTTTACCATATTTCGAAGAATGTGAGGAAAAGGAATGTGACAATGAAAATATTTTCCCAAGAGAAGTATCTTTAGAGGATAGAATGGATGAAGATGTTCACACACAGCATCAAACATCAAGCCCAATTGAACATCGGCCAAAATTTGTTGCAATTGAGCAACGTGCCGATTTTGATACTGCTTTCCACAATAATCAAAATGCAATGTTATCAGAAAAAATTAAAACTCCAGTTCCTGAAACCATTGCCGAATCTCCAACTTCATGTCAATTCAATAGAAGGGACTCTATTTTAGAAAATACAGTTTTACTAGATGAAAGTGTGAAAAAACGTCTTTCATCCTCTTTCAATGCTAAAAACAGTGCCACTAAAGAAGCTGTTTCGTCTTTGAAAACTATTAAAGATGAAATTTTAGAAATCACGAGAAAAACTCCTCGTTACGAAGTGAACGCAAAAGAAATCAAATTTCCATACCAATCTGAAGTAAATGGCCTTTTACAAACTTTAGATGACAAGGAAGAAGCCAAAGAAGTATTCAGTAGTAGCTCTTATGAATCGCTTCCAGTTTCTGACCATATACGAACTGCTTTTGAAAAAAGTATACTTTCTTCTTTGTATGCAGACAACTTCGCTAATATTACTGAACCAGATTTTTCTAGTGTCGATAGTTTAGTGGAAGCATTTAGAAAGTTTGAAAGCACTATCGCTTTTGGTGAACTAGGGAAAAATCAAATCTCTGGAAGATTTGTTTCTAATGCAAAAAATAAAAACTTCTTTGAAAGAGAGTTAAGTGTAGAATCAGGAAGAACAGATCAAAGACAAAACGAGCCTTGCATAAGAAAAGCCTTAAGCAGTGGAATGCTTAACAACACTAATTGCCTACTTAAGCAAAAATTTGACCAAGATTTTTCTGAATTAAGATATCAAAGTCATACTCAATACTTTACTCCTGTAAAAAGTACCAGTCTCAAATCTGTAACTTCTAGTTTACCATCCATATCCGATGCTGAAGTACCTGTAAAAGAATCTGAACTTAACAAAAGTGAAAAATCTGATTGTTATGAAAACAAGCTACAAAAATCTGATGTAGAAAGCAATGATAAAGGCTCGATACTTTTAAGTGATCGCAAAGAAAACAAAAATAGCTTAACAGAAAGCAATCATGGTCATTCTGGCTTAAATCAATTTGAAAAAATTGAAGACTTTCCTGAGGATAATAAAGAAAATGAAACACACACAGTATCTGAAAAATCTATCCAAAATGTCTTTAAATCAAAACCGAAATTAGAGCAAACTGAATCAGAAAAATTTAAATCTGTATGTATAGAACAAGAAGATATTGGTAAAATAAAGCCATCTGAAACACTAACGGTTTCCAAAGGTGAAGTTGACAAGGAACCAAGCAGGACCACTTATTCATTGACTTCGAATCTTCAGAAAAGTGAAATGGAAAACAATTGGTCAATTTTAGTGGATATTGACTCTTCTGAAGAAATGAAAATTTCCTCAAACGAATCTTTAAATGAAAATACAAATTTAATTAATAAGGAACATAGTACGAACTCAATGGGTCCAGATGATATCAAAGACTATCAAAGCATAATGAATAGTAATATAGATAAATATAAAATCACTTATATTGATGAAGCAAATGGTTCCTAAATGCTATAAAATTATGATCGATACTGACAAAAAACCCAATTTTTTGTAGTCATTTATAGCGACTCCATTCACTTGATTATTTCAAATGACTGAAATGGACAAATTCACCTGAGCGGTGATTATCTATGATATACGTAGATTAGAATTTCTTTATTTTGTCGCATAGAGCTATACTCATTTTTTAGTAATGCAATATCAAAAAATTTAAAAATGATTCAGTTAGTAAAGATTTTTAAATTGTATAACAAAATACTAAGTCATGTGTTAGGGTTAAATGTGTATTAAGCAGTTTGAAGCCATACGCTTCTACTTATGCATGAGAACTCATAATTTTGTGCATGAGAACGCATAATTTTGAGTCAAAATTATGCAGCAATGAACTTCTAATGCTTTAAAATGTTTATTTTTGTAAAATTTTGTTTTCTTTTAAACTTCTGACGTGTTTTTAATAATTTTTAGAGGACAAAAATAAATTTTATTGCACATCTGATGTTTTATTGCTGATTAACTTTGTATATTTTTATTTTTTATCCTATTTTGCTATAAAACCAAATAAAAATGCGTAAAATACTCCAATTATTTCAAATGATAAAATATGAAGAAAAATGAATCATGTTCAAATATAATTCAAATCTTTATTTTAATTCATATTTTTTGATAATTAATAATTAAGGAAATTTTTTATTTTGATGTTAACTGAAACAAATTCTCCTTACAAAGAGATTTTTAAAAATTCATATTCTAAGTATTTTAAATTTAAAAAAATTAACCAAAGAAAAATCATTTCAATGAGTGGATTTGAGTAGACTGAATTGATTTAAATATGACATCAGATAGCATTTAAAGTTTATATGAAATCTACTTAATGTAAAACCTCCACAACTTATGATACCTTGTCTTCAATTCAACAGTTCGTGGATTCGAATCTCACCTTGGGTTCGGTTGTTTGTAGTGGTTCAGAATCTACTTTAAACCATAGATCCCGATCTAAGTACCCATCATGTCCAAAAATGACCGTTGAGCGACAAACAAACCAACAGCTACTTATATCATGCATGTATTAGCATCAGTTGAACGTATATTAGAATTGCAATCATACGATTCCGGGGCGGAGTCCGGAGCCTACTTTAATCAGCAGGTCTCTGGTGAATTGACACTCGTGAACAGAGATCGTAGTATGACAAATCAAACTGAATTCTTTCAAAGTATTTAGCCAATAAGGCGGATAGTGACATTTCTTGGTTTATACTATAGAAAACATTCTTTTATTATAAAACTCGTACAAATATTTTTAATCATGCAAGTTTTCTTGATGAGCAATCTATACATTTTCTATTGAAATCGATTCGAAATTCTCTTTCGGGTAATTTTAAGAGTTCATTTTGAAAAAACCAATGAACAGATCATAGTTTTAATGAAAATATTTGATTTTCTCCTCAACACACTGGAATGAAATTTTACTTAATTTCCTTAAAACTAACCAAAAGCATTTAAGCTTTCTGAAGGCAGACATAAATCCACTTTATAGTAGCCGAGCTGGCAGCCGAATGGTTAGCGCTCTTGCTTTCGGTTCAACAGTTCGTGTGTTCGAATCCCACCTTGGGCATGGATGTTTGTAGTGGTTCGGAATCCACTTTAAACCGTAGGTCCCGGTCTAATTAGCCCTCGTGAGCAAAAAATGTCCGTTGAGTGACAAACCAAACCAAAAGCACTTTATAGTAACTTTTTCTCGAAGTTAAGGAAGTAAGTTAAAAAATCGCGAATTCACACTCTTTATAATAAAATTGTCAGTTTTTATGAAATTAAACGACCACAAAGATTTTAAAAATAAATGCAAACCAGTCTTAACTTAATGAAGTATTAAAAAATAAAAATTTTCTGAATAAATAGTCTCAAAATTTAGTCATACAATTCTGTACGGTTTTAAGATCATCTCATTTGACAGAAACCATTAAATTTGAAATATCTCAAACAAAAAAACTGAGGGTAAAATATAAAATTTTGGCTGATTCTCTACACGCTGTAACATATTGATAATTTAAATGCATGCACGGCACCTCAAATTCTAATTGAAATTACACGTAGCTTGAAATATTTTTATTTACTGGGAAATTTATAGTGACATGTTAAGGTACAAAGACTTTTCCGATATGGTTATGAAGACGTACCAAAATTCTGACAAATGCCATTGAGTTGTACTTCCGCTGCCTACTTCTGTCGCCTTCAAAGTTGAACTAAGCACAACATTTTAAAATTTCGATGTTTGAGCTTTTCCCTACAAACTTCCTCGCTTTCGCCCTCCGTGTCCTAGATGTAAGACATAGCTCTTTGGAGAATAAGGTTTCGAGTTTGAGCCCAGTTTCATTCTCAAGTTTTCATAGTTTTCTTCCTTGCAACACGTGATTACAGCACTTTGGAAAGTCTTCGCACAAGACATTTTGTGCGGTGGATGCTATAATTCTTACAGTGCGACCATTAGGTTATTCACCGCGCGGTATTCAAAATTCTATGCAATACAAGGAAGTTTTCTAAATAAGTTTTTTGTGCAGAGAGCAAAATAAAAGAAAATTCACATTTAATCACTGATGAAAATAAAATCTGATTTGTACGCAATTTAATTTTAATAAAATTAATCAATTTTAAAGTTTATTCTTTATTTTGCAAATAAAATTTTAAAAATATACGTTAATTTCTAAAACATACCACAATTTTTAGGATTTCTCATTGCATCTTAAAGACTATTTTGATATCCCAAACTAACTTAATTTATTCGTGTTTTTATAACTTATCTTTATTTGGAAATAAAACAATTTCACTTAAAATACTCATCACATATTTTTACTGTGACCCAAACTTATTTTGAGCTTTCGAAAGCTATCACAAAGTTTATCTGTAAAACTTTTTTGTAAAAAACGATTTTAAGTTTATTCAAGATACTCTTGTTGATGTTTGAATATTTTTGATCAATTATAGAAATCACTTATTTTTTTGTTAATTTCGCTAGTGTATTTCCTTTATAATGAGTCTTTTAGCAGTATTTTCTTTAGTAGCATTCGAACATATGCCAAAAGTTTTATAGAAAAAATTTTGGTGTATGAGATAATGAGTTCAGATGAGGACAACCATTACTGGTCAATCTAATTTTCATGACACTTCAGTAAGAATGAAGGACATGTTATAAAGCATTTCGAAAGAAAATAATTTTTAACAGCATATAATAAATGTACATTTGATAGCCTGTAAGAAAACAAGATAAAAATAATTGGCTGAAAATATATCGTTCCCAATATTACTGTTGCTGGAATAATTTTAAATTATTTAAGATTGTAAAATAAAGTTTTTACGATCCATGATTTGCTAATACTGACTTTCAGTATTGCAAGCGACTACGTTGTTTTTTTAAATAAGACTTAGTCACTGTGAAGTAATTTTAAACCAAAATTATTGGATACATTATTTAAATAAATGCTAGCATAGAATTTACTCATTTGATTAGAAAATTATTTTTTTAAATTAGTAACCCGTTCATTAGAAAACACATCGCAAATATAATCTAGCCAATTTCTAAGTTAATGACATGAAAAACTCTTAATAGAAAATGGAAACTGGGTTGAAATGCTCAAGTCATACAATATAGTTTAAGGCCACAATGTTTATAAAATTAGACTGAAAATCACATCTCAATTCACGCTGTAAAAATGTTATTTATATCAAATGCAGTTTCTTTAATTTTGTTCAAATTATATTCCCCCTTAAAATGTTTCTTGCTACTTTAATGAATGAAACTTTTTTCAGAGATAACACAACTTTATATTGCCTTTTACGCAATTTTTTTAATTGTAAAAAAGGATATTTTTTTCCAACGGTGGGCACATTAGGTCACGAACCCTATGCCACAACAACGCCAGTAACTGCTACTCATTTGTCTTTACCCAGCGAGCACCTGTGAACCAAGTCACGGAGGCAAGTAGCGTTGCCCGCGCCATACCACCACAAACCCGTTTATAGGGTGGGTCACATTCATACATCATCACAGAAGAAAAGGACAGAGAAAGAAAGTAACAGCCATGCCCGAACCAGGATTCGAACCCGGGACCCACAGCTCAGGAGTCAGGAACGCTAACCACTCAGCCATCGGTCGGGAAAAAAGGATATTACAAATTAAAAAAAGACAACGTGTAACGAGTGATATTGCGAATTATATTTAAAAACGCTTTTAAGAATTTTAATTTCTTACAAAATAAATTCTTACGATTCTAAAACTATTTATATAAAAGCTGTGTACTTAAGTTTCTCATAAATTTGAACTGTGAATATAAAATATAATGCATCAATCGCGTGAATAAAATTTTTGTCCTTGCGTGTTTAAATTAATTCTATTTTTGTATGTAATGAATTCAAATTCGGAAATGAATTAATAAAACGGTTTTATACGATATAATAAGTGTGAAAATTCTTATTTAAATGATTTAATGAAAAGTTGCATATTTTTTCAAAGCTTAAAAATAATAAGGAATAAACTTAATTAATGAGCAGCAAATATAAAGGATTCTTATTTTAAACAAGTAACAATCACTACCTATTAATTAGAAACTAAATCTTTACCACATAAAAGTAAAGCATTCTTTTGTAAGCTTATTTTAATATCAAAATAAGATACACAAAATTCTGACTTCAGATCGCTTGTGTCTGCTTATTTATGTAATAAAATATCCACTGATAGAGTAAATCCTTGAAAACAAATACGTGATCTCATGGTCAGAATAATTTGATTTTTCTCTGAGAATCTATTAGTTATATTTAAGCTTTCATATACTAAACATCTATATATCAGCCAGATAAGATTTAAGATTATTAGCCATTTGTTTGCTATGTCTTTGTTATTGGATTTTGCGCCAGAAAATGACAATCACTCATTCAAGTCAGCCAAGGTTTTTAAAGCAACATTTGTAAGGCCTGCTTACATCAAGATTTGTTTCATAAAATTTTTTCAAATTGTTTTTTTATTTATTACACATATATATAATGTGACATTAATAAAATCTCTAAATAATTTTTTAATTTGAATTAAATATCCAAAATTTAATGAACATGAAAGTTTATTTTACAATACCTATTTTAAAAATGTTTTCTATTAAGTATTTTTCCTGGCAAAGAAACGGACAGTGAACGCAAATATTCTAATTAAAAATTTCACTCTACTCCAATTAATATTTCCCAGTGAATTTGATTCATTATTTCAGTTTCTGCTTTACAACTTACTTCTGTATAAAAATTGAAATACTATTTACTATATTTCTTAAATTTTATGTTTTTTGCTACTTTGAACATAAAAAAATGCTTATGCATTGGTATTTGTTTTCATAAATATTTCATTTGCATTTTATTTTTATTTTATATCTGAGAAACTTGATTCACAGCATTTTTATTGGAGAATCGTGAATCTCACACTTTATGGATAATTGTACTGCTGATGTCCCGGATCTTTTGAATCGACTGATATGCAGTCCTCTCATTTTGTCTCTCTAACTTCCCATGAATCTGAATGTTATCAATAGCTGCAAGTGCAAATATCGAAGGGTACTTTTGCAGGGAAAGATAATGGCTTGGACTCGCCGTATGAAATTGACATTTTTGGCGCAATACATCTGTCAATGCACGTTGGGAATGATATTGCAGAATAGCGATATTTAGGTCATTTTGACGTGGATGCTGTATTATAAAAAAACCACTGTAATTGGAGGAAGTCAAGAAATATTTATCTGACAATTTTAGTGAAGGCCAGTTACTCATTCATTAACTTCGACAAAGATACCCCTTCTGCCCGAAATTTCACTTCAAGACTTTGAATCTGGATTCAGATGAAATTTGTTCGTATGAAGCATTGGATGATTAAAGGATTGAAAACATAATGGAACAAAATTTTCAGATATAAAACCAGGAGGAAATGACGTTCGTGCTGCGACCGTCTGTGAAACAAGTAAATGAATGGCTAACCAAATTGAGGTACATTTTGAGGAAAACAAGTGAAAGGTTTGACTACATCAAAAAATATGTTTTTAAAAATGCAGTTTTGAAATATAAAAAAGATTAGTTGAATTTTCATCAATAAATTGAAAATAAGAATTGTTTTTAAATATGGATTTTATTTTGCGTTTGTTTTTCATATAATGCATACTAAATATTTACATACTATTGGTATATGAAAAATTATGCATATTATTTTCATATAATGCATTTTTTCTAATAGTACTTTATTTTTTAAGATAAATGGCAGAATAAACTATATTACGAATCCCTACGAGTTGGTAAAAACGAGCATTTACTGCATTAAGTTTAATATTTTAAAAGAACGCTCAGCACTTGCCACAGTAACTGGCAATGAAAAGAAAAGTTTAATGATAATTAATACATTTAGAAATAACTCATAATTATTATTCAATATGCGTTGCACTATATTATGCGTTGTTTACATTCTTTTTCATTCAAAATCAAATCTCGTAAAAACTAGCTTTCCATATTAGGTTCTCATCTGCATCTTATAAGACTATGAAGTTCTTATTTTTTTAATTCATAAATTTCTAAGATTTCTCTAAATTTATGATTAACTTGAAATCAGAAATAATTTTTGTCATTCTTTTAAATCTCTTCAATAAGTACAATATCTATATCAACGTTAGAATTTAATATTTGAATTCATCTTCCGGGATTTTTATAATTTCATCTCTTTATATCTTAGAATACATCTTTTACGAATTCCTTTTCTAGGAAAATGTTTTGAAACGTTCAAATTTCTACTAACACTTTTGCTTCATCTATAAACGTTAATATTTATTGCTTAATTATGAATTTCAGTTTTAATTTTATACTGACTAAATTAGCAGCCGAATCAAGAGCAATTATTTTTATTTGACATAATTTATTCGTATTGTACATATTTTACAGCTTGCAAACCGTACAATCAAACATTCAAGAAATGTCATTTTTGAACTAAATTCAATATGCTTTTAGCTTCAGACGCTAAGATAATACTGCAACTTATATCAACAAATTCTCTAAGGTTTGTTCAAACCATAGAGCCATATGGTTCAAACAGTGTGCACATTCCTTAACCGAATTCATTTTGGATTCAAAATCAATGTCACATACTGGCTTTAGAGTAATGTTTAAATTCTTTAGGGAATTTTTCTTTTTCGGTTTATGCAGGAAACAAGCAATGCAAATTTTGCAACATCTCAGAAAAATGTTTATATACATAGCTAGAGAAGTAAAACCATAAATTAAGTCAATTAGAAATTATGATAAGTAAGTCACACACACTTTTATATTATATATAAATATATATATCTCACATGGGCTTAGAGCAATTATTCCAGATTGCATGCATTTATAATTCTTTTCCATGTTTGCTTTTTGTCTGCCTGCCTTAATCCTAAATATTTACATTTATCATTTAAGCAGTATACCTAAATATTTACATTTATCTTTTAAGTTAATTTTATCATTTAAGCAGTTTTTACTAGTCCTTCTCCAGTCACATCACTTACTTCAGTAAACCTTATAAATGAATCATTTATAATTAATCTTTTTAAAAGTACTTTCTAAATCAAAGGTCTTTATAATCAGTTTTTCCTTTCGTATCTTCCACCAGAAGTTGACATTTGATTTCAGTTCAGCCGTTAATTTCTCTGTCTGCCGGGCCAGCTACTTTCAAGTTCTTTCATAACCCAAAAGGGAAGTTAACATTTGAAAGGTTCCACTAAAGTTTGATTCATCTGGCATAAAGGTCTTAAAAATTTATTAACTTTTGGGAACTTGGCAATTCGTTAATAAAAGCGCTTAATACCATCAAAAGAAAAACGACCGGAATATTTATTTTCATTTCTTAACACAATCAGATTTTCATATTAACACTTTCAAAAAGCTCTTGTTTTGGTGAGTTCTTCAAATTAAGTATTAAAAACTATACATTTGTATCTTAAAGAATTACTTTTAAGATAGACGAAATTATAATATCTAGTATAAATATACTTTTCATTATATTAACAAGGATAGAAATATTATCAAGTTTTAATATTAAAAAGTACATTATTTTAATTCTTTGTCGTATGTAGGCCCTTTCAATCGTGAAATCTTGGTCCATAGGATTCATCGAACCCTTCAAACGATTGATCCTGGATATGATACAGAAGCATATATTGTCTCAGGAAAGCAACAAATGATTGCAGGATATACGATAGGAAAAATTTCAAAACTAATAAATCTAATTAAAAACATGTTATTAAACATTGAACAACATAAATTGAACTTGGAAGGTGAGGTTTGTTAAGTAATAATGCCTAGTCTTAATCATATTTCACATTGCAATAGCTAATTGCATCTTGACAGTCAACATGTTGCTGAAATTCTTTCCAAAACCATACAAGAAACCGTATATTCAACAGAGAAGACCCACAATTCTCTATACCTCCTAACTTGTGTAATCACAGTACTGTCCAATCTGTTCACAATGTTTGCAAAATTTTAGTATTTATCATCTTATGTTTCTTAGCATTCGCTATCTTTTCTTAACACCACTCTTTTAGAAACCATTTTATTCACTGTGTAAGATACTATCATATGAAAAAAATCAATTAAACAAAATAATTCAATTAATTTTTGTAATGTCAATATTTTTGATATATATATGTATACACACACACACACACACACATAATCCAGTCTCATTAAATTGACCACGTGACAAAAGCCAAAATAACCAACTTTCGCAGAACGGACTGCTGCGAGACGTAATGGAAAATGATCATTTAAGATCCTAAAGGTGTTCTATGGGATGCTTATGCATGCCGACTCCAATACCGTGTCCAGCTTCACTAGATTACACGGATAAACATCCATACCACAAACAACCATATCGATATAGTCCCACAGATTCTCGATTGATGATTATGTTTCAAGTCAGGTGAATTTTCTGTCCAGGAGAGAACGGTGATATCATCCTGGTGCTCTTCAAACTACGAACATACAATTCCAGCAGTATAACACCTCGCATTGTCCTCCTGGTAGAGGCCATAATTCTGAGGAAAAACAATGCCCATATATAGATGGATACAGTCGGCAAGGACAGATGCATATTTGTGTTGATCCATCGTGCCTTCCACAATAATGAGTGAACCCAGAGAATGCTAGGAAAACATTTCCCACACCATAATACTCCCACCTCCAGCCTGAATCGTTCCGGCAGTGGTTGCAGGGTCTTTGCTTTCAGATGTTTCATGTCGTTATTGTACCACCAGCTTGCTTCCCTGTACCTATCCCCGAGTTGGGCTCTACCAGTTGGATAGAAACAGTTGGATGGAGCCTTCATAATTTTGAAGCAGGGACCAAGCAGAAGACCCTCAATACTTGGCCTGCCAACCCTAGAGGTATCATTTCATTTGGAGGACATTGTGATAACGCCCAGCTTTAATGTGCCCCAGCTGCCTTAAGCGAACACGACGGATCTTCGGTTAAGCTGGGATTCGAGTTCACTACCTTCCTATAATGAGAACGAAGCCCTAACTAACCAAGACACCTGTTTCACGTCGTATACGCCAACATCCATCTATCCGATGGAGCATGAAACGTAATTCATTGGAAAAAGCTACCTGTTTCCACTCAGTGAACGTCTATTTCCGGTACTCGCTTTCAGCCTTATTCCAGCCTTCGTCACCGATGAACAGCAGTCAGCATAAGTGCATGAATCCGGCGTCTTCTTCCTGGCCCAGACACAGCAACAATGACTGAACAATAGTTTAAAAGACACTGTGTTGGTAAGCCTTTGGTTTATCTGGGTGGTCAGTTATTTAACTATAGCAACATCTATTCCCCCGAACGTATCTTCGCAGCCGTCATTTACCTCTGTTATCAATAACCCGTGGAGTAATACATTTTCCACATCGTTGATTTTAGACACCTTCTGTAAATCACTCCAATAAGATAATTTAAGGAATAGTATTGAAATTGCATTAGCAATTGCTCTGTTTATTGCATATGTATTCTGTTCAATTTTTTGACCAAGTGAATACATGTTGTTATTGGTGTCAGGATTGCCTATTTTGGGCAATGATTTCACAAGTTCTTTGGTTCTAAATAGCTAGAAAATTCAATGAATTGTTTTTCCCATCATAATGTATGTGTTTAATATATACGATTATGTGACTTACAATCCTTTCTAATGTACGAATTTTAATGGACAAAGTGTATATTCTCTTTAAAAATCTTATTTTATCAAAGAAATAGGCTTAGCTGACACAGAAATGTAGAATCCAAGCAAACAACTCACAGTTGATAAAAAATATAAATATCTCGTTTATTTAATAAGATTGGTGCAATTGATGCAAACATAAGAAATCTTTTAAATTGCTATTATCTGAAAAATATTTCGCAAAAGAACGAGAACAATATTCATACATTTTAAATCCATACAATTCGTATTTTTCATTGAACTGATGAACTTCAAGATCTTAAATTAAAACTATTTTTATTCATGGGGGGGGGATAAATAAAGTGGATCACAATGAAACAACAAAAAATTACAATAGCAAATATCAACGATAGTTCAAAGCTGCATGTTGATTAGTCACAGGTTGAGATTAAACTTGAAGAGACATTCACACTCAGTTTTCTGAAATAAGTTCTAAGAATTTCAATAAGCTCTCGATACAAACTCCTGCGAAAATTCATGGAAAATTTGCAAGAAAATAGAAATGGGTTCATTTATCGATTGTGATGAATTGTCTACGCAAATCTGATAATCATACGGCAGTTTTCTCGATTTTATCAGTATACTTTCAAAAATTTTGCCAAAATCACCAAATATTGAATATAAAATTACTATATTACTAGCCTAGGTCTATATTATTCTGCCACCCTAAAGCCACTTTTAAACAAAATTCTGTTCAGGTTCTGTAAAGGGGATTTTGTAAACTAATGTGAATAATTCACTTTCTACACACACATATAATTCTTATAGATAAATTGCATCATTAAAGCTTGGAAAAAGAAATTTGAGAATAATGTACATTACCAGAAAATCATTAATAGACTGTGGAATGTACTCAAGTATCGCAAGAAAGAGGACAGGAAAACTTAATCATTCACACCGCAACAAATGTGAACGAAGAAATTTGAAAGAGCAGCCATCTCTCTTTAGTCATTAAGGATTGAGCTCACCTTTTATGCTGAAGTATATGATGTTGACACTGGATTATAACAAATTTTGGTGCAAGGTAATGGAAGTCATGTTGAATCATGTCTATTGAATTACATTGTTTCATGAAGGCTTGCAAGAAAGTTATTTCATATGAATTCTTTACATTTTCACCTTCTGTAAGCACCGTGCCTGGCCCATTAAGCGGTGTTGTTTGTTACTTCATGTTATCTTTTTTCTTTGTAGTGTAGTAGGAGAGTAGAAATGCTTTTGTGTTTGTTTCTGGAATCATTTGATTTGTTTCCTTATTGAACCTTGTTTTGAAAGTATATTTTATCATATAAAAATAGCTCCATTTTATACATTTGTAATATTTTATTATCATATAAAAATCTAATAGATGCAAAAAAAAAAACAACACAACAAGAATTCGAATTTTGAAAGTATTTTATTAAAAATACTTATTTTCAATTTCGAAACGCAGAAAGCACCTTAACTAAATTGAAATTTGTTGCATATCAACTCTTTGTGGTAAATTCTATTACATTAAGACCTTTCTTAACTCTGTTTCGTTTAGTGCTGTTTCCTAACGCTCTTCTATTTGAATTGTGGGGATTTCCTGAAATTGCTTGCAACCTTTAAACTTCCCGATATTCAAAGCAGTTTATCTGCTTTTCTTCTTTCCTGCGGTGTTATACAAACGTATTTTTATCGTTTCAAAAATTTGTTGACGTTATTGTAAGCATAAATTTATGTAGTATATTGATTGAAATAGTGACAAATATTATGATTTTTAGTTTTTATCATGGGTAATAATAAAATCATGAAAATAAGGCAACAAGAAAAAGCATTTCACTAGAAACTAAAATGCAAGTGATTAAAAGAATAAATACTGGTGAACGTTAATCTCAAATTGGTGCTGCATTGAATTTGGCAATTGAAACAGTAAGGACCATTCTTAAGAATAAAGAAAAATACTGTCATCAGCAACTGCAATGACGACAAGCTATAACTACCCGTTCTAGAAATAATACGATACAGGAAATGGAAAAATAATTTTAATATAGATTGACGACGAAATTGAACGCAATATGCCAGGGATGGCGAACCAATGGCACGCGTGCCACAAGTGGCACGTTTGAAAATTTTGATGGCACGCACAAGAACATTATTTTTTTATAAGTTATCTATTTTGATAGAAATGAATTAAAAATTATTAATCTACACTTAATTTATAATTTATGATACAAATTTGTAATACTGAATACCTGTCTTAGAGTATGTTAACTAGATTTGTCAAAATATATATTTTATTATTAAAATATCGCATGAATTCTCTCGAAGTAAGTAAAGATGAGCATTAGATAAAAATTTTTTGCATATCCAGTTTCACCTTCTAATGTTATTAAATTTGCTGTCGCAGAGCTTGAATCAGACGTCATGTTTAATAAACCGTCGTCTAAGAAACTTCAGTGACTTATTCAAAAATATACCGTTTATTATAAACAGATATAATGTTATTTTTAGATAAATATTTTTACATATTATTTCATATTTGATGTTCTGCATTCGATTGCAAGAGCATATTGCTTCACGGCTGAAGTTTTAACCTGTAACAACCTTAAGGTATTAAAAGTTACTAAACTTATAATTTATTTGGCTTATTTTTGAAAAATAAAATATTTTAATATTATGAGAAATTATTTTATCATTAAATCAGTGTAAAATATAGAAATATAATTATTAAAATTACCTTGAATTAATATATTATTTATTATTTTCTTTCGTTGGTAATATTTTTAATTCTTTAATATGTGAAGAAATATATCCTTCCAAATGATGCAGAATAAATTATTTATTTTATAACAATATTGCTAAAATATATATTTTTCAGAATTTCTTATTATGGCTAGTTCAATGAAGAAATTGTAATTATCCGAAACATGTAGTAGCAGAGAATTTCAAGCTTGGTGGACTGATAGATACGGTATGAATGAAAAGGAAAGTAAAGCAATTTGTACTTTATGTTATAAATCTGTAGTCTGTAGAACATCTTCAATAAAGAGGCATTATGAAACCAACCATACATTTCTTCTCGATCGAAGTGTAGAAGAGCAAAAGGAGTATATATCACGTACCTTAAAAGAATGCTCAAACTACTTCCTTAATGAAATATATTAGAACTCAATTAAACACCACTGCTGCTAGTTATCAAGTTTCAAAAACTATTGCTCAATACGCGAAACCTCTTTAATGAAGGCAAATTTTTAAAGGATATGTGCTTGGCTGCAATGTGCACCATACTTATTCGATGATTTCGAAAACAAAGAAAAAAATTATCCAAGGAATTAAAGATATGCCAATAGCTAGGAATACAGTGATAGAGAAAATTTTGGGTATGGTAAAAATGTAAATTTTCAACTAAAAATTCATATAGTCTAGCGATTTTATTTCCATTTGCCTTGACGAGTCTACTTACGTAACAGGCTCTGCCGTGACCTTCGAAGGTCACGGCTCTGCTCGCTTAGCAATTTTTGTACGCTATTTTATTCAAAACAATATTCAAGAAGAGTTACGTTTATCAACATTAACAATAAAAGGATTAGACATTTGTAATGCAGTTATAGATGCATCAGAAAAAAGAGAAATATGTACTTCTAAAATTGTGTCAATTACAACTGACGGTGTCCGCAGCTTAACTGGTCGGGAAACTGGATTTATATATTTCTTTACAAAACATATTGGACAACACACAGTTCTTGATTTTCATTGCATTATTCACCAAGAAGCGTTTTATGCCAAAAAAGGTTTTAAAATGCTTAACATATTTTGAGTTTTGTTACAAAATTAGTCATTTTTATTTCAGCACGAGAATTAAATAAAAGAAAATTTCAAGAATTGTTAAACGAAATAAACTCGTCGTTCAATGGCTTGATTTTATACAATAATGTACGATGGTTAAGCCACGGAAATGTTTTGCAAAGATTTGTAGATTGTTTGGAAGAAATAAGATTATTTCTAAATAATGAGAACATTATTGACCATTACAAACAATTATTGGATGTAGAATAGTTAGCAAAGTTATATTTTTTCACTGATTATTGGTCTCACTTGAATGAATTAAATATAAAACTACAAGGTGTTAATAAAGCAGTCATTATAATGTTTGACTTAATCAAAGCGTTCGAAGTCAAATTACAGATTTTTAATCATATTCTTTCAAATTCAGGTAAAGACGAGGGTTACTCTGAAATTTTTGAGATACGCGTAGACGAGAATTTGCAAAATAAAAATAACAGTTTAATTTTAAAGTACAAAGTATTTTAACACAGAAGATGTCTTTTTACTGACTTACTTCAACTTGTTTAGCGTGGAATAAATTTTAAACAGAAGAGAAAATGGAGTTGACGCGAGAACATTTTCGCTCTATGATTTTCTACGATTTCAAAGCAGGATTAAATCAAGAAGAATGCGTTCAACGGTTGCAATTAGCATTTGGTGATGAATCTCCAGCTCGTGTTGTATTCAGATGGCTTAGAGAATTTAGAAGAGGTCGCAATTTTCTTCAGGATGAACACACAGGCCGCCGTCGGCAGTAATCCCGGATAATGTGTCTGCCATACGAAAACTGTTAATAGATGATAATTGCTGTACCTATCAAATGATACAGAAGGAGCTTAACATTGGACCCGTAGCCATACACAAAATCATTCATGAAGAATTACATATGAAAAAAGTAGTTTGCCGTTAGGTTCCCCATAATCTAACTGAGCATCAAAAAGAGGAGCGTGTCAGAATCAGTAAAGAAACTCTTAAGCCCGCCACACACGATACAATTTTTCCATAGGATTTGTTGGACGTGAACAAGTTGTACCGTCTGTGGTGAAGTTGGACAGGTTCACGAAAATTCAAACAAGTTCTGATTTTTCTTCCAACATGGGGGTTACAGGGAGTAAATAATTGCTTCCTGTTGTCGCGTGTCTTCTCCCACAGGGCTACAAATTGTTTCTTGGCGACACTTGGGAAAATTTTTGAAACTTCTCATTTACTGAAACTTAGATTTCTGTTATACAACACCTCACAAACATTAGATTCACTTTTTAAAAATGTCCATGAAGCATATATTGCAAGAATTCATTGAAGTATATAGAGATGAGCCTTGTTTGTGGCAAGTAATGAGTAATGATTATACGAATAAAATAAAAAAAGTTAGAGCGTACGAAAAATTATTGAAAATATATAAAAAAAATAGATGAAAATGCTTCAATTAATGCTTCAATTATTGTGTATTTATAATTTTTATGGAGATACACATATAAATTTAAGGGATCTCGCGTCTTCAAGCACAAATAACTTTTTACACATGCTATTAAGATGCCATTTTTACCCTTTAAATATATCGACCATTTTATAATTTCCCAGAATTTGATTAGATATATTTATGTGTATTTATATAGTATTCATAATACATATATACAGTTGCAAAATATATTTAATGTGTTAAGTACTAATTTCTTGATATATAATAATAAAACTAACAATTAATTAGCACTTTTATTAGTATCCATATCTTATATTTTCTAAACATAAACTTTTAAAAGTTAAGTACTTTATTTAGGATTAAATCAAAGCGTCTTGCCATGGTAGTTTGCCTTCATTGGAAGCAAAATAATTGGCAAACTTTTTTCGAATGAGTTTTGCTTCATCGGAATAATTTCTTTGTTGCCCTATTTCTAATCCAGTTAAATAATCATTTGACCTTAAACCTAATTGTTGAATACAATTTTTCATTCATCCTCATGTAATTCAAGAAATCTTTATCTTCCGATTGTATTTCTGTAATTAAATTTAGATGTGAAAGAGATTCACGCTGGAGCAGCGAATTTTTTGCCCATTTCTTTTTCTTATTGTTTGTTTGCTTTTCACCATCATCACAGTCCAAAGCAACAGCCAATAATACTTCTGTGCTTAATTTGCTCATGTTATATGATAATATTTAATGGCAGAAATTACAAGCAGACAAATGAGTACAACAATAAATACGTCAAGTCAGAAAAAGTGACTGAACAACAAATTATTGAAATTTTTGGCGATTTTTGATTTCCATTTACATGGCACACATTTTAAGCCAAAAGCAATAAATGTTGAAAAATGGCACCCTTAAAAATAACTTCTCACCCCAGATGTGCCTCCCCTTCTGTGGTCAGCAGAGTTTGAGGGGACTGTGTGCTTAATTACTTCCTACCCCTTCCAACAAATCCTATGGAAAAATTGTATCGTGTGTGGCGGGCTTTAATATGCTGAATGATGGTGGCCACCGCATCATTTCTAAAATTGTAACAGGTGATGAAACAAACATACCGTTTTTTGACGTTCCAACACGTCAAGAAAGCAAAGTATGGGTCTTTGAAGATGATCCCACGCCAACAATGGTGGAAAAACAACGCTCACTGAAAAAAGTAATGTATGCCGTTTTCTTCAGAAGTAAGGGATTGGTCAAAGCCATCAAGTTGGAAGGACAGAAGACAGTAACAGCAAACTGGTATACCACTAAATGTCTTCCAGAAATTCTACAAGAAATGAATATTAGGGGACTAATGCTTCACCATGACAATGCATCTTCACATACAGCCGGATTAGCAGTTGAGTCTTAAGCAAAAACAAATTAAAGTGATCGAACATCCGCCGTATTCACCTGATCTAGCTATGTGCAACTTTTGGTTATTCTTTAAAGAAAGAACTTACGTGTACATCGTTTTCATTCAGAAGAAAGGATTGATGTGGCTATAAATGCATTTTTTTCATCTATTCGAAGAAATGAATGGGTTGAGGCATTTAATCTGTGGAAAATTCGTCTACAAAAGTGCATTCATGCTGGAGGAGACTGCTTTGAACACATCTAAAATTTTGTAAGTATAACTTTAAAAACCTAGTTGTATCTCAAAAATTTCAGAGTGACCCTCATATTTTTCGAATATAAGAAAAAAATTTTCTGAAAGTGAATATCACGAAAAGCCAAATAAAGAGACATTAACGAAAGAATTTTCAATGATAATTCAATCCCTTATTCATGAGTTTTCTGCAAGATTTACGCAGTTTAAAGAATTTGAAGAAACTTTAAAATTTATTTTATATCCCGATACAATACCATTTGAAAAATTAAATTTAAAAGTCCTTGAGTGGGGTTAAATTTTAATGAATTAGAAATGGAATTAGTTGAACTTTTCAGTCAAGTACCATATGGAACCAAAGATTTGTTGATTTAAGAAATGATTTAGAAATTATTGAAAGTAATCGATTATTTGATAAAATAAATAAAATTGCAGAAGATGAAATTCTAACTACATGGAATTCAATTCCTGACATGTTTAATTGTTTAAAAATATTAGCTAAAGCAATTTTATCAATATTTTAATCGACGTGGGCATTGAAATATTTCTATTTTCAGAATTAAATTTTATAAAAACTAAATTTAGGAATAGAATGATGGATGAGTCGAGCTCTGCATGCATACTGTTGAAGTTAACTAAATATGAACCAGATATTAAATCTTTATCATCTTGTGTACTGCACAAAAAAATCACATTAAAAACAAGTTTTAACGTGAATTTTGTTTCTAGCATATTGCTTTTTGTAAAACATTGATTAATAAAAAATTGTGTAAAGAAAGAATCGCTTTTATTTATTTATTTAATTGTACTTACGTATAGTTTTACCACGCTTACATTTCGAATGAAATTTTATTGTGGCACGTTACCTATTTAAAAGAGAATTTTTATGACTTTGTGGCACGGATATCAAAAGGTTCGCCATCCCTGCAATATGTCATTAATCCAATCTATTATAATGAAAAAGCAAAAAGAATTTTTAATTACATTCAGGTTGAGGCAAGTGACATAAGTGAAACTTTCGTTTCAAGTCAAGGATGGTTTATTAGATTTAAACCATCCTTAACTTGAAACGAAAGAATACAGATTACAGAAGAAGCAGCGAGTGGTGATACGAAAGTGACGGCTGAATTCCCAACGACATTAAAAACAATAATTGAACGAGGAAACCATTCTCCGTAATTGGTTTTTAATGTTCATGAAACAGGCTTACTCAAGAAAAGAATGCCAAAACGAACACTTTTATCGCTTGAAAAAAACGTACATCAGTATCAGTTACAAATAATCGCTTAACACTTCTACTGGTTGGTTGGGGATTTACCCTTTTAACTACCATTTTGTTTACATCACCAAATCTCGATCTCTTCTCAGCCGAGCTGGCAGCCGAATGGTTAGCGCTCTTGCCTTCGGTTCAACAGTTCGTGGGTTCGAATCCCACCTTAGGCATGGATGTTTGTAGTGGTTCGGAATCCACTTTAAACCGTAAGTCCCGGTCTAATTAGCCCTCGTGTGCAAAAAATGACCGTTGAGCGACAAACAAACAAACTCGATCTCTTCTCGCCAACTGATTGCCAAGCCCAAGCGCTTACAATATCAATATGGTTTATCTACTGAGGATGTACTTTGGGCGGATGGCGTTAAAATCTAGGCTGTGCTTTGACGTCATCGCAATCAGATGTCATCTCATTCTAATGTTTCCTACTTACCGATCCTTAATTCTTTATTAGACTTGTTTTTAATTGCGTTAATAAATAAAACAACCTGAAGTATAGATGAATTTTCTATACTGTATTGCACAAAATTTCAACTATGTTTAATTTCCAAAAGTGTATTTGAATTCTGAAACATATAAATACGCGAAGTATTATAATATGCTCTCTATTATAAAAGAAGATTATATTATACTCTGTATATTATATATATATATATATATATATATATATATATATATATATATATATATATATATATGCAATTAATATAATAAATTTATATATATGCAAATTAGAAATATAATATGAAATGAAAGATTAAATACACTAATATAAATAAAGTATATAATTGGCAACTCACTCACCCCAAAGGTATATGAAGTACCAAGTATATATTTATCACTAATATAGATAAATTTATGTTTAGAAATTCTAATTCATTCTTGATTTCAATGAAATATTTTTTCAATAAAAATGGTACTTTTATAAAAAAAATAAAAATTTTCAAATTTTAAATATTTTACGAATTTTAAAAGAGAACGTCAAAAACAATTTATAATTATTCCCTAATAAAGTCTCAAACAATTATGCATTTTTATATAAAAAAAATTCTACTTGCAACTTTAAATAAAGAAATATCAAATTAAAAAAAATAAAATTAACTTTCAGAAATAAATTGTTTTGCTAAAATAAGTGTTTACAAAAAAATGTTTAGTTTTTCTAAAAAAACTTAAAATTAAAAATATTAACTTTAATATTCCTTATAATTATCCAAATCCAAAAATTTCATTAGAATCCAATAAAATTCCAAAACAGTACCTGTGGTTGCAATACTTATATGTATAAATATCTCATTTTATTTAAATATCTTAAAAAATACTATAAAATCAAAGAATACATGGATAATTAATAAGAAACCAGTAATTAATTTTAAGCTGCATAATTAATAAGAAGAAATAAACAATTTTATGTTTACTAATAAATTACATGACATTTGTTCATATGTGACCTTAAGGTTCTTTTTACTAATTTCTCAATAGATAAGTTGAATTAATTTATTTTTTATGAATAAGAGGCTTTATTAGACATTAATTTAAATTATTAGAAAGATATTTACCAATGCTTTATTTGTAATAATATTATTCGTGGGGATATATTATGCGTTCAGGTCAAATGTATTCCTCAAGAATCTGAATTCTCAAGATTTCTAACAAATTTGTTTTCACAATATTATGAAAAATTATATATTATTCAGATGTCTTTTGCTTTTAGATATATTGAAGATTTTACAATTTTCTTTACCAAGAATTTGTTGAAATTTAAAGATATTTATTCTGAGAAATTAAAATTAATTAAAAATATGTAAGCAATTTAAAATCAGAATTTTTGTACATTTATATTGAAGTAAAAGAACATAATATATACTAATTTTTATATGACAAAACAAATTAATTTCATATAATTCTAAAATAAATTAATTTATTTTTAAATACGTGAAATTCCAATATTTTTATTAAAATATATAAAAATATAATTTTCAGTTAACTAAATTGAATATATTTAATATGTAATAATTTAACTAACTTTAGGAAGAAAATTAACTTTAAAAAACACTTGAATAATAATGCTCCAACACAAATTTAATTAAACTCTATTTGCCCAGTAGAACATTGCTAATAAGAGTTATTACATTTATACATGTAGAAATATTTTATTATAAAATCGTAACCAAATCAATGTTATTAGCATATATTTTTTATATAAATTGTTGAATTCTATTTGTTAATATTAAATAAACGAAACATCGATTTAAGTTCAAGCCTGCAATGATTCGAAAAGTTGGGGGACAGCAGAAAGCGGTTTAGTTCGTACTTTTTGAAAATCGCTCAGTTAATACTTTCCTTTTCATAATTTTAAAAATAAAAATTCTATTTGACAAAATAAAATAATTAATCATTGCTCGAATTCAGTTACTTTTATTATTTTTTTATAATGAAAACAGAAAAACAAGTTTTCCTTTAATTTCCCAAATAAAACTGCAATGACTTCAAATAGTTATGTTAATCAGTTAGTAAATTAGACAGTTTGTTTGATTGTTTGTTAATTGGAATTATTGCAAGCATTTTTTAAAATCAACAAAATACTTCTTATTTAATGGAGTAAATTCTAACATTATAAAAAGAATAGAATAAAAAAATTTTTCTTTTAATTTTGCCTTAACACATATAAGTGAACTAAATTTCCATATATTCTACTAAAGTAAGTATATTCAGTTTTTTATAACTTAAGGAAGGCCAGAAAAATGTGGTTATATCCTTGTAGAATACAATTGTAATTTTTATTCAGAATTTGAATCTATGTTTCCTTTGGAAATGTTTCAAAAGAATGATTTCTACTTCTAACTGTACATAAAGTTTTGTTAATAAATAATATATTTAAAAAAATTATTTCATATTGAGTTTAGTAACAAAATTTGTAACAAAGATAAATAAAATTTTCTTGGCAGAACATTCACAAAGTGAACTATAATCATGTGTTGATTTCTTCTGATGACATAGGCTGATGGACATCCCCACTTTAAATCAATCATTAAAATGACACTATTCTGAGCGAATATACGTCTCATCGTGAATTAGTGGTTTTTGTACTATTGATACGTGCTCTGGGGAACGAATTAGCTTTGAGGGGAAAGCACAAACTATGTTGCCATCAGAAATAAATTTTAAACAAGATTCTTCATTGAGCCTGAAACGGCTTATGGGATTAACCAACTGAAATAATTGAAACATTGTATTCTCTATTGATGGGAAAACATTTTATTAATGTAACTACAAATTATTGATCATTAGAGGTTGAACGCACTAAGCATTTAAAAAATATAACTTCTTAATTTGTTTTCCTAAACCAAAATTATTTTTTATAAAAAACTTAACTAAAAAGCGTAATGTTGTAAATATGTAATTTTCATTTTGAAACCGCAAAATCAATCAAAATCTAGAATACTCGTTACTAAATCTTTATCTGTTCTCAATTTAGAAAATTAAACGATGTCATAGTATTATTAGTGTAAACACTCATGCAGACAACAAAAACATTTTGGATAGTTTAAAATTAGAAACTAAAATTAATTTCTTCTGAAACGCAAATTTAAATAAAATTATCCAGTTATATATATTTTTAATGAAATGAGAAATATTCTTAGCCAAAATGTGTAAACTTATTGTATATCTAATTTATAATTTTTTTCCAAAGCTTTTTTTTTCAAATTTTTCATTGATTCAAATTATTATTATAAATTAAGATTGCTCAGATAAAAAAAAGAAATTTTAACTTTACATTTTACCCTTACATTTACGTTTTACTTAGAAAAGTATTCTCAATCGGCAATCTTAGACGTGAAAATTTTCTTCAATTTTTAATGTGCTTAATGAAACTACGGGTAACCCTCCTATAACACTGTTTCTTATAACACGGTTTCGCTATAACACGATTCGTAAATTGCGGGAAAATTCCTACAACACGTCCTCCTTTAACACAGTTTTGTTCGAAATCATATCTTTGTCGCTGAAAGAAATAAAAACATCAACCTTAAATGCGTGTTGGAAGAAGATATGGCCCTCTTCAGTTGAAACAGAAAACATGCGTGAAACATCAGAAAACGAAATTGGTGCCATATTAAAAGTCGCTAAATCAATCGGAGGCAAAGGTTTTGTGGATATGGCTACTAAAGACATTCAAGAATTATTAGTGGAAGAAGAAGTTGACGAAACGGATTTGATGGAAATGGCATCCCTGGATGCAAATCAAATAGATTTTGAGGACGATAAAGATTGTGCAGTTAAGAATTTAACATTAAAAGAATTACAAGAAGGCCTATGCTTAGCGGAAAATCTCGAGTCATTTTTCTTGAAAACAGACCCTTCCACGGAAAGAAGTCGAAAATTCAAAAGGGAGCTGCAAAACTGTTTAACTCCATACCGCAAAATTTACAATGACCTAGTAAGAACTAGTCAGCAAAGTTCGATTACAGATTTTTTTAAGAGGGGAAAACATACAAAAACTTTAAATAGAGAAAAAAGTTCTGAAAGTGAAGGCGATATCGTTCCACCCAAAAAACGTTCTCAGTTGATTGTACTGAGCAATGACGACGAATAAATTCATTAAATTAGGGTTGCGTTAGATTAAAATATTTTTTTTCTTACTTTGTGTTGGATATACATTTATTATTTAATAAAAATTAAGTTGTTTATGTCAAATTTAAAAAAAATATTTGTTTTTAATAAGTTTTTGGAACGTAACCCCCTTTTTGTACTAGTTCTGGGTCTCATACAACACGATTTCACACAACACGGCATTTTCTAGGAACCTAACTACCGTGTTATAGGAGGGTTACCTGTATTTTCTTAAAATACTGAAATATGTTTCTTTATTAAAATAAGAGTTTCTTATCATTAAAATAAAAGCTTAATCTTATCCTGAATTATTTTGAATATACTGTTCACGCAATGACATTTTCTTTTTCTCTTTCAAATAGATTTTAAATATATAATTTTAAATAATAAGCAATTTGATTTTTAATTTTCAAAACTATACACGCATGTTAACAAATTTTTAAATGGCAAAAATTTGCATTAAGTGATCAAATATAAAGAATGCACAGTAGGCAAATAAAACTTCAATAATTTTTTTAATCAAAAATTAAGTTTCGTTTTTGACGAGATATATCCTTTTAAGCGAAATAATGCTGTTTTTTAAAAGAAAATTTTTGAGGGTTAAATTTTGATATTGGAACTTATATATTTTCTTAATATTTGGAGGTCATTATTATTCGATTTTGACTGTTGTATCCCAATTGCTGTACCAGGAAAACATTTATCTATCCTAGATACTGCAGTGCAATTTTGAGAAGAAATTCCCCTTTTCCTTGAAGGTAAGTCTACATCTGGACACAAATATTTTCGACAAAAGAGGTCGTTAATGACAAGTACGTTTCAGCGCGAATTTTCTCACATTATAACGCAACAGTAAGACCAAGGGGCTGCAACAAATCTTGAGATAGAAACAGACTTTCTTTATTGTGGAGCAGCGTATAATAATTTCACAGAGATGCTTTAATGTGTCTCAATAGCATTTCATCTTTCCGTGTAACGTTTCTTTATATTGAAAGTGAATCTATAATATTTTCATGCTATCATCACATTTAAATGATTCTTAGGAAATAATAAAGTGAAAATTGATATTTTTATTTAATCAAGTGAGAGTAAAATTGATATGATATAATTTATACATCTATTACAATAAGAGTAATTATAAACGTAGTTTATCAGATGTGGCATGAAATATTTTTCTTGCAATCATTCATTTTATTCCAAAAATTTTTGTAGGTTATAAACATTTTCTATTGATTAATGAAGACTTCTAAGAAATTTATATATATATATATATATATATATATATATATATATATATATATATATATATATATATATATATATATATATATATATATATATATATATATATATATATATATATATAAAATATTTTTTAATTTTATTCTTACAAGTTTTCATTAATAATATTTTAGCTTATAAAATTTTCTTTTTTTAGGGGATAGATTTTTACTGTGTTATTTCTAGTCAAAATAAAATTAAACTTACACAATTTTATTTATAAGAGGAAGTATAAAATATTAAACTTTTCTAGAATATTTTTAAGGTTTTATTATTTGTTCACAATATAGTAAAATATCCTCTGAAATGAGACTTACATAGTCATTTATTATTTTCTCTTCATTAATTATTATGTTCTATTTCTCCTTATTAATAGAGAAGTACATCTTATTATATACTTTGGTATACAATTACATGCAGATAGAAGTACTATATATTTATATATAATTCATATTCCGCTTGTCTGCTGAATTATTTGCCTGATGTAAAATTGAAAGCGTTAGCACGGAATGAAATGAAACATATCAAAGCATATCAAAATGTTCTTCTCAGATTAAATAAAAACAAAATCTTTTCATACAAAAATTATGATTATTGTTATTTGTAAATTACTATAGAACGTCAATAACAGTAATTTGAACTGCCTATAAAATTGCTTATGCCAAGATAATATTATTTTAAACAATGTAACATACCACTTCAAAACTTTCTTCGCTTCAAAAATAAAGCTTATAGTTTTTTTTTCCTTTTATTAAAATTATTATCTATGTGTTACTACAGGGAGTAGAAAAAAATATGCAATCAGATCTATCGTTCTTTTTTCATACTCATGGTGCAATTATGTTTGAAAAAAATAATGTTTATTTAATATTTTTCCCAATTTTTTGAAAGAGTATTGTTTTATCCCTCTTTAGTATTTTTCATAGAATTATTATAAAACTAAAATATAACAGCAATGTTTGTTATGGTACTAAGTATGAATTAAACTAGATTTTGGTATGTTTATTCTAAAAAAATGTTGTTTTAGATGTCAGGTAATTGTAAATTTTTGCACATGAAAGAACGGAATAACCACATTACTGACATCATCTCTATCCTGATATGAATGTCATTTTATTTTATTAAAATTTTTATTTCACTTGTTGTAAACATTAAAAATAACTTTTATTTCATGAAGCGAAGAAAGCGTTAGGAAAAAAATATTCCTTACAAGGTTCATTCTTTTAAGCTAGTTAGACCTAAAAAGAATTTATTGAAGAAAATATTAAATTCTAAATTGTGTTTTAAAGCAAAAAGAAAAATAATTATTTTCACTTATTCGGCTGCAAATTGTTCAGATGAATATACATATTTACAATACATGCAACTACACAAATAATATATTTAAAACAATTCAATACACGCACAAAATTATATGCATTGTTGCACATATTTTTTTTCATATTTTAAAATCTTTATTTTATATATATGTAATGATTCTACATTTAAACTAACATTCTTAAATGTTTCTTCTTATAATAACCAAATAATTTAATACATATTTTCATGCTATGAAATAATTAATAAATATAATAATATACAATTCATTTCTAAAAATTAGTTAGATATTTAGATAGATAGAAATTAAAAATAAAATTACATATTAATTCCTTTCTATGAAATTTCATTTTTGAGATTAATTTTAGCCAAATTCTAAAAGGTGTATAAATATGAAAAATGATTTGCAATTCTAAGTTGATTTCTTACTCAATTTATATAAATAAAAGTTTTTATATAAATATGTTGCCCAAAATTTTTATATGAAAGGCAATAAAATTTATTAATTATTTAAAAATGAAAATACATGAGAATTATAATTGTATTCTTGTTAATAATATTTTTATTTTATTAGTAATTAGAATAATAGAAGTGCTGTTGAATACTTCATGTATCAAAACTTTTATTAACTGCTAAAGATAACTCAATGTATCATAAGATAACTACAATGTTCTAAGAAGATTTGTATGTTCATCCACTGAGTTGGAAAAAATAATTATACCAAAATAGTTAATGGCGATGTTAAACTTGATTTATTTGTTATTTATTTATTTATTATTATTATTTTTTTATGAATTAGCCAAATAACAAGTTGAAGCATTGTGGAAGCGTTTTTGTGTCCAAAAGGCAACCTATTACATTTTTCACAGGTTGCCTTTAATTAGCAGTAACTTTAGTAACTATAATTAGCTGTAAAATACTGATTTTAGAGTGAATCTTCGTTTTCTAAAGAAATATGTCGATAACCAGGAACATAATCTAAGATAAAAAAATTTTAAGTGGGTTAATTTGTCGAAAAAACTCGCGATTCTTGTGATTGATCGAGCGTTTTTTCGATTGTCCAGTTTATTTTTCTAGAATCAACATAAAAACTCTTTTTGTCCTTTTCTCCATTCGTTTAAACTACTGTTACAGAAGCACCATATAGGAAGATTCAAGGTTTTTGGACTTAAAGACTTTTTCAATTTGAATTTTAATTTCTCAAATTCTTTTTTGGTTCTAATACAAAATTTTAATTTAGAAACTTTATTGCTAACACAAAACTTTTTAGAAGGATACTCATTCTCAATGAAAAAATTGATTTCTTAATACAGTGTATGCGTTTCTCTTTTACGTGAAATAAAATTTGAGAATGAAGAGCAACCAATATTATTATGTTATATTTCTGCATCATTTTGGTGCTTTCGTCTGTGATAAAAATAAGAAAATGCTTTGTTTCTTTTTTGAATTGCAGAAATACATTTCAAGGCGTAGGAATAGAAAAAAGATTTAAAAAACATAACTCAAATATTACTATTTAATAAAAATAGATAATTCTGCCCCATATATTGCAAATAAATTAGTTTTCTGAGTAAAAGAATATGTTTCCAATCAGCCAAAAAAGTTAATTTTTAATACACTTTAAAAATAATAAGAAATATCTCTCATATTTTAATTAAACATGTTTTAGTTTTAATATTTTAATTTCAAATATATTTAAAAGTATAACCCGATTCTTTAAGATAATCTATATTTTAAAGTAGAAACTTCTTTATTTTGTTATTTGTATTACATTATCTTATTATGAGTTTTTGACTCAGTTTTACTGTACGGTCACCCTTGGCGCGTTTTTTTTTTTTTTTTTTGAAGCCAAATTTGGCGAACAGAACATTATTTTTTGTTAGATGCGATTCTCGCGAGATGCTCGTCATACAGATGAAGACCAATAAGAATTAAGGTGAAAATTCAATTTTATTACGTCATCGCGATGAAATTTAAAACATTTTGTTCCATTTCAGCATTTTACTAGAAATATTTGCGAATTAACTACGTAAGATTTTTTTATTGTGTTTTAGAATTTACTTGACAGTTTGGATAATTAATATCCAGGTTGTATTGCTCTTTTTCATTACTTTAAAATTTTAAATTTAAATTAAAGTTACTGTTTAAAATTGTGTCGATGCATTATTTCTTTAGTTTATGTATGATATTCTTATAATTTATATAATTACTATAAAATAATACATAATTTGTATATACATTTTTAAAATTATTGTTTCTGTATTTAATTTCTTAAAGATATTCTATTTAACAGTTTAATTTGTACTTAAGAATTTATATTTATTCTTTTCCGAATATTGCTTTATTTTTCATTGTTATTCGTCTTCGGATTCTTCTAGAATTTTCGTTAGAATTCGTATTCTGATTTTCTTAGAACTGATATTCTTTTCTTAGAACTAATTCGCGTTCGTTTCCGAAGTAATTTATTTTTTTCAGCTCCCTCTTTCTTTTCGAAATATTTTTGTGATGGCTGGCGCATGGGGTATGTCTGATGTAAGTGCGAGAATGTTTGCAAATAATGATGTTATGTGGTATGATGAGAATGTGAATTTAAGGTATTTGTATGGACTGGATGAAAGGAATGAGACATTTGAATTTTGCATGAAAGCTGGTTTGATTGCGGATAAATATGAGTGCTGTAAATGTAGTAAAGATATGAAACTGGTTAAAAGGAAGGATATAAGTGATGGATATGAATGGAGGTGTAAATCTAAAATAAAAGGAGAAGAACATGATGTTAAAAGAAGTGTGAGAAAGGGTTCGTTTTTTGAATTGAGTAGACTGACGATGAATGAAATTTTAGTTCAAATTTATATGTGGGTGAATGAGAGTAAGACTGAATTTAATATAAAAGAGAGTCAATGTTCTACAAAGACTGTGTGTGATTTTCGTTCTTTTTGTCGTGAGGTTTGTGTGGAAGAAATGATTGAAAGTAGCGTGAAATTGGGTGGAAGCGGTGTGATTGTTGAGATAGGTGAGAGCAAATTTGGTAAGCGTAAATTTAATCGGGGTAAACGTGTGGAGGGTAAATGGGTGTTTGGGAGGATTGAACGCGAGACGGGTAAATGTTTTATGAAAGTTGTGGATGATAGAACGTCTGATACTTTGTTGAATGTGATAAAAGAGTTTATTCTTCCGGGTTCCACAATAATTTCAGACTGCTGGAAGAGCTACGATTGTCTTTCTAATGAAGGCTTCGTGCATCTGAAAGTAAATCATAGTCTGCATTTCAAGGACCCGGATACAGATGCCCACACTAATACAATAGAAGGAACGTGGGGAGCAGTTAAACGCAGAATGGCTTCATCAAAAGCGAAAAATGGTCTGGATTATTATCTTGCTGAATATGTGTGGAGGAAAAAAACAATAAAATGTGCAATAAATTCCTTGCGTTCATCGATTCCATTATACGCGTCTATCCACCAAAAACATCTGACCGGGAGCAGGCAGCAGTAGCTGCTTCGATGGCAAAATAGGAGCTGTAGAGAGGTATTTTTATTGTTCACTACTTACATAATTAATAATAAAATAAATGTTGATCATGAAATGAATTTCTTATGAATATTTACCGATTTAAATTCATTAACATAAAATTTAATCAAAACATTTTATGGATAATTTAACATATCAACTTTATTATTTTATCATTGATGGTTAAAATTTATAAATTTGAGTTTTGTTAATTTTGTAAAATTAGTTGAGTATATTATGAAATATTTGTCAACATCGAAATATTTTTGTGTTTTATTTTAATAAAAAATTTTATGGATAATTTAACATATCAACTGTATTATTTTACCATTAATGTTTGAAATCTATAAATTTGCGTTTTCTGTTAATTTTGTAAAATTACTTGAGTATATTGATAGATACCAATAATGTATGAAATATTTGTCACTATTTCAGCCATTATTCCTCCCGCCGTTTTTCCCGATCGGAAATTCGCCATAAGTATGACGTCATACGGCCTTGGCGACTTTTTGAAAATTTCGCCAAGGGTGACCGTACAGTAAAATTTAACCGAGTTTTTTTCTGTATTTATAACTTTTTTGGGGGAGGGGATCAAAATAGGAATTTTATCTATGCGCCAAACATGCTCAGTAAGCCCCTGAGTCAAACATACAATGAAAAATGGCAATGATTTTCATCATATCAAGTCTTAAAGGAGATCGTCATATCTATTAAAAGAAATTTTTATAAATTTATTCAGTAATTGTGAATGTAGTTCGGTTTATATTTTATCTGAAGCTGGTAATAATTGAAAATTATTTTTGTATAATAGCTGAAGGTAAATAAAAGTAATTATTTATGAACTTACCTTATAAACGGGTACTTATGGCATGTATGTAGAGCAAAGTCGTACTTTCACCTTCATGGTGCTCTGATTAAAACGAAAGACGCTCCCAATTGACTTAAATTTGCATAGACAAGGCTTAGCGTGCTTGGTTTGTCCAAGTGTCATTAGTAACAACAACATATTGTAGAAACTATTTGACTAAGGATATCAACAGTTTTCAAATATTCTTTTAAATTTCGACTGCAAAATCGGTCTTATTCCCTTTAAAACGTAAATGTAGTGTAAAATAAAGAGATGTAAATTTAAGGATGCATACAATATTTTTAAAAGAACGAATATTGATAATATTACTATCGTTCTTATAATGAAGAAAAAATTGTGTTAATTTCTAGTAAATAAAATGATGATTACCAAAATGGCTAAACTGAATATTACGCCTCAGCCCGCCAAGCGCGAAAAGCTGCCAAATCTGGTAAAATTTGGTAATTTTTTCCTCGTTAAATTAATTCGCCAAAAAATCACCAAAAGCGATTAGTTGCCAAATATATCATCAAATACAGCGTCGGAATGTCTTGCCGCCGCACATACCGGAAATGCTTGCCATTTTCATTTTGGATTTTTTTAGCGGATGTAATGCGCGGTAATTTAAATCCTGTTTTTTTCATATTTATTTTTTATTTCATTTCGGATGTAGCGCGGAATATAAATATTGTCTTTTTATATTCACATTTTTTATTTCGCTGTGGATATAGTGCTGGAATTTCAATACCGTCTATTCGTTTTGTATTCCGCTGTGGATATAGTGCCAGAATTTCAATATTGTTTTTTATATTCGTTTTGTATTTCGCTATGGATATAGCGCCGGAATTTCAATCCCTTCTTTTATATTCGCTTTGTATTTCGCTGTGGATATCATGCCAGAAATGAAACTCTGACTTTCATATTCAGTTTAGATTTTGCTGCGCATGTAGAGCGCCAGATGAAAAATGAAGGTAAGAATTTTATTTTAATTATTTTCTGCAGGCGTAGAAAGAATTCCTAGAATTGTATGTTAAGTATTTAAATTTACAACAATAAACAAAATTATAGAATTATTCTATTTTTTTAAATTATTGTAGATGTGTCTACTTTTATGTAGTAATAATTTGGGTATAACTGAATATTATGGTCTCAGCTTGGCGAAATTTACGAAAAAACACTTTCGCCAATCGAAGGAGACAGAGGTATTTGAAATTGATTGGCAACCCAGAATGGGTGCCAATCGGCATAAGAAATCGGTGTTTTCCCCTCCCCCATCTAACACTAAATAAGAAAATATTAACAACCATGTAAATAAAGTTGGGTTTTTCCCCCGATTTCAAATTGCTACGTTTAATGGTATAGAAGAAAACAGTAATCGTAATAAGAAATGATTAAAGATTCTATTTAAAAATATTTCAGAATTAAAATTAAAGGAAATAAAGTAGCAAAAATAATTATATTTAATAACATCTAGTCAAAAATAAATAAAATTATGAATTTCAGTAATTTTAGATAGAATTTTACAAATCATTACCACATAAAAGTAAACAAATCAAGAATAATTTTAAAAATTAGAACGAGTCGTCTACTATTGGAAATTAAAATACTTAATATACAATTCTAGAAATTCTACGCCTGCAGAAAATCATTAAAATAAAGTTCTTACCGTCATTATTCATCCGGCGCTCTACATGCACAGCAATATCTAAAATGAAGTCAGAGTTTAATTTCTGGCACGATATCCACAGCGAAATACAAAAAATTTGAATATAAAAGACAATATTTGTATTCAGCGCTACATCCAAAGTGAAATAAAAAATAAATGTGAAAAAACAGGATTTAAATTAACGCACTTGGCAACCAATAAAAAAATCTAAAATGAGGCAAGCATTTCCGAGATGTGCGGCGGCGAGACATTCCAATGCTGTATTTGGTGACACATTTGGCAGTTAATAGCTTTTGGTGATTTTTTGCAAAATTAATTACGCGAGGAAAAAAATCCCCAAATTTTACCAGATTTGGCGGCTTTTCACGCATGGCAAGCTGAGACAGTAATATTCAGTTTAGCCATGATTTATAACATTCTATCTTAAATCACTGAAATTCATTATTTTATTTATTTTTAACTAGATTTTATTAAATGTAAATACATTTATGTCCGTAAACTAATGTTAATTCAGAATCACACAGAAATTGAACTTTAAAATAAAAATTTCACGTATAGAATTATCACACACATCTTGATGAATAATATGTAAAATACAAGAAACCACCAGATGGCGCCGATATTACGTCACAATGACGAGAGTGTAAGAGAGGGGTATATAAGGAATGGTTGCAAAGAAGTAAAATTGTTCACAAGTGTTTTAAAAGACTTTCAGTGCAATAACCGTATAGTTATGGCACAAAGGAAATATTTGGATGATGTTTTAAGTGGTAGAATTATCGGTCGTCTAGAATGTACACGTATCCAGCAGGAAGTATCCGAGGAACTTGGAATCGCCCATAGTGTCATCTCCAGGCTTTGACAACGGTTCCAAAATGATGGAAATATGAGTAGACGTTATACAGCACAGGTCGCCCCCAAGTTACAACGCCGACTGAGAACCGGTATTTATCAGTTATTGCCAAAAGAAACAGACGAAGCACAGCATCCACTATCCGTACGACATTTTCAAGGCAGATCATTTATACCTTTATCATTATGAGCTACATTATATGTAGCTCATAATGATAAAGGATTTTATTTTGAATTACTAAATTAGAAGGAAGCTTAAATTATTGCAAGAAATATTAATTTTTTTTTCACTTAAACTTGTATTGTTGCATCTCACATGAGTAAAATAATTGTCATGCTTGAAAATTATTATTTTGCATTCCATTTTGAAAAGTAAACAGAAGTGTGCAGGTTTGTTATTCTTTTAAGCAATACTTAAAATTTTAGCAAAATTTACAAATTATTGTTATATGATGAAAATCATATTATGTTGAGATTAACATGCAAAAAGGTAAGAGAAGTGAAGTAAAAAAATAAATATTTACTACCTACCAATTGTGAATGCATGGTCAATTTATCATATAGATATTAAAAGTAGATTACATTTCTGTATTGCTGAACACTTATCAAGACTAAAACAGCACATAAAAATTTAACAATAAAAACTTATGTATTCAAATTTTCATTTTCTGTGTATAATCACATTATGTTTTACAATATTATTATTTTACTAAATTAGTTTTTTCCATAAAGTGAATTCCAATTAAATTTAAAAAATTTTCTGCAAGAAACTAAGTTGAGAATTACACACTTAAGTCATTTTTCTTATGGCTCTCATGAAGAATAAAATTCTTAATTTTATTAATATTTCTGACTTATAGCTATCTCAAACAAAAAAAGTATCAAAATTTATATTACACTTAATTAAAAATATTCAGTTTGATATTAACTAGTAATTGTTACTGAATTTTTAAACTTTAGTTACTATCTCTCTGTAAAATTTTAAAATATTACTTTTTTTTAAACATAAGAAACTACATAAAGATGAACAAACTTGTGCATTATTTGTTTATAATTTTCTTATTTCTATTTGCTATTTATTAAAGCTCAACATTAATTTTCAACTAAAGTTGCCTAGGTGCAGAAATATTACATCCTGAAAATATTAACAGGATATAACAGTTTATTGTAAAATATTTTATTTAACAAAATGCAAGTATTTTTGCAACTTAGATAATATACATTTTCGTTTTAACATTAAGTTTTAAACTTTGCTCTTCTGTGTAATCACTAAAGCGGCCTCTTAACTATAATTGGTCAAGACTAAAACAGCACCTATAAACTTAACAAAAAAACTTATTAGATATATGAACTTTATTGGATAGAAAATTATTAGAACAATAATACTTTTTACACATCCATACATTATATTTAAAATGTAATCAAAATTTTTTTCTAACTCAAAATAGTTTTTTAATTTTAAAAATTTCAAGATAAAAATTGTTTTTTGGATATGACATCAATAGTTGACTCTTTCAACTGGTATTTTGCTACTTGGGAAGCATTTGGTCTTATAATAAAATAATTTAATATTTGTTTATCTTAACTGTTCATTTGAAGAATATTTGTAACTGTAAAAATTATTAAAATGAACAGCTGAAAGTAAAACATCCTATGAGGAAAATTTTTAAACAATTTAGCACTATTCTGGAAACGGTCATAATTACTGAATCCCAAACTCCATGATGTGTAGAGCAAATATTCTCATATTGTGTAACTAAACATAAAAAAAATAAAAATGAGCAATTTTTCATGTAGACACTTTCAACATATTACCAGCGAAATACAAAACTACAATTAGTGATACCTTTAAGTAATAATTAATCATAGTAATACAAATTATATAACTGATCTATTAGTGTAGTTTTATGCATAAAATATTGAGACCCATGTCATAACAGAAACATTTCATACAGTTTGGAAAGGAATAATTTACACCAGCTTCAAATTTCCGTTTAAAATGTAAAACAAACTATCAATATTTGTTTATAATTTTCAACAGAAATAATAATTAAAAATTAGTGATAAATATACTTCAGATATTTGATAATTATTTTAAATATTTCAGAATAATTTATAAAAGTTTCATAGTGAATTATAATAATACTGAAATTAGTAGCAGTTGGAATACTATAAACAAATTTTATTAATTTATAATTCTTTACTAAATGCAAATAATATGTGTAATTCAAAGTTCAATCACTACAAGATGGAAAAAAACTAAAATTTATATATTAACATTAAATAAGATATACTTTATATTATTTTATTAAAGAAATGTAAAATTACCATTAATCAAATCTTTAATAAATAATTAGTTTTTTCATAATTTTGGACATTTTGACCCTGAAGCTGCATCATAAATATTTTATATAATTTAAAAAAATCTTTTACACAGGTTGCTAATTTCTGCTTAAAATATAAAACAAATTTTCTTTTCTTAAGAATTTATCATTTTCAATATAATTAATTAACTACAAAAATACAACTTTAGGGTAAAAGTTTACAGAGCTGTACAGGTTTGGCGCGATTTCAAATTTTTCGCTCCAAGCGCTCAACAGCTTGGTCGCCAACCTAAATTACGTTACGTTACTACGCGCAATATCCGGCTACCAACACTGATCGAGTTCGATTTTCAACTAAGAAATCGAGCGTTTTTTCAAATTACAAATAACAAAATTTCGAAATATTTTATTATAAATAAGTAATATAGAATTTTTAAAATTCTAATAACTAGAAACGAAAATTTTAAAACTCGAATTTTAATATACCGTGCAAATGCGCTCATTTAAAAAAAAAAAAACTTCAGTGTAGTGCTACCTACTAAAGTGACAACCGAACAATAAAACTAAATTTCTAACTTTAACAAAAATCTTTTTTAATTATAACTGGATTTTTAATTTACCGAGCAATGGCGCTTGCATTAAAAATAATCAGTGTAGCGGAACCTAGTACAATGACAACTGGGCAATAAAGCTAAATTTCTAACGTTAACAAATTGCATTTTTTATGCAAACTCGACTTTTAATTAACCGGGTGTGTGACGCTCGCCTTCAAAAAATTTCAATACGGTACAATCTAACGCTAACCTGAATCACGCAATAATGCTTACTTAAATATGTATTTACTTATGTAAATATACATTTTTATTAAAACTAGAGATACTAATTATCCCTGTGAATGAAATTTTATTGAAAAATAAAATAATTCGCCCGGCCGAGAAAGAATGGTTGCTTCGAAGAAATCTGCTACAGTATTTTCTTTGTAGTTTCTCTGCTATACATACTCTGTGATATAGAATCGAACTGACCAGGCACATGATTAGTATCCCGAACACATCTTTTATTGGCCGACCAAATACAATTTCGCAATAATATAACTTTAAAAAATTCAAGCAATATAGTTTTCAGAATTTCGAAACAATATTTTAAAAATTATAAACATTATATCTTCGAAAATTCGAGATAATTTAACTTTAATAAAATTCGAAGTTCAATAGCGGGAACATTAACGCATAGTATATTCATTAATTGTAAACAAATAAAATTAATCATTAAACGCAAGGGTTGCACACAAAACAAATTTCACGCATGTAATACAATCACCTTAATTCATAAAACGAAAATCTCGTCATGAAAACGCATTCACGAACCCTTACACCAATTTGGCGTACTTTATCGCGGGCTTGGCGCATTTTACCCTCTGTACAGTTCTCTACTCTTTAGCGAACTTTAGACTTTTAATAATTCAAATTAATTTATAATTTATACTGAAATTTCTACAGTAATACTAAATCCAGTTTAAATACAGAGCAAGTTTCCTTAATCTATCATTCTTTAGCTATGATCCATTAAATACAATATTTTCTACATAATCATACTCACTTTCAAATATAACCATCAGTACTTGCTAACTTCATACTTAATGTAAACATGATGAATAATCTATTGCACATAATTCTTAATAAATGAAATATAAAAATTGTAAAAAACATATTCAGCAGACTTCTTCTTCTTCTTCTTCTTAGAATTGGGTTTGTATGTCATTGGGCACCTCTGCTTTTATCAGCATTTTGTACCATTAACTCCAAACCCAATGCTTCCTAGTTCCATTTGCTCGGGTCACCCACTTTATTAATAAAGTCCGATTCAGCAGACTTACATAAGAAATCAATTATTAAACTGTAATAGAAATCATTGTGTTTGTCAATATTGCTTAGATAATTATTTGTAGGTTTAAAAAATACACATAAATAATTATTATATTATTGAAAATATTGTTTTTGTTTTGTGTGTAACAACTGCAAACAATGTTTTGCCAAACGTAGATGATTTTATTTTGAAAATGTAAAATTTGTGACTCCAGGAAAATATTAGTTTAAAGAGTTACTTAAACTATGATCAATTGAATATAATATTTTCTATACAACTAACCATACTCACTTTTAAATATAAACCATTAGTAATTGCTAATGAGGATATTCAAACCTAAACATCTATTTATATTTATATATTTATATATATATATATATATATATATATATATATATATATTATATATATATATATATATATATATATATATATATATATATATATATATATATATATATATATATATATATATATATATAAGCCTGATCATTTTTAAAAACATTATAATTTTGATTAAACATGTTGAATGCTCATTTCCTTTTAAGTAGTTTAGATAGAATAATCAAAACATGTTAGTTTGCACTACGTATTTTATAAAAATTGTGAAAAATATTGAAAAAATATAATAAAATAGGAATTAAAATTTTTATGTTTTTTAAGTTATGCATGATAATTTAGGGACAATATTTTAAAAAATTATAGTATTCAGCTTTTTAAGAATGAAGGACATTATTTCTGAATTTCTCAGAATTATGTAGTGACTATATTCATTTCAAATTCATCGCAAATACATAGAACGTAGAAAATAGCATTCATAGAAAATACATGAGCAATATGAAAAATGTAAAAAACAACTGATTTTAATGTAAAAAAACCCACCTTTTTTCATAGTAACACTATATAACCTAGATAACTTTTTTTAGTTTTAAATAATTGAGTTTAATGAAATATTTTTTTAATTTCTATGGTCCATAAGTAATAATTTCATTTACTATATTCCGTTAAAAATTGGTATTACGCTATTCAAGCAATTTACTTATTTAAATGAGTTCTGCATTTTCGAAACATTACAAGTTGGCAAGGACTAAGTGCATCAATAAATAATGTATTAAGACTTTATAAAGGCAACAGGACCACTATAAAGATAAAAAGCTATGTCTTTATTTCCTTGCCCCTGCAATAAAATTGAAGCTATGATTATTACCAAAATATAACCACTTGCATATGGTTTGTAGTTTCTATAAATTTTCACTTGCTTATAATTCGGCATCAAAGATCCTAGTCTTTGGATTTTCAACACATGTATTCCTCAAGATATAATTCTATATGATGACAAGCCATACTCTGAATATTTTTGTTAATAACTTTTGGCATTTCATCAATTCTAAAGTGCAGTTAAACTTAGCAATTTATAAACAAATAAGACTACCATTTGAAATGCTTATCCACTGAGATTTTTTTGTACTTTATATAAATAAAATTTAGTAAGCTAATTCTTAAACACATTTCTTGATGCTTACACATTTGATTTAAATTAATTGAATTTCCCTGCATAATGAAATAAATATATTAATTTAGAGCTGTTTTTAATATATACAAAAACAGAAAATTGGTGTCTAAAGTTTAAAAAATTTATCCATTGTAACAAAATATATATAAGTAATTTACCAATAAGTATAACTCAACAATCAAATAATGTTTTGCGAAAGAAATCTCTGACCAAAATTTAAAATGAAAAACATAACTTTAATAAAGAAGTATGTCGAATGGAAACTATTTGTATTAAAATGTTAAAAACACAGTTTAAAAATATGGAATATACTCCCCGTACATAAATGCAATGAAGATAATGGAAAAAATAAATTCCAAGGAATAGAGTGCTGTGAAGCCAACTAAATTGTAACACAATAAAATTTATTGCTGTTGAATAAAATTCTTAAAATAGACAAATTTTTAAAAAATAAAATTTTCATAGTAACCAAACTTTAATACAAATGTTAGAAAAACAAACTTACAAATATTAGCAGTTTCTTCAAATGGGCTTTTTATGTCAAATGTAAAATATAAATTTACATATGTATATGAATAAATGAAATGGAAAATACTATTATTATGATATTATAAAAAGCAGTAGAGTAATATTACATACATGATTGCATCACAGAAAATAAAACAATGAATTCCAAGAGCATCTTCAAAGTGCTATGAAGCCAAATAAATCGAAACAGTATTTCTTTTGGAATAATATTCAGTAAATACATTCATTGGAAATTTATATGTGAATAAATAAATCTAGATAAATACGTATATTACTATATGTATAATAATAACATAGGATTTTGGGGTTTGGGGTAGTTTCATGGTTAAAATAATATACAAAAGAATTGCAAGTAAGAAATAAAATATGTATCTAAACATAAAAATATGAAATATTTTCATTTTGATTATAATTGTAAGTTCAATTAGATTAAAAATTTTCATGCTAAGCATAATTTGTTATTACCAATATAAGAAAAATCAAACTCACCAACACGTTGACTGAAAACTTCTTGATAAATTAACAAAATTTGAAAACGGTTGTGATTAAACTTGTATTATCGAAGTTTCTAAATGATTAAAATTCAAGAACATTAATGTCAATTAGTAAGAAAATTCATGATAAACAAAAATGCAACTAAAGAGCATAGAAAAATAGGTAGCAATATTGGATTTTACCCTATATCTGATATATTTTGACAAAATCTTGGCGTGCCTAAGATGGTTAGTAACTTGGCAACCTTTCTAGGACCAATAGTGGCTTATCATGGAAAACTGGGGAAAAACTAGCCCCCATGATAGGACCAACATTGGCTTATCTTGGCAGACTGTATATTAGAGAAACCTTGGCCCCCATGATAGGACCAACCTTGGCTTAACTTGACACGCCCAAGATTGGGGAAAGCATGGCGCCCATTGTATGTACATTCTTGGGTTTATCTTGGCATGCTGTATATTGGGGAAAACTTGATGCCCATCATTGGTCCCTTGTTGGGGTTGTCTTGGCAAGATTGTCAATATTGGGCCAAGCTATTTTACTACTTGGGCATGAATGCTGTAGAAAACATAAACTTTTCTTTTAATGAGGTAATAGAAAAATGTTTGAAAGGGGTGTGGAAGAACTTTCCCATACAACCACACACGTCTATTAGACATCTTTTAAAGATCCATTGAGTCCAAAAGACGTCCTGGATACCTTTTGGATGTCATAAAGACGTCCATGGTTAGATGTGAACTGGATGGTCTTCTATCGACTATATATGAACGTCGGATTGACATCCACGATGGATGAGTTTTGGATTATTAGCATTTGGATCTGTAATAGACGTAATTTATATGTCCATGATAGATGTAATTTGGACGTCCATGGTGGACGTACTTAAGACATTCATAATGGATGTTATCGTGACATGTATTAAAAGAAAGTAATTAACTGCAATTGTAATTATTTTTGTTTATTGCTTCCATAATTTTAAATTATCGCTTGCCTCACAGTCTACAGTCGTTTGTTACTACGTTAAGAAGTGTTTAACGAAGTAAGTTAAAAAATAATTGCTTTTCTTTTATCGATTCATATTTTAGTCCTTCTAAATAACTTATTTTTATTCCAAAGAAGTCATAATATAAATAAGGTTTAAAAACTGAGTAGTGTTATCTAAGTGTAGAAAACCAACCATGTTTAGGTGTATTTTTACTTTAATAAATTACATTTGTAACTATTTTAAATTAACGTTAAAAGATAAATATCTTTTATTTATAAATTGTGCTTGATAGCAGAATGTAATAATTTTTTATGTCATTAAATTTTAAAATTATTTTTAGAATGAAAAAATGCAAACATTAAGATTAGGATGAAAATTGCTGGAAGAAAATACCACAAAGTAATTTTCTTTAATAAAAATCATTTTTTCTCTCCAAAATTACTTAAATTTATTATTATTATGTCATACAAAGACTTGTGTATTTATACCTTGATTTCAACAAGATAAATATTAATCAATATTAGGATTTGATTCAAAGATTTAATGTTTAATTAAAATACTTGAATTTTTACTGGTGAATTAAAAATCTGAATGTTTTTTTTTATTGTATATCAAATTTTAAATCAATTATTCAAGATTTTGCTACTTAGCTAGAAAAAATTATACCACCCAATTTTAATGTATGCTGGACTAATATTACAAATGAAGAGCTTTTAAAATGTATACTTGAAAATTAATTTTTGTATTTTGTAGTTAAATGGAAGATATGTTTATTTCCTATACCAGATTTGGAATTCTTACTTTCCTGGTCTGGTCTGTTTGGTCTGTTTGTCGCTCAACGGTCATTTTTTGCACACGAGGGCTAATTAGACCGGGACTTACGGCTTAAAGTGGATTCCGAACCACTACAAACATCCATGCCCAAGGTGGGATTCGAACCCACGAACTGTTGAACCGAAGGCAAGAGCGCTAACCATTCGGCTGCCAGCTCGGCCTTACTTTCCTGGAGAATCCTCTGGAAGATTTAAATTTGTTGTCTACTAAAAGTTCTAGAATTTGAAGTAAACATTTTTTTTTATTTTAATGAAAAATGATGTTTAAGATTATGTAAAATGATTTAGTATGAATTGCTTAGATCTTCAGTGATTTAGCATTTAGAATGTAATTGTTTGTGATCTGTGAATGTGATTTTTTTATAAGATTTTCTCTACACTTAATTTATTAGCAAAATTTCTTACTTCCATAATGCTTGTAACGCTGGATATTTTTCATAGTCTTAATTTTGTATTTTGTTTAATACTCTTACAAAAACCATCTGATCATAATATCTTCAAAATCAATTATTTTTTAATCACACTACACATGTAAGTAAATTAATATAGGAATGCTCATTTTCAGGAAAAAAAAATCATAAATTATAATAGCAAATGAAACTCTTAATACAGTGATTTCATTTTCACTAAAGTTATTTTTAAATCAATATAGTTAAAACCTTTTTGTATGAAAAGAATTTAGTTTATTGTAAAAAAAAAATGAAATTAGTAACTAACTGAAATTTCTGAAATTCAAACCATTTGCTTGTATGCATATACCCTGAAAGGAAGTTAAGAAGCATGCTCTCAGTGAAATTTAAAAAAAAATGATTGCGTAAACAGAACAACGAACAAAGTTTCTGGAATGAATATTATATGTGTAATTCCATTCAAATTCTGTAGATTAATTTGAGTTAATAAATGATTCTCTGATTTAGATTTAAACAGAAATATCAATATTCTATTTTTAATTGTATTCCTTTAAAGATATTTTGTAGTAGTTCACTTTTCTACAGACTTCAGACTTTACTGGCAAAAATAAACTGAATGGCATCTACGTTTCACACAATAACCTGATTTTTAGTTCCATTGAATATCTGTCTTTATTAATTTAATTTGAATATTATTAAAAAAGATGTACACATTTGATCACAGTAAACATCATTTATTTATTGAATGTTGATTGGAAATTCATTTTTTCTATAGTGTTTCATATTCTGCTCTGCTATGCATGAAAAATTGCTTAGGATGGGCTGAACCTAATTTCTAATAAATTGAAAAAATAATTTGTTTTATAAATAGTTAGCTTTTTATATTTATAAGATTTTAAATTTTTTTATTGTGTTATGCTTTAATTATTTTGGTTGATAAAGTTGAATTGTATTTTAAGAGATAAAATGTACCTCATTTATAAATTCTAAATTTTGTTTTCATTTTCAATTAAATGAGAATAACAAATTTATATACCTGAGGATAAGATTAAATTTAAAATAAGCAAATTAAAAAAAAATAATTTTTCTATATTTATGCTTATTTGGAACTAATGTAGAGCAAGAGAAAATAAATCCTTTAAAGGATTAAAAGCATGGCAATTTGTTTCTACTGAGTGCAAATTGTAAATAAATATTTCATGTATTAAATTTTATTAAGAGTTTATACTGTTGTAAAAATGATAAAAATGTTTAATCAAAACATTTAATATATTCCTTTGTAAATAACATTTCTGTTTGTATTGAGCACTAATATATGTAAATTCAATTCTACGCTAAAGTGAACAGATCCGTACGGAGGGTAAAATTCGCCAAGCAGGCGATAAAGTGGTGCGATAAGTTTGCAAAACTGGTTTAACGGTTCGGTTTACGTTTGTATGACGTGCTTTTCGTTTATGAGGTAACGTGATCGCGTGATATGCGTGGTTTGTATGTAACCCTTGAAACTATTACAAAATAATCTTAACGCTTTGAATTTCGTTATTCGATTTTTGGAGTTTGTGTGTTGCTTGCGAAAATAAATAATTATTGGTGAGGATATATTGATTTTACGTTTTCACGGAGTACGTATGGAGAAAGAATCATCGGGAAAACTTAATAGATTTTTCAGATGCGATAAAAACGGTATATTCGCCGAAAAGTAATGATTCGGAGAGCGATGAAGATTAGGTGAGTTATTTTGTTTTTTATTACAAATTTATTCATATTTAGAAACTAAGGTTTTTATAAAAATGATTGTTTCCTTAATTAAATGAATGCTTATGTTGTGTGTATTGCATGTTAGTGTTAGAACGTGCCGCGTACTGAAATTTCTTTAATGTAAGCGATATATTAAAATTTGAGTTTAAATTAAAAAATGAAATTTGTAAAAGTTCGAAATTTAACTTTATTGCCGGGTTGGCACTCTAGTAGGTAGCGCTACACTGATGTTTTTTTAAGGTGGGCGCCATTGCTCGGTATATTTAAAATCGAGTTTAAATTAAAAAATGAAATTTGTAAACGTTCGAAATTTAGCTTTATTGCCGGGTTGGCACTGTAGTAGGTAGCGCTACACTGATGTTTTTTTAAGGTGGGCGCCATTGCTCGGCATATTTAAAATCGAGTTTTAAAATTTTCGTTTCTATTTATTAGAATTTTAGAACTTCTACAGTATTTAATTATAAGGAAATATTCAACTTTTTAATATTTGGAATTCTAAACGCACGATTTCAAAGCTGAAGTTCGAACGCGATCGTTATTGGTTGATGGCTATCGCGGTTAGTGACGTAATTTAGGTTGGCGACAGAGCTGTAGATTGCTTGGCGCAAAAATTCGAAATCACGCCATTCTCGTACGGGTCTGGTAACTTTTACCCAATTCTATATTTTATTATTTAAGTTCTGTTCTTTTAATAGTAATGTTAAATTTTTCCTATTAATCTAACTCTTTTTTTGCTAATTTGAAGATTCATTACAAATTTTAAACATTTTGTAATTTCAGTTATTTAATCAATTTCAAAGGGTAAAAGATTAAATAGTATATATTTCCCAGAAATTAGTCCCTTAGGTTTAGCATATATGTAATTAAAAAGATAAACATTTCTAAAATTGGTATTATGATATTTGACGTGCCATGGATCTAAACTGGACCAAAATGAGGCGTCTACTGGATTAGAGTACACCCACCTGATGTCATATCGACGTCTACTGGACGAAATTGTGTCATATGGGCGGATACTATACTATAGTTGATTTGATTTTGTATTGTTTAAATAGCTATTTTTTATATATAAATGCTATATTAAATGTAGGAATATAATAGATTTATTTTTCTAAAACTGATGTGAATTTTATGCTGTAAATATTTATTATTATGACTATATAATGTATGGATGTTGCCAAAATTAATACAGTAATTTCAAATTTAAATTATAAAATGTTTTTAATTATAAAGTATTTATATTTTCATTTGTTTTGTTTCAGTGCCACTTTTTAAGCTAGTCTGGGGGAACTTCTGGGAATTGCACTATAAGCATCATTAAAAAATTGATGACCAATGAACTTCCACCTGAGTTCAGTTACATTGGTGCTAGGGATAAGAAATCCTTTAATGGACTAAATATGAAGCAGTTAGTTTTAGGTAAGTGCAATGTTTGAATAAGCATGTCATTGAAAATTTTTTTTTGTAGAAATGATGAAAAAATACACTTCTAATAAAAAAAAAATTTTGAGGAAATATATTTATGTAAGTGCTAATATATAAATTCAATTCTCTGTTTGATTACTTAAGCACTGTTTTCATTATAAAAGTAATGTTCAATTCTATCTGATGTTTTTGTAACATATTTTAAACACACATTTTGTAATTTTAATTATTTAATCAAACACAAAGGTTACCATATTTACAAAGCTGATATTTCTCAGAAATTGAATTGCTAAATAGATATTTAAAACATTTACTGAATTAAAATATAAATATTTCTAACACTGTTATTATAAAGTTACTTCATGTCTTAAATTAGTGAAGGAAAATTTTGTTATCTTTCTGATTAATTTACGCTGATTTTACTAATGAGATTTACATCCAATCAGTTTTATGTGTTAATCAGATTGATAAGAAATAAATTAAATATTGATGAAAATTGTCTTCTGGATTTTTACTATTATTTTGTCTGAGGTTATTCATCTGAAAATGTTAATCGTTATTGTTAATTATTTTAAATGTACTTTATTTTCAGATGCTGTGTGGTGAACTCCACAGTATTCAAAGACAACTGATAGTGAAATGGAAACTGCGATAATGAACTGGTTACATCATGCAAAAGCAAGATTTATCAATGAAAGAATCAAACATTTCAGTTAATTAATATTTCTGTATAATGTAAATAATCAGAATAAAAATTGTGTGCATTAAAAATAAATTCTATTAGTTTGTTATATTTTTCTTGAATTAATTAAGATTTACACTCTCTTGCTGGAATATTTTCTTAAACAAATTTTAATTTTAGAAAGAAAAATAATTCAGCTTTTAAACAATGAAATAAGTAATTTTCAGAATTCTTTGTCATAATAATTTGGAATATTCAATTGAGTGGAAAATTTTAGTTAAATAAAAGTTTCTCTTTTATCTTTTACAAAAAAGACATTGTTGAAATTATATCTAATTAGTTAAAATATTAGGCTGAGAAATAAAATATTCTTATAAATTTCTCTTACTACAAAATTAATTAAAAAAAAAAGTATGAACAATAATTTGCCTGACATTAAAATAAAATTACACTCTACAAATAAAAATATCCTTGACTATTTTATTACTCTCTAGTTATAATAGTAATTCATATATTTATGCATTCACTGGAAACTCTTCTTATAAGTAATTTTTAACTACTCCAAAGAAAAAAGAATTGTTTTATTTTAAACAATAAGAAACTAAATTTTCAAAAGGTTAACTGTAAAACAATGAGCATAAAAATAATGCTAATTTATCAATTGTGAGAATTTTATTACATTAACTAGAACAGTAAATCTGTCAAAAATATAGGATATTTGATTGAAAATTAAGAAAAATGTGATACTAAAGCAATTTCATAAGTAGCATGCTAATTAAAAATAATTTTCTCTTTGTCTAGTGGACAAAAATTTATGAGCCACAGATAGATGAGGGATTATTTCAAAATCTTCGCACATCTAGAATACATCCACAAAACTACCAAGTATAGAGCAGGGCGGATGAATACATCCAAATTTCGTCCATGAACCATCCACTGGCAACGTCTCGTAGAAGTATAGTGGACGTAAAATAGGTGGATATTTGACGTGCCATGGATCTAAACTGGACCAAAAAGAGACGTCTACTGGATTAGAGTACATCCCGCTGATGATGTCATATCGACGTCTACTGGACGAAATTGTGTTGTATGGGTTTGGCCATATCTAAGCAAGGGTGGTGACACTGGCTACGATGTCGATATGAATGAAATAGTTGAAGTAGCGAAATAAACTAGTTTAGATGAGATAAATGTAGATGTCGAAAAAATGTTGGAAGAAATAGCAGTAAGTCTTTCTAATGATGAACTCAAGGAATTAGTGGATCGAGAAAAACACAAAAATATTCAAAGTAGTGATTCTGATACAGAGCAAAAGGAACTTTCAACAACGTTTCTAAAAACCAGTTTGGCCACTGTTACAGAAATTATAGACCAATTTATTGAAAATGACCCAAATTTTGTCAGGAGTTCTGAGGCAAGAGGATATGTTATGGATGCCTTATCCACTTTTCTAAAGCTTCTTGTAGAGAGCAAAAGAAAAACGCAAATTGCATTAGATAGCTTTTTTGATAGAAAGGCAGAAAATTGGAAATACTGAAGAGATTGAATGATGTAAAATCTAAGTATTTTGACTTAGAACTTTATTTATTTACATATATATATATTCAATTATTATGTCACTATATTTATAAGAGATAACTTTCTATTTTATTATTATAAAAAAGATAATTAATAATTTTAAGGATAAAGTACCTGACCAATTTTCTACCCATAATCCCCAACTACATTATCTCTGAATAATTAAAAAATTTCAGACAAACTCTATATTTCATCATTTTCATCTTTCTTTTTCAAAAAAATTTTTACAGAGGAAAAGGAAACGCATACATGTTATTTGGAGGGTGAAAGCTTGATTATATTTTACACATTAAAAACCTTTTCTTTTAAGTCTTAACTTGTTAAAAATTCTGATATAAAATTAGAATTGCAGTTTTGTAGTTTCCATAGATATTTTGTTACAAAACCCCGACATGAAATACTAGCTATAGTTTATTTTATTTATTTCTTCATAAAACTAACTAATAATCCTAGTTTTACGATATGTCAGTCTCTAATTTCGATTTTACTCCCTCGTATTATCAAATCATATTATTTATATTGTTCTTAACGTTCCATAACAGTCAGTCAAAATATGTTTCATTTCATTGTAGTTGGCTATTTATTTATTTATTATTATTTTTTTTTGCATAAGATCTATAAATTAAAAGAACAAGCTGCACCGAACAAAATTACTATTATTTAATAAAATGTTATTCTAATGTGGAGTCATCTGAATGCAAAGTTTAAATTAACTTGCTTCGTCTGATTTTGTGCCTATAACTTTAAATAAGATTTATTCTAGAGTAAATACAATCAGCATGAAGTCAGAAAAATCTCCTAATTTTTGGAAATATTCCTTAATTAAATACTTTCATTCCGAGAAGAAGAAGACAACTGTGGACAGAAAACGTGGCGGTTGTTAACATGTTTTCCATATGTTCCAGGAGACTCTTTGAGACCCCCGAAAATTGAATGCATATATGAATAAAAACTGTTTTTTACCACAAGTCTATACTCCTGCTCAATTCTAATTTCTTTTTCTCTTCATTTCAATATGCAAATAATTAATACTAATTCATCAAGAATTACTGGCTACACTTTACAAGATGAATCGTAACTCATGTTTATTTTCAATTTCTCTCTGGAAAGTAAGTTGACAATTTCGTTCGTGATGATCTAGCAACGTCATGTGCAAGTATCTAGTTTTTCATGACGTCACAGGCTTTTCATTAATTAAAGGTTTTCATTTTTTTCTGATCCATTTCCTTTTAAGAAATAGATTTTGGCAATAGCTACAATTTAGGATTTCTTTTTATCCGTGATTTGTGTGACTCTGAATGTTAAGTGTGTTTAATTAATAATTATCTGCGTTCAGTAAATCCAGATTATTCCTAGTTTACGATTAAAGAGGATTATTAAATACAATTTTCTTAGAATTGTACGCTTTCACATTTTAGTTATTGCGCTTTTGCTTATAATTAAATTTTAATGCCTGAATTATATTTCAAAATGTTTCTTAAATTTCGCTTAAAAGTAAATCATAGTATTCTCGATATGACGGAAACTACAAGGAAAAGTTTATGAAACGAAATTTTCAGGTGAGTAGAGTTCATATTAAAATAATCTAATTTAATATTTCGTATGTTTACGCTAATAATAGTTGTGAAAATTAGATTGTGTAACTTACAATTTTTTCTAACTGTGAACATTTATTTTACAGTATGCAACTTTCAGCAAGTCATTTATATGCATATGTTTCAAGGAAATAGATTTCTTTCATTGTATTAACATTTTAAACCACAAAATTAGCTTAAAGAAGATATTTATAGGTAAGCATTCTTTATTTCTTACAATTTTTCTGCATAATATTTTGTAAATAGTGTATAGAAACATTTTTATAATTCTTGAGTTTTTAAAGTTATTAATAATTTGATTTCACTTATGAATTCTTAATGTGCGGTTTTTGATTAAATGTGATATCTTAGTGTAAAATACATTAAAAACTAAGTGAAGAATTTTAGTGTTTGTATTTTTAAGTCAACTTTTAATATTTGATAAGATTATAACATCTTAATGAACTCTGTTGTTTTTCTTTCTTATTCATAAGTATTTTTAGATTTAAATAATATAACAATGAATGTATCAAATATCATTTGCAGGTAACAAAATATAATGTAATTATCATTCTTTGACTAATTTTAATGTGACATTTATTTCTTTGTGAAGAAATATTTACAATGGCTAGTGAGATAATGATCATATTAAAATAAATTAACACTGATACTGTTACTTGATGCATAATTTGGAACTCCGTTGGCTCATTATAATCAATAATTTAGAATGTTGTATGAATGTAAAATATTCATATATTATGTTTACATTTATTTAAACATGTATTGTATGTTTACATATAAGTAAGCCAGTTATAGAAAATTTGATTTTTGTTACTAGTTAACTAGAAATATGTATTCTTAATTTAACAGTGTATGGGATTAACACTCAACCTGGGCAAGGACGCTTGATGTGGCTTGGAATCTATTTTCAACTATAGGTTCCTGTCAGATAGCCCTCATGAGCAACAAGTGAAATATTTGTGTTGATTTGAAAAGTGACTTTTAAGTTACAATAATTTGTGTTAAAACTTAACAAAATTTGTACCAGAATGTTTAGAAAATCATCCAATGAAAAACTTAGTAATATTAAATCAATAAGCCCTTTCTCCAATAAGTATTTAGCTTAAAATTTTCAGAAAAACCTGTAAGTTTGCAGTAAAGAAATTTGCTATTTAAAAGTTCTTAATATGTATATGCGTGTATGTATGTATATATATGTGTGTATATGTATATATATGAGTACATCTATCAGAATTGTAGTCAACTTCATTAAATATCAAAAAGCATGATAGAATATATCTTGGTGCGCTGATTTCCATCTAATATATAGGCTCATTTGGCAAACACAAATAGTATTTTATTTAAATTTATATAATCTTTTATTTTTAATTTCTGAATTGCAAATGTTTTTGTAATTCTATGACTTAATTAAAATTGCTTTTAACTTATTTTTAAAATATAAAGTCCTTAATCATTTTAGTCACACTACCCTTTAAAGTTGAAATATTAACAAAAAAATTGCAGGCTGTTTTTTTAGGCCTTAAATATTATACATTAAAAATTTTGTTAAGATTGCAATTACCATTTCGATTTTGTGTATGTTCATTCACATGGAGCACTGTGCTGCAGGGGTTGTGAAAAAAACGCTGCTAAGCAAGCATTGCATTGAAGCTCGTAAATCCGTCGATGCTTTTGCATATGAATGAAAAA